>CM052212.1:20827990-20864047 GCA_028454225.1 Lasioglossum leucozonium
TTAGCAAACGTGGCCAAATAGACGTTGTACAGATTCACATCCGAATCGTAACGTTTTAAAGAACATAACATAGCTAATTGTATTAATTGATCGCACCTTGCGCCGATAATTCTTCACATATATATTATAATAATAAATAATACTTGTCTCTGAATCACGACTATATTCAACATTGTCGCGTGCCTCCTGGAGACGACAATGTAAGCGTTTCACCATCACTTATTATTAGCAATAACATTTTGGTGACAATTCATAATTTTTCCATGGAAACATTATTAATCGATTGCAAATGATTTGTTGATGAAAACAAACACGCCACAAGTCGGATGGACGGTAGATTAAAACGTTTTCAAATCTGCGTAATTTATAATATACAAATATTAGCGTACACATACATGTGTACATTGCAACAACTAACATGCCGTGATTGTTTATACCATTCTAAATATTTTGCATCGGAAAATAATACCGTTCTTATTAAAATTCAAATTACATAGGTTGTTATGTTAACATTTGTTATTAATATGTACAAAACAGAAATCTTTAAAAGTGTACGTATGATCTTCAGATTACTTGTGTTTAACAACCCACTCAATTTTAGTTTCGTCCGTTTTAGTTTTCAATTTGCCTGTAAGAATTATTGGAGATTCAAAGAGTTGTTGAGGTCAAACGTATTCCGCACCGTTTGGCTCCGATTTGATTTCGTATTAACGAAAGTCGGATCTGATTGAGAAGATAAGTGGTTGATTTCGTATGCTTTATTTAGTTTCAAGTCTGGTTAAGAGACACAGTCGCGCTCGGTGTCTTTACAGTTTTTCTACGGCACGGTCTTTCGGAGTTTCAAGGATTCGGTTTCGCGAGGTTCTACTCGTCGTAGCTAGATGCGATCTGATCGTCTTTTGCTATTCTCCTCTGGACGTGGAGTTCGTCGGCTAGGAGAAGTGGTTGAAAAAATACGCTAAGAAATGCTGATAGGAGGATATAATTTAGAGGTGAAGGCAAAAGGTAACGCCCTTGTCCCCGTTCACTCCTAGGTACTGAGGGTACCGAAGGGTGTGAGGGTAGTTCGAGTGGACCGTTCCGCAGATTTCGGACGATGACCGTAGCAGGCAATAAACTCAAAAAGCGCTTCGGACTTAGCAAGCATGCTGACAGTAAAAAGACTCGATGAATGAGACGATGAGGGCTGGTGAACAGATGGGTCAGGCCCCAGATAGGAAAGGTGAGAAATTAAGTAATTATGTCCTATGGCTTCGAGAATCTATTGTCGTTACACCATAAAAGTTAGCAGGTAATTTGTGTAATTGAGGGGCTCGGAAGGGAACCTTTTTAGGAGACCACGTGGTGGCCAAATTCGCGCGCTTAGTCTGCTATTAAAAACTAGGTATACTAAAACAATAAAATGGTTGTGGCGAGCGGATACGTCGCAACAGAGTTTAATCTCATTATCTCTCGTGCTCGTGGTGTAGTTATTGTTCGGTTACGGTCTCGTAATTGACGCGGTTCACGCCTTGATGCGTCGATTTCCAAAACCGCCGGTTTGCTGTCCGCCAAACTAATCTTGGACAGCCTGTTCGAAAATCGGTTGAACGTATTACCCCGATCGAAGAAAACGCGTTTCGTCCCGGACCTGTCAGAGGACTCGTCAGTAAGGCTTTACTGATAGGACCTGCCTTAAACGCGGGGAATGCGCGACGTTTTCCCAAAGATTGATAACGATATTAGAACGATATTGGAATTACGATATTGGAACGATGTTGTCCGGTCGACTTTTCTGACGAGAAAGGCCGAACGAAACGTGGCTCGGATAGCCGTGTTTTGTTCGTTCGTCAAGAGAGCGAAACAGTTGAATTCGAACAAAAGACAAGCGATTTCGACATCGATAGTCATTTGTTTCTGCAGGGAACTTTCTTCATCGTGAAGCGAGCTCCTTCGTAGTCTATGGACAATGTAGTGACGTTCATTGGGTAACGCAAGGCGATGCGTTGATTGGGTTCTGCCGAACGCTGCATTACCGGCTCAACGCACCCTTTATGACTCGTCTCCCTCCACGGTTGGCTCGAGCAACTTTCGAGTGGAGAGAGAGAGACAGAAAAAGAGAAAGCAGACGACTCTGATATTCTCCAACCAAATTCTTCGAAACCGAGGACCGTGTGTCCCGTTCGGAATTTAGTTCGCGACAAACAGTTATTGCTCATTAGACCACGTCGAAGTGATAATGCCTGGCCATAAGAATGTGCTGAGTTTATAGTTTTCGCTCTTATTATCAAAATCAGCTATCGAGCTCGACGTTACTACGTCAACACTGTATCTGTCAAACTCTGATTCCAAGCGTCGCGTTTACCGCGTGGGCCATCCTTGAAATTGTCCTCAAGTCAAATCCGTTACTTGTTTTCCTGTCGTTCTTTCCATTACGGCACCGATCGTTAGGATATCGTCAAGGTGTTCTAACGACCACTCGGTGTCGTTTGTCCTCACAAATTTTCAAATCTCCTACTTTTCGATCCGTTTCTCCTCACTGGCCCACTACGGTATAAATAGACTCATTGTCAGCGTACCGCTCGCGCAGCAGAATATACATAATCGCAGAATAGTCAACGTCTCCGAATCACTGAATTCTCTACAAGCAGATTTCATCGATCATGCTCAGCGACAAATCCACACTACCTTGTGCATATTCCTGACCGAGATTTTTCATTTCATTTACATCTCATTATAAATTCCGCTCATTTTTATTCACTTCGTTCCGTTTAACTGTACTTTGTTTTTGATTAAGTATATTAATTTACTTTTCCTATTCACTTTACCCATCCACATAAAGCTAGAGTTAACAACAACTTGGTTGAACGTTTAAATTTATATGTATAATTGCATGTATATTAGTTAGTAGTAAAAAATCTATAAATTAAAATTTTGAAGAAATTTAGAAATTTTATATTTAGAAAGCAGGGAAGAAACGGCTCGATCGCTTTCGACGCAAGAATCGACGGTTTTTGTATGAATATAATGCGAGAACGTTTCACTTTTTAAGCTGACAACTGTTAAGCTCAAATCTAGCGTCCTTAGACACACTTCTTTTTGTGTTGCAACATCATGTAGTTCTTTGACTGACCGTTCCATTTCGATAGAATCCATTATCGTACCAGAGCATATTCTACAGAATTGGTGAAATTTAGAACCGTAGACAAAATAAATGCATTGCATACAATGAGTGTACTTATCTTGCGTCTGTGAAATTGTTAAAAGCGATAATACGAGAGTGACTCAAATATAAATGGTAATTCTTTTTTATACATTTATTGATTAATAGTATAGACAAGTGAAACCCTTAGTTTTTCTCTATGTCCTTCACGATCTACACACTTTTGCCAACGATTTGAAAGCTTGAACATTCCTCGTTCAAAAAAGTTTGAGGGCGCGTCGTCAACCAATTGCGCACACGCTCATCGATGGCTTCATTGTTTTCGAATCATGACTTGTTTTCTATTCTTTTTCGGCAGCCCTTAATACTTGAAATAACTGTTAAATTTTGCAAACTTTTCTTTTCATAACTTTTTAATAAAACCTCTTAGGGGTTACCCAGGCAGGTGACCTTGACAACACATGCCACTAAATATGTATGTTATTAATTTTCTATAAATCGAAATCAAATTCTTCTTTGTCATTATTGATATACATATGTAGAGCCACTGGATAATATAGTCATACAATAAATGCAAACTTCTTTCTTCTTCTAAGGAATTATGAACGTCAAAGAAATTCGAATCACTATGACCGTAAAATAAATTGTAATACTAGGGATTTTCTTCATATCTTACCAGTATTGGCATCCACTTACTCGTACTCGTAGAAACGTCCATCACTTTAAATTTTAAATGGATTTTATTTACACGCTGAAGTCAAATATGGAATAAATCAGGTTTGTCCAAGCTAGCGCTTCTGTTGACTATACAAAAAAGTGTAGGAATATTTTCTGGAAACTCCTACACCTCGAGTGTGGCGCATCGGGTTGAATAATTACAACGTCTCTGCTGCTGATTCTCTTTATTAATTCTCAATTCGACTTCCAACCTTACTCGCTCGCGACTCTCGCACTTCTCTCACACATCCTTTGCGTTCGTTCCATTTATACGTTTCCATTCTATCTCTTTCCCATGCTCTCCTTCTCTCTCGCTCTCCATGCATCTATTCGGAAAACCCAATCATTTACATACATACTGCGCTCGACGTCCCTAGCCACTTGACGCTTGTCAAGGGCCCCAAACGTTCTTCTTTCGCACCTCGGCCCAAACAGACTTCCATTCACGCAAGACCCAAACACGCCGGCGTCATGACGTCGCGCTCACAGTCACTCTAAACATTCACACCCCTACAAAAGCTATTTATCGTACTTTGAAGCTGTTTAAGGGGAGCTTTTCTTCAGTGAACGGCAGTGAAGACGAGTGATTTTTTGCACTAATTTTTTTCAGAATAAATATTGAACATATGGGGCTAGACCTTATGGGTACATAAACGGCAATTATCCGAAATACGGGGATTCTCACCGTTTTCAATGACCTTGAATGGCTTATGTTGTATCAAGGTGATCATTCTGAATAACTTTTTTCCTGTATATCTTACCGTTGGACGACCTTGGTTTACGAGATATTTGCAGAAAACTGTTGGAATGAGACTAATAGAGAACTCCACCTTTCCGCGATGACTAAATTTAGTGCTTTTAGGGCAGGGGAGGGGCTCATTCTGAGGCTCCCCCTACACTCCCGTCCCAAAAACCTTACCCAGCCCTAATCAAAATTTGTTCAAAATGATTATACAAACGTTACTTAGGTTAAGTATTTTAACTGGATGAGGTATGGAGCGTTAAGTGAAACAGTTCGGAAAATACCAGAGCGTCGAAGACGCTGGAAGAGTCCCTGCTCAGGCAAATTCTCTTGCCCTATGAACGCCTTGTTGCCAGAGTGTGTTCGCTACCTTGCCTCGGTTTATTCCATCGTCATGTGCCCTGGGGTTTTTACTGAAAGAAAACGCGTCGCGCTGTCGACGCGCACGCTGCCAACTCTCTGCCAACATTCCGTCATTCGAATTTTCTCACACTATCCTCTTCTATGTCCAGAACTTGCTACATGCCGTGTCAATTGTTAATGTAACCTGAATACAGTTTACATTATTTACAGTTTACATTACCTATCGTGTCTAGTGCTATTGTCTCACAAAGGCTCGCATTGAACGACGGTGATGGCAATTTTTATTTATTGTTCGTTATGTATTATTTTAATACTATTATTGTTTTATAATTATTAAATTTTATGTATGTAGTAATAGATCTAGTGTTTCTTCTATAAAATAATAAGTATCATTTTCAATTAACCCTTTGGTGAATAAAAATATTTTATTTAAAATTTATTTAAAACGACTGTATGCATATTTGATAACAAGATTATAGCAATTTTAAGTACAGTCTCTTGCATTAATAGAGAGCGTGGTCGAACGGGAGGTGCAACCGAACAGAGGGTGCTTCTACATGAAAAGATAAGTCGAAAAAAAGGAATAACATTTTTTCGTTTGACGCCTCGTTTTCGAGAAAACCGTTTTTGATAATGCAGTAAATACACGTGCTATTGATAAGAATCGTCTGACGCGTCCAATCATGACCGACCTATTCTACTTTCTGCGTACAGTACAGCACGCGAACCCGATGGATGTTTGAAGTCGATTTTCTCGAAAACTAGGCATCAAACGAAAAAATGTTATTCCTTTTTTCTCAACTTATTTTTACATATAGAATCATCCCCTGCCCTCTACTGTACCACCCGTCCGGCCACACCCTATAGTTTTATGCATACTTTTAGGAGTCGATGCGACGCGCGACGCTCGCAATATTTTAATCACTTGTGCGCGTGTCGCGACTAGCATCGCCACATCGAACAGCCACTTGAACAAATAATAATAATAATATAAAGTTAGTTATACCTAGTATCCGAATATTTTTGGGAGTCACTGTACGTGTTGATCGCTCGCTTTCTGGAACAAGAAGACGAAGGACAACGGCAGGATCGTTTGTAATCGTAACGAGTACGCGTGGCGCTATCGATCGATGAGCGTGATCGATGCGTAGACTCGCGCCCGATTACCGGAAATTTTTGAATGTCGGAGTTCTGAATACTGACCTTGTCTCATTTGTCTACTGTTTCAACACATACCGTTATTTCAGATTACTGTATACTGTATTGAACTTGCCATTTTAAATTTTTTATTTTGGATGTCAAATTTGTTATCAGCAACTCCAAAAACGCTTAACTACAAATTTTCAAAAAGCTGCGATGAAAACTTGCGTTTTGACCACGTTTCCGCAGTTTCTTGGTCACTGTACGTTGTATGAGGGTGATTAAAAAATAAATGATAATTAGGTAGTGTATTCAGCACACAGTTCCGAGCTGGATGGTGGAGTAAGGGGTTGATGATCAGTGTATTAGGGTGGCGGTACCAACTTGGTTAGCTCCTCCGCATTGTTTTGTCCTCAGTACAGTCATGAGTGAACAAGAAGTTCCTTCGTCTATTGCACAGTGCATTATTAGAAAATTTTTAACCAATGAAGGGGTTAAACCCTCGGAGATTTTAACTCGTTTGAAGGTGCACCTTGGTGACGCTACACTGTCCCAGGATCGAGTGTTTACTTGGGCCAGACAATTTAAAGACCAAAACGACTGATATGTGCGTGAAAATGAAGCGTAAGTATTTAAAAAAAAGTCATTTGGAGCAGTAGAACGATAATGGACAGAGTAGATTTTTTATTGTATAAAAAAAAATGGTGGATGTTGACAAAAGGGAACCCTGTCTTACTTTCCGAGAGAATTATAAAAAGCTTTTATTAAATTTAGGTTACAAGTACACCTTATTCTCGAAAAAACTGTCGCTGAGCGGTAATTAAAATGTACAGAATCATATACAGGATCTCGAAGATAAAGTATGTATAGTCCAAGTTGGTTAGTCGGGTTAGGTCGGTGGAGCGGGACAGGGGCGGTGGCCCTGTACGCCCCTCACGAAACTAATCCCAACCAGCTCCAAACCATTGAAGTCGTATCTTTTCGACAAGTTCAACAAAAGTTATATTTAATTTAATGTATTTTTTGTAATAATTCAGATTCAATTTTTTACGAATATTTCGGAGAACTAACACCGAGCGACGAAAAGTCGTTCAGAATGTTGACCTTGACAACATATGTCAAGGTTATCCGAGCTGCCTGCCCTACACCTATTACATATTTACCATAGAATTTCCAATAATAAAAAAATTTAACCTTTAAAATCATGTTCAAAGTTTAATCTTTTTTTATTGGATTGTTTAGTACTCGTCACAAGAAACCAAAGTCTCTTGAAGTAATTATAGCCCAGATAGCACTCGGACATCCGTATCGGACCTCTGTACGTCCAACGGACGTCCCAATAATGTCCGTATGTTCCGAGATATGTACAAGGGATGTCCGAGAAAGGTCCCAGTTAGAAAGTGGAACGTACTTGGGACGTCCCATGCGGAATTACGTGGAATTGGGACGTACGTGGAATTTTTCTGCGACATATCTGGGACATACGGACGTTATTTGAACGTTCGTGGGACATACCTGGCACGTATCTGGGACATACGGACGTTATTTGTAACGATAACAGGACATTTACATGATATTTTTATTATTATTATTGTCATTACCATTTTTTCTATTACTATTATCAGACAACGGATGTTTTGCATTTACGAAAAAACGAGTATAAGAGTAACATAAAACAGTACATAAAATATTATGAAAATTAAAAATACTATAGAGGTTAGGTTATTGTTAATTATTCCCCTCAGGGTTATAATTACATTAACAATGCACCACCTTTTCCCACCTTCCATTTTTTTTTATTTATTATTTTGTATTAAATAATAGTCATCGTATTGGACCTACAGTTTATTAAGGTTGGTTCCGAACCCATCCCCAGTGTGTCACGGTTTTTTATATCACTTAAGAAAAAATCTCACAAGATGCCGGCGGGATTCGAACCCGGGATCACAAGAGTCGTAATCACAAGCCTCACCACTTGAGCCACTGGGCGCTTTCAAATATAAGAAAAAAAGATTCTATATACTGTTATATTATTTTTGACCTATTAAACATATTAATTATGAAAGAATGCCTATTTTACTTCTGTTATTTGTTGCAACTCAAGTAAAAATTTTTTATTTTGCATAAAGATCCGCTGCCTAACTCTTAACTATTATAAGGTATATCTTCTATATATATAAAAATGAAGTGCTGACTCACCTATCAACGCCCAGGCTAAACCGTTGGCCCTAGAAAGCTGAAATTTTGCACAGAGATTTCCTTTATGATCTATACAAGAGATAAGAAAGGATATTTCGAAATTCAACCCCTAAGGGGGTGAAAAGGGGTTGCAACATTTGTATGAGGAATATTTTATTTGTGGTCGGATTTTCTTAATACTTGGTCTTAATGCTCTTTGATATAATTAATCAAACACCTATTTCGGCGTTTTTAAAAATTCGACCCCTATGGGGGTGCATACCCTACATGCTTTCGGTTGAGCCTTTTTGCGATAGGTACACCTTTCCGCCGCGAGAGGGCCGTGACGACGTAGCGAGTTTCTCGCAAGCAAAGTGTTGCGCGGGATGTATTAATATGCGTAGCTATTTTTCTTATTCCTACTAAGACTAAGACTTATTATTCTTACTCGACCAAACTGTTGCTTCACACCGTTTCTTCACAGTTATCCATACACAATGACTGTTGAATTATTGAAAATTAATGGTATTAATGGTATTACTATGGTGCCTCACACCGTAATTCCTATAATTGGAGATGGGGCCTGTTTGTTTCGGGCCATCTCCTACATATTGTATGACATACAGGTTATGGCCAGAGAAGTACGCGAGAAAATCGTTAGCCATGTGGTGGCCAACTGGGACGAGTTTGCCATTATGTGCCACGACAGTAACGGGAACAATTACTCCAGTGCCGCTGAATACTGCATTGACATGTCACGCCCTTTCACTTATGGTGGTTTGTGTGAGCTGGAAGCGGCAGGGCAACTCTTTCCATGCGTCTTTGAAGTTTACCGTAACGGTGAACTGTACATAAGTTTTGGTACTGCAGGTTGTAACCGTACAAGTTACATAAACATGAAACAAGGTATCTCGGTCGGTGTATGTATACATAGACTCGACCTACACCGTCTCATCGCGTGTCACAATAACGTTGTCGCCCCACCTAGCCATACCGCGACATATAGTATCGATATTTCAGCGAGATCGCGGGGTCGCTCCGGTCTAGAAGTGCGTGCGCATCGATCCCTACTCGATCTAGATCGAAGGAGGTCGATGCGCGACAAGGGATCGACACTCTGCGTCTGGGAACGGTTCGAGAAGCACGCGTCAGGACGGATTCCGAAAACCGGTGCGAGAACGGGAAGTCAAACCGACTTGGTACCTCAGTCAAACCGCCTGGGTTACCCTCGTCTCGTACGCGCCTCAAACCGAGGAGCTGCTAATGCAAACCGCATTAGGGCACAGGAAATATTCGTAGATCGTGAATATATCGCGGACCAGCGCAGCAGTCAAATTTTATAAAGGTACGAGACGCGGATAACCGGACGGGTGACTGAGCCCGCTTGTATTGGCTTTCGGAAGTCAAGCAGAACGGTCTGCCGTAAATTCTCTCGTCGCGAAAAAGGATTTAGTTATATCCCAATTATACCTCTAACGCCAGAGTTCGTCCGAAACCACCAAGTGCAGACGAACGAACTTCTTCGGCGTAGCAGATTATTGAGATATTTAACTCACAACGGTCCTTGATTGTCCGGAACAGTCGTCGTGTCGAGCGATCTACGCGTCGCATCGCGAAAGCAAGGATTTAGTTATATCAAGATTATTCTTCCAACGCCAGAGTCCGTTCGAAACCACGAAGTGCAGACGAACGAACTCCTTCGGCGTGGCAGATTATTGAGATAGTTAACTCGTTGTCATCTGTGTATTTATTCCGAGCGATCGGCATGGTACACGGGTGTTACAGCGGTCCTTGAACGTTCGAAACAATTAACGTGTCAGAACGGTTGACACGTCGCGTCGCGAAAGCAAGGATTTAGTTATATCAAGGTTATTCTTCCAACGCCAGAGTTCGTTCGAAACCACGAAGTGCAGACGAACGAACTCCTTCGGCGTGGCAGATTATCAAGATATTTAACTCGTTGTCATTTGTGTATTTATCCCGAGAAATCGGCATGGTACATGGGTGTTACAACGGTCCTTGAGCGTCCGGGATAATCATCGGGTAAAAACGATCCGCAAGTCGCGCAGAGGGAAACAAGGATTAAGTTGTATCAATATTATTCTCCCAACGCCAGAGTCCGTTCGAAACCACGAAGTGCAGACGAACGATCTCCTTCGGCGTGGCAGATCATAACGATATTTAACGCGTTGTCATTTGTGTATTTATTCCGAGCAATCGGCATGGTACACGAGTGTTACAGCGGTCCTTGCATCGGGTCAGAGCGGTCTGAATCGCGTATATTATCACACAGGATAAATCATATCGAAATCGTTCTTCCAACACCGGAGTTCGTCCGAATCCACCTAGTGCCGACGATTGAACTCTTTTGGTGTGGCAGACGATTAAGATATTTAACGTGTTGTCACCTGCGTTCCCATCCCGAGTAATCGGCATGATACGTGGATGTTACAACTATCCGATTACGTTCAATATACAATACCGACCCAGATGTTGAGTCCTATCTAACGCCGTGAACGTTAGATATCCGTGAATATCGCGCTGCGATTGACCTGACGCCGTCTACGTCAGGGTCCCTTTAAAAATTGTAATTTTGTTTAAAATCGCGTATCGCCGCATACATAAGGTATCCGTGTATTTCGCGTTGCGAACGAGCTGACGCCGCTTACGTCCGAGTCTCATAAATATTATAAAACTTTGCGACACATCTATCACCGTACTCATAAGGTTTGCTCGAAAGTTTATTGAAACGTTCCCCGTGTACGAATTCGTCGTCATATAAGAATATACTCCAATTCTACCAGAATACGTCTAGATTTCTTGACAAAGACCCAAACACTCTCCGCTTTCCAGTGCCTGGAGGCACGAACCTAGTACAAACAAGTCAATCCAGGGTCGTGATCGCCCTGCCTAGAATTTATCTTTAAATAAGATAAATTACGGTCACAAGGTAATGACGTGGGACGACTGCGCTTTTCACATGATCTGTCACGTGGCCATTTCGATGTATACGTAAATGAAGTGACTACTATGTCACCGCCGCCATCAGAAACATATTGTGACTCATCTCTGTATCTTACCATTTCTACCAAATGCTCAAAAAAAACGTCGTGCCAGATGCACCGACGCTATTCATAAGAAACAACGTCAAAACGCTTATAGAAATTATGCGAAAAAACACCCTGAGGTGAACAGAAAAGCTGTGGCTAGGTACCAGCAAGCTCACCCTGAGGTGCACAGGGCCTCACAGTCTCGATATAAGCAAAATCGAGTAGAAACTAAGGAACGTTCTTGGAAAATCAAGGCTCACTCCGGCATGGCATATGATATCGATACATATTACGAAAACGACAGTACCGTGGCTTTGGGTTCCATGACCAACAAGTGTCGGTGGTGCAATGCACTCAAGTGGAAGGAGGAGGCACCCGGCATGTGCTGCAGCGCTGGAAAGGTGCAGCTCCCGCCTTATGAAGAGCTACCCGAACCTCTATACAGCTTGATAATGAATATACATCCAGAACATGATCATTTCATGAATCTTATTCGTAAATACAATAGTTGCTTCCAAATGACCTCATTCGGAGCTAAAAAGATAATAAAGGACGGTTTTATGCCAACTTTTAAGGTTCAGGGCCAGGTATACCACTTGGTTGGGAGTTTGTTGCCAGCACCTCAAAACGAACCACAATACTTACAAATATATTTTGTTGGCGAAGACGACAGAGAAGTACAATTAAGGTGCAGTAACGTTCCATATGTAAAACATGACTTAGTCAGACAACTACAGGGAATGCTGCATACGTTTAATGCTTATGTAAGAGATTTGAAAGTCGCCCTAGACAAGGTGCCTGCAACGTCTAAAACATTCAAAGTAGCTATTAATGCTGAGAGGAAGCCACCGGACAGCCACAGGGGTCGCTTCAATGTACCTACGTCAAATGAGGTGGCCTTAGTAATGGTTGGTCAGCAATTTGAGAAACGAGACATTATCCTTGAGAGCCACGATAACTCATTAAAACGCATTAGTGAAATCCACCGTTCATACGACGCCCTGCAGTATCCGCTTCTGTTTTGCCGTGGCGAGGATGGGTACTCCATTTCTTTACCTCAGCGTGATCGTCAGACCAATCAAACACTTAAAAAGACAGTCTCCGCTGCGAGTTTCTATTCTTTTCGTATAATGATTAGAGAAGGAGAAGATAATCACCTGGTGTATTTTCGTTCGCTTTTTAGTCAGTTTTTAGTAGACATGTATGCCAAAATAGAAACGGAAAGGTTGATGTATATCAGAAAAAAACCAGGCGCAGCTGAGGGCTGACAGTTACATACACTTGCGGGATGCTATAGGGAGACAGGACGTTGATGTTGAGCAGCTGGGTCAAAAGGTGGTGCTCCCGTCATCTTTTACCGGGGGACCACGTTATATGCACGAGCGTACACAAGACGCTATGACATACGTGCGTCAATACGGCCGTCCTGAACTCTTTATCACATTTACGTGTAACCCCAGATGGAAAGACATCACAGATATGCTTTTACCTGGTCAAAAGTCACATGATCGCCATGACATTATAGCCAGAGTATTCCACCTTAAGGTGAAAAAGATGATGGTTCTTCTAACCAAAGGCAATCTGTTTGGAGCGATGCAATGCTTCATATACTCAGTGGAATGGCAAAAACGGGGTCTCCCCCACATTCACATCTTGCTATGGCTACAGCAGCGTATCACGCCAGATAAGATCGACAATGTTATTAGAGCTGAAATACCTGATCCTGAGCAAGACCCTCTTCTCTATGATATTGTAAAGTCCAACATGATACATGGCCCTTGCGGTAGTTTAAACCACAAATCGCCCTGCATGAAAGATGGTCGTTGCAGTAAGAGGTATCCTCGACCACTTCTCAAGGACACACAGACAGGAGACGATGGATATCCGCAATATAGGAGGAGGTCTCCAGCTGACGGTGGTTACACAATAAAAAATAAAGAAATTGAGTTGGACAACCGCTGGGTGGTGCCTTACAATCCTGTCCTGTTACGTACTTTCAATGCTCATATTAATGTGGAGTACTGTAACTCTGTTAAGGCCATCAAATATATTTGTAAGTACGTGAACAAGGGTAGTGATCAAGCGGCCTTTACTATAGAGAATGAGAAAGATGAGGTGAAAATCTACGAAAGCGGCCGGTACATAAGCAGTTCCGAAGCAGTTTGGAGGATCTTAAGCTTTCCAATTCATGAAAGGTTCCCCCCCCGTGTTACATCTCGCTGTTCATCTTGAAAATGGCCAGCGTGTATACTTCAACCCCAGAAACCTGTCAGATAAAATAAGCAGTCCACCTCAGACAACGCTGTTAGCTTTTTTTTGAAATCTGCAAAACGGACAATTATGCTAGAACGCTGCTGTACTCTGAAATATCTTCTTACTTTGTCTGGAACAACAACAAATTTTCCAGAAGAAAAAGGGGGGAAAGTTGTAGAGGGTTGGCCCGGAGTGAAAAAAGAGCACGTTCTGGGTAGGGTCTATACCATTCATCCAAACAATACCGAGTGCTACCACTTACGCCTGTTGCTCCACGAGGTTAGAGGACCGACATCTTTTGAGGACTTAAAGACTGTGAATGGTATCCTCCATCCAACATTTCAGTCTGCATGCAAGGCTATTGGATTGCTTGAAGACGACAAGCATTGGGACACTACTTTAGAGGAAGCTGCATTGTGCGATTCTCCTTTGAAGCTGCGAGAGCTATTTACAATAATGTTAGTTTTCTGTCAACTCTCTGATCCTTTAAGCCTTTGGGAGAAATACAAAGAGAGTCTGTCGGAAGACATTAAACGACAACTGGAGAGAGAATTGCAAGATAATGCGCAACTGCTCATAGACGAGGTGTATAACAGATGCTTGATGTTGATCGAGGATGCAGTGTTAGCTCAAGCAGGACAAAACTTGACACAGTACGGATTGCCTCAGCCAAAAAGATCTGCAGCAACTTTTGGTAATCTAGAATATCTGAGGGAGATCAATTATGACCCCGGTGTGCTGAGAGAGGTGGTGTCGTCTAATGAGGAGTTACTGACGGATGAACAACTTTACGTTTATCAGCAGATCCTTAGCAATATTGAGAAAGGAATTGGCAAAATATTTTTTCTGGATGCTCCTGGTGGCACTGGAAAAACCTTCCTTATCAATTTGCTATTGGCGAAAGTAAGGAGTAATCGTGGGATCGCCATAGCTGTCGCATCGTCAGGAATCGCAGCAACATTGTTAGAGGGAGGCAAGACAGCTCACGCTACCTTCAAGCTGCCGTTAAATCTCATCTATGTTGAAACTCCACTCTGCAACATTTTAAAACAGAGTAATGCGGCTCAAGTGCTGCGCGATTGTAAACTTATAGTTTGGGACGAAAGCACAATGGCGCATAAAGGGGGTTTCGAAGCACTAAACAGAACTCTAAAAGATATCAGAGGGAACGATGACATGATGGGTGGAGTCACCGTGTTGTTAGCTGGAGACTTTCGTCAGACTCTGCCAATAGTGCCGAGGGGAACTCGAGCAGACGAAGTGAAGGCTTGCATTAAGGCCTCAAATCTTTGGCCATTAATAAAAAAACTCCACCTTAAGAAAAACATGCGGGTGCACTTAAAGGGCGATGTTTTCGCTGGAGAATTCTCCAATCTCCTTCTTAAAATAGGAAACGGAGAATATCCGGAAACTGAGGGCAAGATTCAAATTCCACCAAATCTTGCGTCAGTTGTGTCGACAGTTGACGACTTAATAGCCCGAATATATCCAGATGTCCACAACCTACACAGCAAGTCAACGGAGTGGCTGGAGGAACGTGCGATTCTGACACCTACGAACGATCAGGCTTCAATCATTAATGACACTTTATTGAAGTCGTTCGCAGGTGCAGAACACCAATACAAATCTGTGGACACTGTAATGCACACAGATAATGCTATACACTATCCTGTGGAGTTCCTAAATACACTCAACCCACCTGGTCTACCGTCTCACGAACTTATCCTCAAAGTGGGAGCTCCAGTAATCCTACTGCGAAATCTCAATCCGCCCAAGTTGTGCAATGGGACCCGGTTGCGTGTGAAAGCCTTGCATAGAAACGTGGTAGAGGCCATTGTATTTACTGGCTGTGCTCGAGGTGAATCGATGTATATACCGCGGATACCACTCATACCGTCGGAGTACCCATTCGAGTTTAAAAGGCTGCAGTTCCCCCTTAAGGTCTGTTTCGCAATGACGATTAATAAGTCTCAGGGTCAGTCGCTGAAAACAGCAGGAATTGATCTTACGAAAGACTGTTTCTCGCACGGCCAGTTTTACGTGGCCTGCTCGAGAGTGAGCTCACCTACCAGCCTGGTCGTGTTAGCATATGAAGGCAAAACCTCTAATGTAGTATATAAGGAGGTACTTTAGGTATAATCATAACCCTTAGGTACGTCGTGGTTTTTCAAGAATCAACTCCTTATAAATTCAATTCAAACTTATATTCAACAAATGCGGCGAAATGGTGTAAATAAGCCTAAAATCGGTATGGGTGTCGCTATTGAGGTTTCTTAGGACGTTAATTACGAAAATGGCGAAATGACATAAAATTAAAACTCAATAGGGGTAAATTAAAAGGTTTTATTATTAAACGGAATTTATTATTAACGGAACGCGCAAGAGAGAGACAGATGAAAAAAAAAATGTTGATATCACAGAAAACCAATTGAAATAAAGCATTTCTTTGTTTTGATTGTGTACATTAACATCGATCTTGCAATCGAAATCGAAATGTAAATAAAACACCTCGAGATTTAAGGTGATTTCAAAGTTAATACAAGAAAATAAATCATTTGGTTGACATGAAATTCTGTCCATGCGAAAGTCCAGTCGATCAAAAGTTGCGACGTCATGCGTACTCGCATTGTGTGCCGCCCGCAAGGGCAACCCGCCCGGAGGGCCTGGCTGCGAGGGCGTGCCGCAGGCACGCCACGAGTAGCTAGTTATAATATATATATAATTCTATTAGATAAAGCAGGACACCTAAATATCTCCGTTACTTTTCGTTGTACAAAAAAATTTCGTAGGACAAAGTTACACTGTTTGAGGGGCCACATCCCAGGTAGCACCGTACGTCCACGGGACGTCCGTTTTATGTACCGTTTACGTCCATACGTCCTATGTCCGTTTTGTATGTCCCACGGACGTCCCTGACACCTAAATTTCGGACGTCCCACGGACGTCCGTTTTTTACGTCCTAAGGACATCCGTCGGACCAAATTTCGGATTTCCCAGGGACGTTCGTTTTTTTTCGTTCTAAGGACATCCGTAGGACCTAAATTTCGGACGTCCCAGGGACATTCGTTTTTTTTCGTCCTAAGGAGATCCGTAGGACTTAAATTTCGGATTTAGAACTTCAATTTTGTATGTCGTCGGGGTACTCAGTTCTTACGCGTGAGACACATATTAATACATATGTATATTCGAATTTCCTCATGTATTTCGAATACCTTAATGATATATATATTATAATAGTTTAGAGCTAGAGAGCGGATCTTTATACAAAATAAAAAATTTTTACTTGAGTTTCAACAAATAACAGAAGTAGAATAGGCATTTTTTCTTAATTAATATGTTTAATAGGTGAAAAAATAATATAACAGTATATAGTATTTTTTTTTCTTAAATTTGAAAGCGCCCAGTGGCTCAAGTGATGAGGCTCGCGGTTACGACTCTTGTGATCCCGGGTTCGAATCCCTCCGTCACCTGTGAGATTTTATCTCAAGTGATATAAAAAAACATGGCAGACCGGGATGGTTCGGAATCAACCTTAATAAACTGTAGGTCCAATACGATGAATATTATTTAATAAAAAATAAAATAAATAAAAAAAATAAATGGAAGGTGGAAAAAGGTGGAGCATTGTTAATGGAATTATAACCCTGAAGGGAATAATTAACAATAATGTAACCTACAGTATTTTTAAATTTTCATAATTTTTTATTTTTTCGTAAATTTCTGATAATAGTAATAGAAATAATGCCAGGTATGTCCCACGAACGCTGAAATAACGTCCGTATGTCCCAGATGTGTCGCAGAAAAATTCCACATACGTCCCAGGGACGTCCSAGATAGGTCCGCACGGGACGTCCTATGTACGTTACACTTTGTAACACGGACATCATTCGGACATTTCTSGGACGTATACCGGACRTATATCGGACATATCTCGGACATACGGACATGATTCGTACGTCCCTGGGACATGCGGAGGTCCGACTACGGACGCACTTAGGACATCCATCGGACATCCGAGTGCTACCTGGGATATAACGGTGTAAGGGAAAAAAAATTTCAAGGTCATTTTTATGAAATTTCAAGGTTATCGATATTTTTTTAAATGGAATGATATATTTTCGTTAACGTAATGTTGTAGCTGACAAAATAACGAATTCATGCATGTAACACAATATGACCTTCAAATGACCTTCAACCCAGAAAAATGGTATAAATAAAATTGAACGTGTAAGATTTATTTGATGTATTTCTGTTACGCCAAAGAATTTTATGTTATGCACATTGTTAATTACCCCTTCTTTGTTCTTGCACGTAAATGCTTTCTTTTATTATACGTTATAAGATTCATTTGATGTATATATATAGAGCGGATCTTTATACAAAATAAAAAATTTTTATTTGAGTTGCAACAAATAACAGAAGTAAAATAGACACTTTTTTCTTAATTAATATGTTTAACAGGTCAAAAATAATATAACAGTATATAGTATTTTTTTTTCTTAAATTTGAAAGCGCCCAGTGTCTCAAGTGATGAGGCTCGCGGTTACGACTTTTGTGATCCCGGGTTCGAAATCCCCCCGGCACCTGTGAGATTTTTTCTCAAGTGATATAAAAAAACGTGACACACCGGGATGGTTCGGAATCAACCTTAATAAACTGTAGGTCCAATACGATGAATATTATTTAATAAAAAATAAAATAAATAAAAAAAAATAAATGGAAGGTGGAAAAAGGTGGAGCATTGTTAATGGAATTATAACCCTGAAGGGAATAATTAACAATAATGTAACCTACAGTATTTTTAAATTTTCATAATTTTTTATTTTTTCGTAAATTTCTGATAATAGTAATAGAAATAATGCCAGGTATGTCCCACGAACGCTGAAATAACGTCCGTATGTCCCAGATGTGTCGCAGAAAAATTCCACATACGTCCCAGGGACGTCCCAGATAGGTCCGCACGGGACGTCCTATGTACGTTACACTTTGTAACACGGACATCATTCGGACATTTCTCGGACGTATACCGGACATATATCGGACATATCTCGGACATACGGACATGATTCGTACGTCCCTGGGACATGCGGAGGTCCGACTACGGACGCACTTAGGACATCCATCGGACATCCGAGTGCTACCTGGGATATAACGGTGTAAGGGAAAAAAAATTTCAAGGTCATTTTTATGAAATTTCAAGGTTATCGATATTTTTTTAAATGGAATGATATATTTTCGTTAACGTAATGTTGTAGCTGACAAAATAACGAATTCATGCATGTAACACAATATGACCTTCAAATGACCTTCAACCCAGAAAAATGGTATAAATAAAATTCAACGTGAAGATTCATTTGATATATTTCTGTTACGCCAAATGTTCAAAAATACATCCCTTGAGCAGCTATACATTCAAATGTATTGCAATACACAACATAATAACAGATTCGGTGTTGACAGGAGGACAATTATGATTGTGACGTTGCAAATAGGCGACGTCACCGCCCGCCCCCACGAGACTATTCTATTGTCACGATCGGGACCGAACCGCCCGCGAACGGGTCCGAGAGCGCTTTCCCCGAGGAAACCCATTTAATAACCGCGATTTCCGGCTCATATTTCTTTGCGCGTGCCGAGCACGGCCACATTTTCAGCGTCGCGCGAAGGGCGCGCGGCCCCACCACTTGCTCGAAAGATACCCGCCGCCAGGACGCCCGGATAAGAAAAGGAAACTCCCACGCGCGTGGGTGAGATAAATGGGATCGCCCCTCACGGGCTGACCAACCCTGAGGGTGCCGGCCGCGAGGAGCAACTCTCTGTCGAAACAGCTGACCCAAGAATACCTCCTCGACATCGGTTCATGATACGACGAAAGGGGCTCGTAGAGATGGGGCGGAGATGCTCAGGGGCAGGGTTAAACGCCCCCGGTCGCGAGAAGCGGCCGTCATGTAGGTTTCCGGTCCAGGTCCCAAGGACTAAGCGGCAGAAAAGTCCGAGCGAAAAGCGGAAGAGGGCACTCGGCCGCTACGACGAGTAGCGCCGTGCCCTAGGCGTCGAGAGTGGAGGGGGGGGGGGAAGAACCCCGACGAGCCGCGTAACGAAAATTAGGCGATCACTGTCGTTACGGCTTCTCGCGAAGAGTCACGTATATCGAACCTGTTCACGAGTTTTGAACAAAACCGTCTATCGTTCTCGTGCCGTTTATATTGCCTCTATCTCGCGCGCATTTCGGCTTCCGAGGCCTCTGTACAGTGTTCCCGTGAGAGTGTGTGCTGGTTCCGATGAGGAAGCCATACCAGGAACACCAGGACCGCTGAGGACCTCCAGGACGAACTTCGAGGCGTGGCGGACGCGGTTGAACCTCACGAGGCGAGATAACCGGAAGCGGTAAGCTTAGATTAGTGATCGCCAGAGAGTTGCGAAAATAGCGACGTGGCCCGACTAGGCAGGGATACCCGGCGGCGTTACCTTCCGTAACGTTTTCCGTCGGAGGCACGAGTCGAGGCGCGTCTCGCCTCGACCGCGGAATCTCGCATCGCTGTGCCGATGCTATGAGACGAGGGAGAATCGTGCGAATAGAGTCAGAGCCGGAAGATTTCCTCGGGGAAAAGACGCGACGCGAATCGTGCGGAGAGCGTAGGACTGGTCGCGAAGCGCGGAAGGTATATATATATATATATAGTTATTCGAAATACATGAAAAAATTCGAATAAACATATGTATTAATATGTCTCACGCGTAAGAAGTGAGTACTCCGACAACATACAAAATTGAAGTTCTAAGTCCGAAATTTAAGTCCTACGGATGTCCTTAGGACGTAAAAAACAGATGTCCCTGGGACGTCCGAAATTTTGGTCCCACGGACATTCGCAACAGACATAGGACGTATGGACGTAAATGGGACATAAAACGGACGTACGGTGCTATGTAGGAGATCGCAAGTGAACTGTTGAAAAACGTTCTCTTTAAAGTTCCGTACACTGTATTATTTTGTCCAAAAAACAATTAAAACAATTTTGATGATTTTTTAATATGTTCCAGATCATCATGAACCTGGAGTAATGTTGCGAAGGTTTTATTTAAACTCAATTTTTCTTATAGAGTAGGTCAATCTCGTATTGATAAAATTAGCAACCACCATTTGACTATGTAAAATCTATATACATATGTAATCTTTTTGTATGTGTTGGTGAGCCATATGCTCGAGAGAGGACGGGACTTGACATGGTGAAAAGAGTAAACAGATAAATAGACGGGGGGACGACTGAACTCACGAGTGACTGCATTGAATGTCTTTCATTACCGGAATTTACATGTACAGGTTCCTATATAAAGGAATTTTGTGTGGAGATAATATAGAGAAGCACAAACATTTAATTGTTGATTCTCTATATTTTTAGGTTAGCACAACACGTGGGAAGTATGCTATGTTTATTTATTATGTGGTTAATATTAAAACACTATATTTTTAGACGAATCTACCTTGTGTTTTTGCTCATAAAAAAAGGAACCCTTAACCTTATTATACATATACGTCGGTTATATCTGAAATCTATGTTGGGCACGTTCAACGGTACCCTACGATTACTTGACATCTCGACGGGCGGTAGTGACGCAGTAATTAGATACCTCGAAGCGAGCTACCGTGTAGGTATGTGGTGGGGGGATCCACCGATAGATGTACAATAAATAGGACCCTCTGTCAAATTTTAAACTGTTCCGTTGTAACCTTTTCTGCAAGTCATGCGAATTTTACATTTTGAGGCGAGTACACTTTGTTTAGCGAGCTATTATAACTGAACGGTTTCGTCTCCCCTGTGAGAAGCAAGTGCGCGCGTGCGAGCGATTGCGATTTCCTCTGCGAGAACAATTTTTTGGAATCGCGGCTTCGTTGTACGCGAATAATCGTGTAGGCACATGCTCGAAAATATTGTAACTGTTGCAAACGATTAAACGAACTCGGTGGGTTCGAATAGTTTTTTTTACGTCTGATTCCTGATCATTCCGTTAAGTCGTTTCTCGCACTTCCATCCTGGCGCTTATAATTTTGCTGACTCCCTAAAAAATAACGGATCGGTGGAGCATGTATTTATAAGCGTATTCTATAATTATAATAATAATATAATTATAATTTTGGAATATATTTGCACTGTTTGACGACAAATAATTTAAAAGGGGAATATTTTCTTATAGCCACGCAACGCTTGATCGAGTTGTCCAAACCGAAGAACAAGCGAAAAGTAAAGGTGAAAAGAAGAAAGAAATTATATGGGAACAAATGGTAATTATGATAATTCTGTGAACGTAAATATTATCCCTATAAACGAAAAGCATAAATAACAAGTGTACTAACATGAATGCCAAAATTAATTTTAATTCCAAGATAAGACCAAATCATTTTACTCATACTACCACCTCGTAATATACATACTTTTAAAACAAAATATTAATATATTTCCAGTGTTATTAGCGCTACGGTTCGATCAATTAAAAAATCAATAAACAATTTTGCAGATTATCAAATAATCATCGACGTGTCGATTCACATTTGAATCATTTTCAAGATGTATTTGTTTGCGTCTGTAAAAATATGCGTATTATAACAATTTTCAAAATATATCAAAAGATATTGACCAAAAAATTCGGCGGTAAATTTGAATGAAACATAGTACTTCTTTTAACCACATGTGTGAATATACAGAAAATTTTATTTTATATTTTCAAATCACTAAATAATTCTTTGTCACATAAATAAAAATAATATTCATTTAAATCTTTTCCAACTACAATTGAATGTTAATAAATGAATTTACCGATTCGGTATATTCACACACGTGGTTAAAAGAAGTACTATGTTTCGTTAAAATTTACCGCCGAATATCGATTGATATAACCTAGATCGTGTCGGTCAAGTTCATAGAAATAGTAACGAAAACAGTGCGTGGAACGACGTTCCCAGAAGTAAATAATAACACTCTGTATGAAAGACAATGAAGTTCTATCATATAACGCATAATTATTTCATATTATTTTTTAAGTGATGTCTTATAGTATTGTCATGTATTTTACGCGTTCCTCCCAATCTGGCCAGATTAAGACTTTATCCTTCACTGTACCTCCTGTTCACCTACTACAACTCTGCTAGTCCCCCACGCTTCCGCCACGACCCGATTACGTGGCGCATTTCGACTTCGTCGTGAGAGATAGGGTACCTTTTTCCACAGAATTGGAGTTGGAATTCAATGAAGCTCGCGCTAACACACATGTATATATATTTTAAAATATTCTGAAGTGCATTTCCCCTACCTCATTTTTGTTATTTCTTTTTATCTAAACCAAACCTCTTCTTCTCATCCTTTTTTTCCGCGCTCACTACTGCATCTGTCTTAGGGAAAGTACTTATGTACTTTACAATGTATTACAATGGTTACAGTATATTACAGTATATTACAATGGTTTTACACATTTTAAACCAATTTTTTATTTTCTTTGTAATTATGTCACTATGAATTCTATGGAGTTTTTCAATATGTACGCATATATTTTTTTTCTTGTCTTTTTTTTTCTTTTAACGTAAGTGTAGCTGCAAGTTCAATAAAATAGTCTTGTTTGTGCTTGCATTCTCTTTAAATATGTTAATTCTAGTTCTAATATTTTTAATTAAATAATAAAGCCATTACAAATATTTTATTGCATTAGCTCAATTCTACTTTTTCCAAAAAGATATTGCTTTATGATATAATATGTAAGTAGAGATATAATATGGATTAGGGTGGCTCTTAGTTATCGAACATTTTTTTCAGAAATGATTTGTTGACGCCCGCCAGGATTGTTGCAAATAATTAAAAACAAATATGTACAAAGTCTCAGCTCCATCGGATAACGAGATAGGTAGCCCCATGGCTATTAAACATTAAAATAATTAATTTAATGCTCATAAAATCGTTTTTCTCGAATATCGTCTCTAAACTATTTACCGCATCAAAAAGTATGTTTAATAAAATCTGTAGGTCTGGACAGGCTGCGTCTTTTATGTCATATTACTTTTTTTCCTAAAAGAAACTATTTTCGAAAAAATTGAGAAAAACGTCCGACCAAAATCCAAACTCTTTTTCTGAAATTTGTAAATTGAAGTGTGGTTTCATTAGCGTTGGAAATCACCGCAGTCGAATGCGTGATCGTGTTCGATGCGTCGAGCAGGTCCAACGACATCTATGACATACCGGCGTAAACTGGCGCGAGCGTATTCTGTTCGGCGCGCGTCTTTTCCTTTTCACTCGAGTTTTGGACGAGCGATTGTGCGTGCGGCTTCCGCGTCGAGTATACATTGAATACACGTTCCTGTAACTCTACCATTACTATCATACAATAAATTCATCAATTAGTTGGTAAATACAGGGTGTCCCAAAACTCCCTCAACTCCCGGAAATTGGAGGTTCCTGAGGTCATTTGAAACGGCATTTTCCTTTTGCAAAATGTCAGCTGGGGCTTCGTTTGGGAGTTATTAACGAAAAACACTACTTCTATCTACTACCGCCAGCGTAGCGGTCCGCCGCAACGAAGAAATGAACAAGAGACGCAGAGCAGAAATTGATTGAATTAATTATTGTAAAAACTCACATAATTCATCCGTAAATCCATTTGTTACTTCGAAATGAGGGTAACTGGTCCTCTCGGTGACGAACTGCACAGCTGATCTCAGGTATACGGCAGTGCCGAACGGTAAGGGACGTACGGCCAGGTCAACGAAATGCACAGCTGTTCCGGACCTCCACTTTCATTGTTCAAATGATAAGTAAATCGTATGTTTCCTTCGCACAGATGCCATGAAATTTTTCCACACACGCGATCACTGTTCACATTTGTCAACAAATAGCTATGCAATAATAATAATTTCAATATCACTTATATTGCAGCACGAATCACAATAAACGGATTCCTCAATTGGATCCCAAGCGAGGTGAAAATGTTTATCAAATTGATGAACAGGATTAATAAATTGGTCGTAGCACGACATTGAGCATGCCTACTCGTTAAAATCCACAAGGGCATTCCTAATATCCGCCCTATGAAGTTGTCAAGCAGAAGGGATCAATGTCCTTTCACTTTTTAACTGATGTCACATAAGTAATTTTCTTGAGATCGCATAAAGTCGTATCCAACGTATCCATAAAAATGTTGAATGGAATCCGCACTACTAATTTGATACACAACAATTTGACTTTCGCACACCAAGCATAAAATGTTAGTATAATTAATGTGAAGTTTTCGAGAGTATCCACATAAAAAACACCTTAATTCAACGTTTTAAGAAAATGGAATTATACAAGAGGAATCGCCCGTACATGCTTGCGTTCGTACACATACTGATTCAATACAGCTGACGAGGCCAATGCCCAATCGATAAAACAAGTGAAGATCTACACCAAATTCCCGCTGAAACATAGCGCGTTGCTATACCAATAATACATTGTATAATTTCGCGATTCCTTCTTATTTTAGCTGTAACCGTCAAATAGCTCGTCAATTGTCTTGCGGAATCTGACGAATCCTCTTGTAAAACACCATTTTCTTAAAACGTTAAATTACGATGTTTTTTATGTGGGTACACTCAAAGACTTCACATTAATTACATTAGTATTTTATGCTTCGTGTGTAAAAGTCAAATTAACGTGCATAAAACGCGAGTTAGTTATGCGCGATTCCGGTACGCATACTAAACATGTGGTGCATTTTTGTGAATACTTGCACTTGTGAGGATTCCATTCGACATTTATGGACACATTGGAGACGACTTCATGCGATCTCAAGGAAATTACTTGTGTGACACCAGTTAAAAAGTGAAAGGACATTGATCCCTTGTGCTCGATAATTCCATAGGGCGGATATTAGGAATGCTCTTGTGGATTTTAACGAGTAGGCAAGTTCAATTTCGTGCAACGACCAATTTATTAATTCTGTTCATCAATTTGATAAATATTTTCACCTCGCTGGGGACCCAATGGATGAAACCGCAGTCTACTGATCACATTACCTGTTTATTGTGATTCGGCCTGCAATAGAACTAATTTTTGTATTATTATTAGTGCACAGCTATTTGTTGACAAATGTGAACAATCATCGCGAATATGGAAAAATTTCATGGCATCTGTGTGAAGGAAACATACAATTTGTTTATCATTTGAACAATGAAAGTGGATGTTCGGAACAGCTGTGCAGTTCGTCACCAAGAGGCCCAGCTACCCTCATTTCGAAGTAACAAATGGATTTACGGCTGAATTATGTGAGTTTTTACAATAATTAATTCAATCAATTTCTGCTCATCTACGCTGGTGGCAGTACGGACATCCGTCGTGTGAGACAGTACACGTCTAGGTCGCTCTCTGATTGGTCCGTGTTTTTCGTTAATAACTCCTAACCGAAGCTCCGGCGAACATTTTGCAACAGGAAAATGTCGCTTCAAATCACCTCAGGAACCTCCCATTTCCGGTAGTTGAGGGAGTTTTGGGACACCCTGCAAAGTAATATGCTATAAAAAAAAACAAGTTCCGCAAGTTAAAAAAAAAACACATTTTTCGCTTGTTGCGATTTACATTTGGTACAAATACGATTTGAACAAGGCGCACGGTGTTCTCGCTGTTCGTCTCGTGATTGGCTCACTCCCTCCACCTACCTACCCCCGTCGGACGCGCATTCCAATCGTTAGGCGCTCTATTTGAAGTCTCTGCTTGACAACTAGACATCGCTAATGTTTATTGCTAAAAGGTAATGAAACTACATTTCAATTTACAAATTTCAGAAGAAAATGTTTGGATTTTGGTCGGACCTTTTTCTCAATTTTTTCGAAAATCGTTTGTTTTAAGGAAAAAAGTAATGACATTAAAGACGCAGCCTGTCCAGACATACAGATTTTGTCTAACATATTTTTCGACGCGGTAAATAATTTAGAGAAGATATTTTAGAAAAATGATTTTATGAGTGTAATTAATAAACACAGATTTTTTTCAATTATTCGAAATAATCCTTGTGGGTGTCAACAAAACATTTCAAAAGTCGAAAATAAGAGTCACTCTAATATGCATATTTCACTGAAAAGATTTAAATTTTGATTTTACACACGCATCAATAGTTTTTATTAAAATTTTATTAACGATATCTAAAACAAAGTAAGCGTGTGCTGGGTGCTAACCAGGAGTAAAAATTACCCAATGCAACGTTTCCAAAGTCAGTTACTACTTCTGTGTGTAACGTGCACGATGTATCGTTTTCGCAGATTATGTTGATTTTGCCGTGTAATTGTTTTTGGGAATCAATAAACGTTGAACGGTGCTAATATACATGCAGAATACAAGAAATGTAAAAACTTAAACTTTACATTAGCTCTTCGTGGGAAAAATCTCGAAAAAAAGCGGTATTTTTTTCCGCGATGTACCTCATCAAAAAATTTTAAAAACTTCAGGAACAATACTTCTACCTAAATGATATCTCTCTTAAATTTCAATACGAAATTTCCATTTTTCGGGTTTTTTTTTAGTTTTTGATTCTTCACAATCAGGATGTTCTATCTAAACATCTGAATTAACCAGATATATAATGTATTTGGGTCCTTGACATCTGTTAATTTTCTTTAGATTTTTTGCATACGATAAGAAAAGGAAAATATAGGTAAAAAACTAATCTTCCATTTCATCCCGTAACAACCCAACCGGTTGAGACGTAGGGTTAAATGGTTAAATGGTAATCGAATGGTCCGTCAGCCTTTTTAATTTGGTTAACCATCTTATTCGGCAATACCCTTTATTTAGAAAATGGTCATGTTTAACGTTATTGTTAAAAATATATGTTTAACGTTATTGTTAAAAATTGGTCATTTCATATGCAACAACCTAGTCAACGACCATTGCCTCGCTGAAAATACCGGTTCTCGTTCGATCACCGAAGTTAAACGGCGTAGGGAGGGGCACGCACCTAGGATGGGTGACCGCTCGGTAAAAAGCTGGGAAGTGACCCTCTGGGTGCGTTTCACGTGTTGGCAAAATAGGTGGTTCGGAACCCACCTTAATAAAAAGTAGGTCCCGCTGAAATTGGAAATTAGGCGATAGTTGAGGATTGGTAAAGGGAGAGGTGGTGGAATGGATTTGAAACCCTGAGGGGACCAAATATCATTACATACATATGCAACAACCGAATATTGAAATGTGTATACAGGGTGAATTCGATAAAGCAGGACACCTAAATATCTCCGTTACTTTTCATTGTACAAAAAAACTTCGTAGGACAAAGTTACACTGTTTGAAGGGCCACATATAACGGTGTACGGGAAAAAAAATGTTTTTTTTAAATGGAATGATATATTTTCGTTAACGTAATGTTGTAGTTGACAAAATAACGAATTCATGCATGTAACACAATATGACCTTCACCCAGAAAAATGGTATAAATAAAATTCAACGTGTTCGATTCATTTGATGTATTTCTGTTACGCCAAATGTTCAAAAATATTCCCTTGAGCTGCTGTACATTCATTCAGCCGTGAAGTTACAGAACGTACTGCTGTGTAATTCATTTCTGAGGAAATCGACGCACAAGCCTAGACGATTCTTTCTTTCATGTCGTCTATAGTCACTATAGACTACAAACATCGTCTTTCAGTTTCCCCATAGATAAAAATCAAGGGGTGTAAGGTCTGGTGAGCGAGCTGGCCATAATAAGGGTCCGTTACGTCCAATCCAACCATTTGGAAACTTGTTATTTAAGAATTGTGTTACGACACGGAAAGAATGGGCCGGACATCCGTCATGTTGATACCACATATTTTCACGAATGTTCAAGGGTATGTTTTCCAGGAGAATTGGTAACGATTCTCGTAAAAATGCAATGTATTTTTCCGCAGCAAACATTGACGGACCATGGTCTTTGTTTGTCGACTGTCCATAACCACCGCGGATTTTCAGATGATCAATAATGCAGGTTTTTTAAATTTATTTGCCCGTGATTTGTAAACGAAGCTTCATCGGTAAATAATACTTGATTAATTAATACTTGATTAATACTTGATCAATTGTCTCAATCCCCACTGGCAAAAGTTTACACGATTTACAAAGTCTCTACCATGAAGTTCTTGATGAATTGATAGGTGAAAGGGGTGAAATTTGTGTTCCTGGAGTATTTGCACTACACATTTTTGACTAATGCCACTTCCTCGTGCGATTTGCCTCGTACTAACATGAGGGTTTGTATTCACTGCTGCCAGAACATTAATTGTGTTTGCTTCATTCCTTACAGTCCTCACCTTTGTATGTATGTAATGATATTTGGTCCCCTCAGGGTTTCAAATCCATTCCACCACTTCTCCCTTTACCAATCCTCAACTATCGCCTAATTTCCAATTTCAGCGGGACCTACTTTTTAATAAGGTGGGTTCCGAACCACCTATTTTGCCAACAACACGTGAAAAGCACCCAAGAGGGACACCTCCCGGCTTTTTACCGAGCGGTCACCCATCCAAGCCGCCTTCCACGCACCACGCTGTTTTACTTCGGTGATCGTACGAGAACCGGTGTTTTCAGCGAGGCAATGGTCGTTGACCAGTCCTCACCTTTGTACGTTTTTTATTTTCGACACAACCAGTTTCACGGAATTTATTTATCAAATGGGAGTAAACGGAAACTGATGGACAATTACGATTAGCAAATCGGTCCTTGTACAACTGCACGGCTTCTCTTAAACACTGTCGACTTCTTATCTTATCTTCCTTCGAGTAACGCATTGTGAAACGTTCATCGATAAACTGATCGAGAAATCTTAGAAACTGTGGAAATCTGATAGCAAGAAGGTCTTCTGAGTAATTAGTAGTGGATAAACACGATTCTGTACGAACGTATAGGTGAAGGTATATCATAATTGTCCTCCTGTCAACACCGAATCTGTTATTATGTTGTGTATTGCGATACATTTGAATGTATAGCAGCTCAAGGGATGTATTTTTGAACATTTGGCGCAACAGAAATACATCAAATGAATCTTACACGTTGAATTTTATTTATACCATTTTTCTGGGTTGAAGGTCATTTGAAGGTCATATTGTGTTACATGCATGAATTCATTATTTTGTCAGCTATAACATTACATTAACGAAAATATATCATTCCATTTAAAAAAACATCGATAACCTTGAAATCTCATAAAAATGACTTTGAAATTTTTTTCCCTTACACCGTTATATGTGGCCCTTCAAACAGTGTAACTTTGTCCTACGAAGTTTTTTTTGTACAATGAAAAGTAACGGAGATATTTAGGTGTCCTGCTTTATCGAATTCACCCTGTATATGCGGCTAATCTGCAAATCCAAGTTATACGTTCTATCAAAAGTAGAAGTGCACCACTCGAATAACATTCTTTTTTTACTTTACTTAAAAATATAATTCTTTATCGTATCAAAATTCTATAACGAAGTTATGAAATTTTACAAGTAATTTAAATTTTGAACAGAATTGATTAAAAGTTCGTTTGTTTTACAATCTATCATATTATTACAGCGTTTATGCGAAACATGCAAAGAAGAAGCAAAACCACGATTATAAAAAAAATGAGCGGAGGACAAGAAAAAGGAAACCAGGGAAAGGAAAAGAATATCCACCAAAGACGTCAGATTCTGACAGAACTGTCATTGTAGTAGATTTGAAGTCCAAAAATAAATTAAAAAATAAATTGTAACACAACTCTGAAATGGAGGATGACAATTCAATTTGTATGTATTGTGTGTGGTCTTTTGTATTTTGTATTAAGATGATACTGCCTTAAATAATTTTTCAAATTTATTTATATTTAAATACTGTTCTCGAAACATATTAACCAGTGAAAGCTGTAAAATAATGTAAAATGAAGAAGGAAAGGAAATCGATCACAGCATTTCAGATTGTTCCAAATAGTGCACAGTACAGTAAATGCTCCATCCTAGTCCAGGGTCGTGGGCACGATCCCTGTTCAGTGCCTACCCACTCCACTGCCTGTCAACGCTGCGCCACTCCGCAGGATGGCAACGATTGATGTAGGCGTGGGTATATCGGTGTAAACACCACTACATTGACACCATGAATCGAATGTTCAAACTTCTTAATTTTCATTACTTTTTTATTGGACTTCCACTGGCTTGTTTCTGGCATTTTTCTGATTAAAACAAGACCAAACACGATATAATTTGGCCCATATTTACCCTACATGTGAACTGTGCCGGCGACGTCGACTGTTCGCGTCTCCATCTTTCCAATACGCTGTTCATCGTTGCCTTCGAAACTTTCATCGTCGATAAAACTACTTAATTGTTTCTCCGTACAGAATGTTTGTCGCGGAGTTCCCTATTATTTTTTACAATAAGTCGGATAGTAAGGAGTTATTCTCGATTACCTTAACACGTATGTTTATTGTAGAGTGATTACAGAGTTTGATTATTTTTTAATGTATTGCTAGTGAGAGTGCTGATCGTAGACTGACTTTTTTCCGCACGCGAGAGCCTGCTGAGCCTCTCTCGGAAGTTCCTCCGTCGACCGGAAAGGCTTTTGGATTGGTGAATGTTTCAGGTATTTTTTTTTTATTGGTGTAAAATTTGTCGCATAGAAATTAGCTTCCGGTGAGCGCGAGTGACCGGTTTCGTGTGGTGGGGATGCTCTGGTAAAAAAAGGTTCGTGTGGAGGCAAAAATCTCGTGGCACGTGTTAAATTACTTTACGAGAAGCCATAGCCTATTCTCCCGAAAGTCATAAACGAAAAGTTGAGTACCGAACAATGAATCGCTTCCTACCGGCGCAGGAAAGGTCTAAATTTACACGATGGTTTTAGGCTATGCCTCCTTGTTTACTATGGCAGATGCGTTTTTTCCTTAATAGCTTAATTCGTTGCCTCCCAACGGCGGGCCGCTCGCGGCTAACGTTGTTCCGCGTCGGAACATAATACAGTTCAAATTATATCGTATTTGGTGTCAGTTTAATCAGAAAAATGCCAGAAATAAGGTAGTGAAAGTCCCGTAAACAAATAATGAAAATTAAGAGATTTGTAAAATCGATTGATGGTGTCAATGTAGTGGTGTTCACACCGATATACCCGAGCCTACATCAATCGTCGCCGCCCTACGAAGTGGCGCGACGTTGACAGCCGGTGGAATGAGTAGGCACTGGACAGGGATCGTAGTAAAGACCCAGGACAGGGATCGCGCGATTACTGTACATACTGGTATTATCCTGCTGAAATGTAAAATTTTCGCCGAAAATTGTCTGTCCAAATTTATTTAATTGATCGTCTATCAACTGTATGTAAATCTTGCTGTACGTAGTTGTTTCTTGTGTAAAGTAGAGTAAATGAAGGCTTTCCACTTCTGTTCTCTCTTTATTAATAATCTAGCGTAGATGGATCACAATAAACTTTACAAACAATCCACGAGTAGAATATATCGTCGCAGAGGTGTTAGACTTACTAATAAAGGAACCCTTTTATTAATTTAATAGATGAGCGCGCGAATGTGCTTTACAACAAATAGTTGACTTGATCGTTAGGTGGCAGTTTGCTTACTCTCTCTCTCTCTCTCTCCATTTCTGCCTCTCTCCCTCTCCCCCCCCTCTCTCACTCTCGCTCGATAGCTGTTTACGGATTGTCTCTAGTGTGGTTTGCTCAGTAAAGCGGGCGCCAGAGTGAGCGCGCGAGCGCCTCAAATGAAGCGATATGCAAACAGTTTGGCTCACATTTGGTTCCAATCGATAATGTAGTGCTCCGTCCCGCAACAATAGTCTTTTTAATAAATTTGATTTTGGTCGCTCCTCAATATCTGATTCCGGTCCAAATCATTCCCCCCCCAATGGGGAGGATCGCCAATACTGAATATTATTTATTGTTTATGTTAACAAAGGAGGTTATTGGCGACGACCTCATAAATTCTACAAAAACAATAAGAAACGTAACAATATTTAAGACACAGTAGAACAGCACACCATAGAAACAATCGGACGGTTTAGTTTAGTAGTAAATACGTAAATCCTATATTCTAAAGTTCAATTAATGTATAAACACAAATTTTTTGAAATTATGACATGTGCCGTTTTTCCTTACAATCAGAGGTAGTGTCGCGCTGATGACTCCCAATGTTTATTTTTTTAGTACAAGCCCCACAGCTTCAGAAACTGCATCTGATTGAAATGGCTTAGACACTTTTCAAAGTAAATATATTGAGTCAAGAAAGTTTTAAATCTGTTACAAGTATCGTAAATAGCAATATTTATGGGTAAGCCATCTTTTTGTCGTGAAGTGTACATACAAAAGGACAGTGCCGAATGTAGAAAAGGACAACGTGCGCGGCCGAAAACTTACTCCATACCGTCAATTAAACCACTAAATACAGTTGAAATATTATCGTATTTAGTGTCACATTTTAATCAGAAAAATGCCAGAAATAATAAGTTGTTGAAAGTCCCATCAAAAATAATGAGAAATAAAGAAGTTTTGTAATTAGATTGGTAGTTTTTCACACCAATATGATATCGATGACTCGGTGTATCGAGTTAAGGTCGGATTATACAAGACGGTTCGGACAGTCTCAGACAGTCAAGCACGTTTTCGTAGGTTATACATGTTTGAACGTACCCGAAGGCCACTTGCGTGGCGCTCGCAAACCTCGCAACAAAGACACAGAGTATCATCTGCTACCTGAACCCCAGAGCTGTTTACTCCCACCTACACCCTTAAGATGTCTATAGTAGAGTCCCAACGATGCCGGAAAACTGTCGGAGAACTATCGGAACGAAGACGGTCGATTCGGTCAGCAAAATTCCTTACCCTATTTTTGGACCTAGCGGCTATACGTAAGACGTCTGACCCGTCCTGTATAATCCCACTTTAAATCGACTTTAAATTGTAAACATTATGGCGCCAGAAAGTCGCACAAAAATTCGGACGGACGAGCACCGTCGCTTCAGGCTCAAGAGGCTTCGACACTTGGACTGATTTATTTCCTCAAGTCGAGTGGTCGAAGTCTGGGATTTGGTGTGAAATTCATTCTAGACACTTTCATAGGTATTCTGTTAGGTCTTAGCAAAGAACAGGAGTGGTTTAGCCAAGAACAGGTTGTAGTGAAGCACCGCGTCAGGAGGGCACGAAGTATTGCGAAAAGCGGGTCTCGTGCCCCCGTTAGGCCGGACTTTTCGAGGCGACGGGCCTAAAAGGCCTTGGGCGGTGGGGTTTTAGTGGGTAGTGGCAAGGATGACAGTCCTGTTTCTCCCAACTGTCATCTTAGGGAGAGCCGAGCTCCACATTCCCCCCTCCAGACGTTATCTGTGGAGGGGGTGTGCGTAAATGCATTTCCCCACCGCCCTTAAACAAAAACAAATGTATTCTATTAGGTACGTTGCATCCCAACAGTAGAACTACAGTTTTTTTTTCGAATAGCTCAAAAACTAAATGAGACCCCCTATTATATGAAAAGGAAAAAGTTGCTGAAAGTGTGAAGCTGCATAATATATTTAAATTTAAAGAGTGCACGCTTTTTATATATAATTAACGACTTTTTTATTTGATGTATTTGTTGGAACATAAATCGCATTTCCCAATGTATTGAGTGTTATACACATATGTGCGGCGCTAATTGCGCCATCTGGCGCGTGAGAATATTTCTGTGTTTTCGGCGCTTCTTCTCGGTAACCGTTGTCTCTCACTTTTGTCTTATACATACCTCTTAGTATAAACACGTGTTACAATAATAGGCCGCTTGTATATTCAATAAACTGTTTAAGTAAAGTACGATCCACTATACCCAACAGAATTGTTAAATTTTAATTTCACTTACCGCATATTATGTCTAACGTTGCTCGTTTAGCATATGGAAAAATATCGAAAGACGATTTGCTGACTTCCTTTCTTAGACAGGAAATTAGTATACTAGTTTCTTTGGTTGCCGTCTTCAAATACACCTCTAAAAGACCAGTGTGAAACGTTGGTGTTAATAACTTTCTTCGAGAATGCCACTTTTCTCCTGAAACAAAATGTTATACATTTTCCATATTCCGTACAATTTCTAAATTCTATAAACTATTATTTTGAGGTGGTGTTATGATCGGGTAGGTATGAAGGTACTTTAATAAGGTGATACTGTTCTTAAAACCGGAACCAATCTTTATTTGCGAGAGACAGAACAACCCGCGGAGCCCGCGTGACTGCTCTCCACGAATTCTTAGCCAGAACTAAAACTAGACGTTCGCTCGCTGATACATTCTCACGAAAATCATTCTTTCTCATTCACATAGTTCGCATTCACTCTAAACTTAGCATTCGCTTTCAGATTCAGCTAAACACTCACCCTCCTGACACACGACACCAAACACTCTCGTCCTAACGCTGGACCCAATCATCTAAACAGTCATCCGACGCTATCGCACAGCACGCAACCATATCCTATAGACAATCTCCCGACGCTGTCGCACAGCACTCAACTAGGCCCATTCATTCGAACATACTTATTTTTAAGACATTTGGCGGAGACGAGGCGCCAGCTTGTCGCCGCCACAGTTTCATTTATTACAATTTTTTGTGACCTGTTATATACATTTCAATTTCTATGTAGTATTTAGCTAAAGTCTTTCTAAAATTGGTGGATGCTACTTTCATAATTTTTAACTAATTTTAGATTAAAGATACATTTAACTATGTTAAAATATGATCGATGTACTTATCTCAAAATAAGTTACTAAACGTGTTAAAACCAAGCCAGCTATGACTAATCTTGGCAAATGCCGGCGCTTCGCTTTGCTACTGGTCAGTCTATGTCAGGATTCGAACACAGGAATTTTCCTCGTGCCAACCATTCGACGCGACGATTATTGGAATTACTCCCTTTTTGGAACCACGCACGTATTGATATAAGACATAACAGTTCCGGTTTACATCCTCATAAACAACTCTTCTCTTATGGGAAAGTATACAGGGTGTCGCAAAACTTCTGCGTTAGCCGGAAATGGGAGGTTCCTTGGGTCATTTGAAGCGACATTTTCCTTTACAAAAATGGCGTCTGCGGCTTTGTTTATGTTAGAGCAATGGGTTTTATAACTGGATATATTTTAACAATGTGCTTCAACGCTACAACCATTTGAACGATCAACGACGACAAACATACGACGACCGACTCGAACGCAGTGGGACAAAAAAAAACACATGCGCCGCCAGCGGCCGAAGAACGCAACCGCTTCCCATACACACGCGCGAATTGCGAATACATATCTCCAACAGTTTAGGAGATATTAACGAAAAACACGGACCAATCAGAGCGCGACCTAGAGCGGCGAGGCGGGAGGCGAGCATTGTCGGTACGCCGCGATGTCGCAACAAACAAGAGTTTCTCGATTATGTCCCCGATTTCAATGGGCTTTGGATATGTTGTAAAGGCCGTGACTCTGGACAACATTTCCCTTTAGACTTTCTGCCTTGCGGCTTTAGTTT
>CM052212.1:20864147-20895839 GCA_028454225.1 Lasioglossum leucozonium
AAACTAAAGCCGCAAGGCAGAAAGTCTAAAGGGAAATGTTGTCCAGAATCACGGCCTTGACAACATATCCAAAGCCCATTGAAATCGGGGACATAATCGAGAAACTCTTGTTTGTTGCGACATCGCGGCGTACCGACAACGCTCGCCTCCCGCCTCGCCGCTCTAGGTCGCGCTCTGATTGGTCCGTGTTTTTCGTTAATATCTCCTAAACAAAGCCGCAGACGCCATTTTTGTAAAGAAAAATGTCGCTTCAAATGACCCAAGGAACCTCCCATTTCCGGCTAACGCAGAAGTTTTGGGACACCTTGTATACAGTTTGGAAAATTCGGAGAAACGTCATCCACATTACGCATACCCCACTACCATTTCTAGCCGAATTTATACAGTGTTACACTTTAAAATAGGGCCACCTAAATATCTCTTCAGGTTATTGTGATGCAAGAAATATTTATTACGTAATGTACATGGTGTCAATCGACCAAATACCTGGCAAGGATATTTTTACCCTAGGTCATCAGTGTTTTGGATACATAACTGAATCTTTTTATTGCATCGTATAGCTGAGCGAAAAATACATACAGATATGTATAATAACATGACCTTCAAATGACCTTGATCTTTGAACATTTGCAAAGAATTCACCTTGTGATGTCATTTATATTACATTAAAAGAATTTGTTATGTCTTCACAAATAAAGGAGATATTTAGGTGGATACATTTAGGTGGACCACCCTGCTGCGTCTCCAGCTCCAATTTCAGTCTGGGTTTACAAGGTATCACGAGAACCTTATACTAGCTCGTATACTTCCAAAAGATTGTGCGATCACACATCACATCGTGATTATTACAATTTTAACGACGTTGGCGATGTCTCAACACACTCTGAATAAAGAGTTTAAGCTGATCCATAGTCGGGTTAGTACAAGTCTGAAAACGAAACGTCGCTTACGAGGCAAGTTAACTAATAGTAAGTCCCCCGCATTTCTCAGTGCGTCATAATCGAAAGCTCGGAAGCATAGTCTCCGCGACAACACGTTACACAATAACCGTTTCGAGCGTTGTTCAGTCCATGATTGCCGCTGGGTACAGGGGCAATTAACGCTCTCGTTCGTAAAATATAGTTTGTATATTTCACACTCATGAAACAAATGTAAATGTTTTGACGATACTAAAAGTTTAACAAAAATTATATCGTGTTTAATATCATTTTAATCAGAAAAAATGCCAGAAAGAAGATGGCGAAAGTCTCATCAAAAATAATTAAAAATAAAGAAGTTTTCTAATTGGATTGGTAATGGTCTCCTGGTCTCACACTGTATTACGGACTTTTTACGAAACTGTGTTACGAAACCAACAGATTTTTCGCTAAGATAGTTAAATATCTGAAAAATAGTATTGTTTTTTACCATATACATATTTGTCCATAATTTATTAAACTTCATCAAAACTGAATAATTTTTATAGGAGATGTGTCTCCCTCAATCGTTATCCGAAACACCAATCGCTCATTAGTGATTTTTATATGTTATATGTTTTATATGATTTATATGTTAATAATATTTAATTTTCAACATTATTAATTTCCTTATTACACTGTGCTTTCGTGGTTATTAACATTTAGAAAAGACTCAAAATTTTACAAAGAATACATAGTACGAATATTACACTTTTGTTATTATTCGAAAGTCGTCCAAGTGCCACACTGATGTAACAAAGTATTGTTATTTACAGTGATTCAGGTACAGTGTCCACACTATTATTCTATGAAAATAGGAATATTTCAATATTTTTTGGTATCAACTTTCTAACATGCGATGGAAGAAAATCTGAAATAATGATAGAAAGACACGAAAACATGAGTAGGTATTCGAATGGTGCATGTTTCTTCATTTCGGTCGTAAGGTGACAGCACCAGAACTGACCAATATCGAACGAGATCGAACGCGATCGTTTTACTCATAGTTTATTCATATGTACGAATCAAGCAATCACGATCAGCGAACGATGGCGCAGAGCGCTCCCATTCGCTGCGCTACAGTACACCAAGTGTGCGCGGCCAATCAACGCCGGCCACCGAAGCGACATAGGTGTCGCGTCGAGCGATCGATGTCGCAATCGCCATCGACTTCGCGATCATTATCGATCTTTCATTGTTCATTTTCGTTACACTCTCTCTCTCTCTCTCTCTCAACGTAACTGCTGTCTCGAGCGCACGTGTTAAAAGTTTATCTTCATTTTGTTTCTCTCCGCATCAGTTTTTGATTCATCCTCCAGTAAGTGTTGCACTCATTACTCATCACTCATTCTCAATACTGTACTCAATATTTCATGAAACGATATCGGTTTCGAAACAAATCATTTCGTGCGTGTATTCACAACGTGGCGTCGGCCATTGTGGCTTTGACCAATTCATCCCTGCTCACTCGACTCCATTAGCACAGCTGATCATCACGCTCGAGCTCATGTTATGTTCAGATTGCTCTCTTCATGTTTAATTACACTTGATCGCTCATTTTCACTCACTTGTGGAACAATACTCATCTTGCGGTCAAAAACTTATATACACTTTGACAACTCATCAGTGACCGCATGCTTTCTCAGTATTAATATACTAGTGTTCACTCTAGCTCTTCTCAATTGATCACTGCATTTATTCGTACAGTGATAATTTTTCAATTACATACTCGTCACTCATCATTGATTAGAGTGATGCCCACTTGGACGCAGACCGATTGGACGCGTTCCTTTTGGACGCCGGGCCGATTCGACGCGCTCCATTTGGACGCCGGGCCGATTGGACGTGTTCCTTTTGGACGCCGGGTCGATTGGACGCGTTCCTTTTGGACGCCGCGCCGATTGGAAGCGTTCCTTTTGGACAGAAAAGATGAGGGGGGGGGGGGCTTAAATTAGAACAGGGGTGTATTGTATAATGAAAAGGCGAGGGTGGTCCATCCTTGGCAGAACCGTTTAAATTTTCCGTTTACGATGCACGGTTTGTGAGATATGATGATTTGAAGTTAGACAGCAAGGGTGGAGAGGGAAGAAAAAGGGTGGAGGACCAACTTCTGAATATGCCTAATTGGGTTCGGGCAGGGCGATATGCCTTCGGTAAAGCATTTAAAAATTTCGTTATTTTTTTGCTAGGATGCACGGTTTAGGAGATACAGCGATTTCAAAATTCGGCTACTCCACCAAGGTGGTTTCGACGCCTGGCTGACCATCTATTGAAATAACACTTAATGATAGTATTCATGTTTTCCCTGATCTAATCCAGCCCAACTATTGGTTACCTTTAATTTTTGGAATACCTCTGCTCCTTGATCTAACCCAGACCAACTATTATGCCACAGTCCAAAAAGGAAGCGTCCAAACGGCACGGTGTCCAAAAGGAACGCGTCCAATCGGCCCGGCGTCCAAAAGGAACGCGTCCAATCAGCCCGGCGTCCAAAAGGAACGCGTCCAATCGGCCCGGTGTCCAAAAGGAACGCGTCCAATCGGGACGCGTCCAAGTGGGACACCCCCATTGATTACAACCAATCGCATCCACGGCAGCTATCTATCTGGTTTGACAACATCTCAACCAGGGATGCGAATCCTAACCCGAACCCGGTTCGGGTTTCGTAACCCGAGTAACCCGCCTAACCGGGTTACAGAAGAATTCTGTAACCCGCCTAACCCGGTTCGAATTCTTCTGTAACCCGGTTAGACGGGTTACTTGGGTTACGAGAACCGAACCGAATTCGGGTTAGGGTTAACCCGGTTAGACTGCAGTAGGATCATGAATACCATAGTTGTAACTTTTTAATGTAAATTTTCGATGAAAATTGGAAAAAAAATTAAAAAACTATATCTCGCATAAGTCTCATAAAAATCGGCTTGTACCAACTGAATATGTTCCCTTGTCAGTATGCTTTATTAGGTCTGAAGCGCTTTATTATTTTATTGCCTGCTACGGTCGCCATCCAAAATTCAAGGACTGTCCGCTCGACAGTATGCTGTTTCGAAACAAGAAATAATGCCGAAATGGGAAAGTCCGAAATAGTCACCTACATTAGTTAAGTGTACCCAATATAAATACGTTCAGTCGTGTCGTAAAATAATCCTAATGCAGCGACAACAAGAGTAGGAACAACTCTTGATGCAGTATGTGCAAGACATTTATACAAAATTGAATCAAGAATATTTATATCGTAAGAGAAATTGCAAAAAATATCGAATTTTTAATATATTGTTTAAACAAAAAACTTTTGTTAAAATTTTCTTGCACGAATACATTTTCCATTGAAAAACACAATTTACAAAATTCATAACAATAAAAATTCAAAAACATCGAAAACTAAATAATAAAGGAAAATTGCAATACAAGAGGGATCTCTTTTTATCCATAATATATGTACATATATTCGTATATCTCTGAACTCTGAAGTGAACTGTCTAGAAGTATCTATCTTATCTCACTAGTAACCCAATCGGGAGCGGGTTAACCCGCTGTCTCTAGACTCTGAAACCCGCTCCGTGCAGGTTAACCCACTTCCAAGAGGGGTTAACCGGCTCTCTCTCTAGGCTCTAAAACCCGCTCTCTCCGGGTTAGTATGGGTTACAGAAACCTCGCTCGGTTAACCGGGTTTGGGTTAGGGTTAGTCCGCGGTACGCATCCCTGTCTCAAACAGTGCAAATGTACCAATAATGTAGTATCAGATGCAAGTATATTTTACGAAAAAGGACAGTTAATGTATAGAACAGCTACGTTGTCGCGCGTTCCGGAAACGTTACATTCATATTCAATCGAGAATAAAATTTATTTTCTAATTTTTCTGAACAGTTTTCATATTCAGTAAATTTCTTGATTGCGTAGTGCGGTGGAGATTTTGCATTCATACGCAAAAAGAAATTATTATAGTTGGATAATGCAGATAGCATCCTAATAAATATGAGGTGTGCATGCACGCACAATGTTTCTCAATGTAGTATTTTTTATATGTGTTTGCGTTGCATTTCTCAAGCTAATTTATGCAGTGGTACTATAAACACAGTCGCCGCGCCGGTAAATTAAAGGTCAACTCATACGTAGATTTCTGACAGTTAGGCATCGGCATAGTTACCCGGGTGCTGTCTCTGGTGTCTCTAAGCGAACAATCTGATGCATGCGGACGTGATATTTTTCAGAGCTAGCGCACGGGCCATATATCTTGAACGTCAGCCTAGTCCCCGGCAGCGCATGGCACAAAATAAGGTTTTTGGGGTCGCCACAGCTTTCACGGCAAATTATCGATACCTACGGGGCATGGCCCTTGCAAGGGACCAAGAAGCTCGACAGTGTGAGACCAGGAGACCACTACCAATCCAATTACAAAACTTCTTTATTTTACATTATATTTTTATGGGACATTTGCCAATTTATTTCTGGCTTTTTTCTGATTAAAATGATATTAAACATAATATAAGTTCAACTGTATTTAGTGATTAAACTCCAGGGGTTAGAACTCGGGAAATGCCTATTCTAGAATATTTAAAAAAAAATTAACTAGAAATTTTCAGCGTCCGTCGTGATAATAGGTGGAGAATACTCCGTTAAGAAATTTTTAAACGATATAACAAGTAAAATAATAATTTATTACTGTGTTAACAAAAAAAAAAAGAATATCATCTGACAATTTGTACCGTATAACAATTCGTCAGGAGTCCGATTCGAACCGTCATCGAGTGAGGACGTGTTTACGAGTTTCGTCTCTGCGGTGTCTCTGTGTCAGTGGCTGAATTAGTGTGATAGCTTTTGTGTTATTCGCGAGTGTAAACACACTCTCAACCTCTGTGTTGGAGCACAGCGTAGTGTCGTAGCCTCTGATTACAGGAGCTGGCGCAACGCACATTCCGATACACCATGGCTTCTTCCACACAGAAAAATTCACTCCCTGTTTCTTATGCGCAAGTAACGCAAAAGTTCCTTTTTCCTATTAAGGAGCAAGCAATAATCCTTGATGCTATCGATGGAATCACTGTGCAGGAATATACTGTTGCAATTGCAAGTCTAATTGGCCCCAGTAGTATCAGATTCGTCTCCAGGATTTCTCAAGGGCGAGTTTGTTTGTACCTCAGCAGTAAGGAGTTAGCAGACAAACTCTCAGACAACCACACTAAAGTCGTCATTGGCACCCACACACTGACAATCAGACCGCTCATCTCCAAAGCCAAGAGGATTATTTTGTCAAACGTTTGCCCTATAATTCCACACGAAGTCATTTTAGAAGAACTTAGCAAAATTAACATCTCTCCTGTTTCTCCAATCAGCTTTATTAAAGCAGGAGTTATTGGGCCTGGCTTTTCTCATATTTTAAGTTTTCGGAGACAACTTTATGTAAATTCTGAGGAGCTGCACAGAATCCCGGATTCAATATCCATAACGTATGACGGTACAGTCTACTGGATTTATTTGTCCACCGACAAAGTATCTTGCTTTTTGTATAAGGAGGAGGGGCACCTCGCCAAGTTCTGCCAAAAGGTGATCGCTTCAGTAGAAAACTCCTTTAAAGACACCCAGGATAAGGAGAACGCTATGCAGGAAAGTGTTACTCAAACCCAAGATCTGCATTGTTCAATGCCACCTCCTCCACGAGTCAAGCGACCTCTCTCCGAATTAACGAGCTCAAACGACAGTAGTCACTCATCGATAAAAGAAAAAAAACTTGATCGTGTTATGAAGCCGTCCAAAAAATCAAAAAATCAACCTGACGCGGGAACATCTATGGAGGAAGTTGCAAATCTTCTTTCGCCAATCAAAGAATTTATCGAGGAAAATTCCCAAAGATTTCCAATTGACATGAAAAATATAACGAAATTTCTAGTCTCAAGCTTTGGGAAGCATGATGTCCATTCTATAGCCTTGAATTATACCGAAGACATCCCATCCTTGATTAAAATGCTATCGGAGGTCGGTGCTCGTCTCCCCGGTAGGAGACTTAGAGGTCGTGTGATTAGAATCATGAACCGTTTGTCCGACCCTGATACACGAGAATCCTCCACCGAAGACCTCAGCTCAATAGAAGATATTGAATCATCTTAACCTTTTCTATCCAAGTGAACTAACTATGGAGCCTATCTCATTAAAGATCATTTTCTGGAACATAAGAAGTGTAAGACAACGGACTGAAGAGATCGAAACTATCCTAAACGACGTGGACATTCTAATCTGTGTTGAAACCTGGTTAGCGCCGGACAACACCTTCAGAACCTTTCCAGGTTTTCTCACGCTCAGGAGAGACAGAATTCACGCCAGAGGCGGGGACATTTTGATGTTCATACGTAAAAGCATAGCCTGTCGTGAAATTAACAATCTTCAATCTCCAGACGATTCCGTGGAGCTGTTAGGCGTTCGGCTAAGTCATCTCAATCCTCAGCTTGATCTTGTAGCTTGTTACAGAACTCCGGGTAAATCGCTCACACAAATTCAATGGGATCTCGTTTGCTCGAATGTTGCAGCAAATGCAAATTGCATTTTCATGGGAGATTTTAATGCCCATAATACAAATTGGAACTGTAACTATACTGATTCCAATGGTTACAGATTAAGCAATTCCATAGATGCTCATAACCTCTTTTTGCATAACAATAATTCTCTTACGCACCTGGATTTATACAGGAACAATAGATCCAATTTGGACTTAATCTTCTCGACAATAAATATTTCTGATAAGGTAAATGTTGTTGTGGGAGATGAAACCTTGGGTTCTGATCACTTTCCCCTATTAGTCACGTATAATACAGAAAGATATTTCTATAAGAAACATTCGTTTAAGCTGAAGACAGTCAGAACCGATTGGAATAAATTTAAATGCGAACTGGATTCTCAGTATTCCAAATTTTGCACCATGGAATATGAACAATTAGAGCCTCACTCTAGATATGAATTTTTTGCCGATGTAGTGACTGATTCTGTCGGGTTGAGCACTCCTACCAAAAGGAAAAAGATAAAAAAAAACAAATTGTGGTCAAACTCGATATTCGAATCCAGTTTTTTGGTGGGACTCGGAGTGTGACAAGATCAAGAGACTACGCCGGGGGTCATTTAAAAAATGGGAACACACCGGAAATTTAGAAGATCTAATAAACTATAAAAAGTACGCAGCACTAGCAAAGAAAACCTTTAAAAACAAGAAAAGAGAATGCTTTAGAAAATTCGCGGAAAGTATCAGTTTTCACACAAATCCAAGTTATGTCTGGGACAAATGCAGAATTCTTAAAAACAAATGGGTTAGAGTTACCTCCTCTGCTAACTCTAAAAATTTACAGCAAGGCATTGAGCGTGATCAAGCCTTAAACAAGATTAGTCCTCCTTGGGTCCCAACTAACCCTGAGTGGCTTCCTTCTTGTGACCAAAACGATTTCCTAGACAGCCCATTTGACCTAGTAGAATTCAACATTGCCCTTGACTCTAAAAATTCTAAGTCGGCACCCGGTATGGACGGGATAGATTACGAAATTCTCAAGAACCTGCCGTTGAAGTTTAAACTTCTTCTTCTAGACATATTCAATTCCATGTATACCATGAATGATTTCCCCCTAAACTGGAAAAAATCCTTTGTCCACTTTATAATGAAAACAGAAGGCAACGGTTTGCGCCCCATCTCTCTGACGTCGTGTTCGTGTAAACTTTTTGAGTCCATGATCAAGGGCAGAATGCAGTGGTGGGCGGAACATGAGTCACTCATTCCTCCTAGCCAACAAGGCTTCAGGAGTGGGAGATCCTGTTCTGATAATTTAGTTAATATGACTCTAAAAATCGAGGAAGCCTTTATGGAAAAAAGTGAAGTATTAGCTGCCTTTCTGGATGTTCAGGGCGCATTCGATAATGTGGATTGCAATATCTTATTGGCGAAACTGGCGGGCCTAGGTTGTCCTAGAAATCTGCTGTTGTTCATTAAGTCCTTGACACAGGAAAGACAAATCTATTCGGTCACCTCTCCATCTAAGCCCAGGTTAGTTTTCAAGGGTGTTCCACAGGGAGGAGTGCTCAGTCCCTTGCTGTATATTCTGTATGTTTCAGACATAACAAGAAATGTACCTCGCAATGTCTACGTATCACAATTTGCAGATGATATCGCAATATATGTGAAATTTAAAATAGTTAAAAGAGCCCAGAGTACATTAACTAATGCCATTAACATAATCAGCAAAAACCTCCACCAAATTGGGCTAACTCTCGCTCCGCATAAAACCAAACTAATTCATTTTAACAATAAAAAAAATATTGCCTGGCACTACACAAATTAAACTTCGTAATTGCAGTATTGCCTCTAGTGAATCTGCTCGCTTTTTAGGGATTGTTTTTGATTATAGACTTCTGTTTAAAATGCATATTGATTTAGTCATAAAGAGATGTTTCAGAGCTCTCACTATAATCAAATATCTTCGTGGCACATGGTGGGGGTCCGATCCTGAAACGCTCATCACGCTATAAAAAAGCTTCATCCGCTCCACTATAGACTATGGCTCCTTTATCTATTTTCCTTCTCAAAAATACCTAACTGCAAAACTAGAAAGCATTCAAAATACTGCGATTAGGCTTGCCTTAGGCTACCGAAAAACTACTCCACTTAATATCTTGATAGGAGAGTCAAAACTGCCGCTGATTAAAGAGCGTGCTTCCCAGCTATGCTACTGTTTCATGGCCAAGATCTTAACAAATCAAAACTCTCTCACCCTCAGGGCCATCAAGACTTATTATAATTTGTACAAAAGCAAAAAGACCTCAAGACATCGCAGATTGCTCTGTAGATGCCTCACGTCTGCTTTAGAGCACAATGCATCCAACATTCGCGAAACTAACATCTATTGTCACGATTATAAAACTCTCATAACTTCAATCCCAATTGGTACCCAACTGGGTACTGATATAAAAACCACAAATAATGCTCAGAATATCCTTCAGGATGCATTTGGGTCCAGTGACTGCCCCACTATGTACACGGATGGTAGTAAAATTTCTGGGGCCAATTGTGTTGGTTCGGCTTGCATCTGTCCTGAACTTAGCCTCGAAATAACTCGCTCCATTAACCCATCTGCATCTGTGTACACCGCAGAATGTATTGCCCTAAATGATGCCTTCGATATTGCTCTGGAACATCAACATCTCAGTTTTCTCATTTTCTCGGATTCTCTCAGCGCGCTCCAGGCTTTGGAAAGCACCAAAGTAGATATCAAAACTAACCCATACATCCTTGAAATCAAAAGAAAGTATAATTTGTTGACCAATTATAATCGTAACAGCTTCGTTAAATTGTTTTGGATTCCGTCGCATATCGGAATTCAAGGCAATGAAAATGCGGACAGGGCAGCTAAGTCGGCAACGTCAATGAACACTGTAAATATTCCTGCGGTTCCCTACACTGATTTATTTGAGAAGTTTAAAAAACAAGCCAAAGATCTCACTTTCGAACTTATAAAAAACCAAGGTTTTTTAAGGATAAAAAATTTTTTCAAAAATTTTTTAATGAAAGCCCCGTTCCCTGGTTCGCTCATTTAAAACTAGGGAGAAGTTTTATTGTTACAGTTAACAGAATGCGTTCGGATCACTTTAACCTGGCTGCTTCACTAGCGCGAGTAGGTATTATCAATGATAGCCAGTGCAAATGCAACCGAGCCTGCGAAACCCTTGACCATATAATATGGCAATGCGAGTTGTATAATCCACAAAGACGCAAGTTAACGAAGGCCCTACTTAGTATGGGCCTTCAACCACCTCTTGATATAGACACACTCATAGCGAAGCCAAACATTGAAGCTTGTCTCAGCATTCATTCTTTTTTCAAAAATTGCAATCTACATATTTAGTACTAATGGACACTGTAATCGTACTCGCTTGTATTATTATTGTATTCTTCTTTTTTCTATATTAATGTACCAACTTATATTATCCCTGTAAAGCAAATAAACCCAGAAGGGTTTCAATTGCTTAATAAAAAAAAAAAAAAAAAAAAGCAATTCGTCAAACAACTCAAGTCAGCACGACAGAGGTACTGAACGTTTTGGTTCGTTGCAGTCTTGTGAAAAAATGTTGTAACTAATTGTCGAGAGGAATCTCGAGAAAAATATGTATACGTAGTATAGTATTTCTTGATTGTATATTTTCTGCAACGTGTAAATTCAACCTATGTACGTAAGTGTCTTACTACTAAGTGTCGTACTTGTAGCGGAGTGTAAATAGAGTGTAAATGTAGTGTGGTATGACTGACTAGTGTGAAAGTGCAATTGAGCGAGAGTTGGTATGAATGAAGAGAGTGAAGTGAGCGCAGAGAAAGCGATGCGGCGTGTGCGTGAAGCGAGCGGGAGAATAAAGCGAACTGCCATAGAACACGGACGTGTAATTGTAACTGCGAGCATTGTATAAAGGACAATAAAGACCCTCCGACAAGAAAGAGCCTGAACATACTAATGTAATCTCGATATACATACCAATCTGCTGCCGATCATTATCAAAGTCCGTCAACCAATGATCGCAGTACGCGTAATGGATACATGGCGCAACGTTTCGCGAAAAGGCGTGGTGTGTTGCCCGCCAATTTGTTTATGTTCGGAGTAGTGCAATACACTGCCCGTACGAGCGATGACTGAACAGTAGTGGGATAAGATATTAAGCCGGAGAAATATTATAAGAGAAATACTAAATATTGAGCCGGAGAAAGTCCGGCGGGTTCGGGCGAGTACCCGAGACATCTGAATATTCAGGTAGCTTGATCGCATCGGGTAGCTTGATCGCAGCGGGTACTTAATCGTTCACGGGTAGCCGGTCGGCAGCAGTCGGCATCGGCCGGATGAGTTCGATTCCCGAGATTCACTCAAGAAGTCTTATTTGAAATTCGAAATCAATTATACAATATAATTCATTGTATGTTGTATGTACATATGGGACTTCCGCCTTCTCCTTTATTAAAATTTGAACGTACATACATATGTACATATATTCTACTAATGGATTAATTAATTTTCTCTCATTTTTAATGTATAGGAGCCATTCCATGCGAAGTGACCTAGAACCAGCAAACCGATGATAATGAGTTTTTAATAAAATAAGAGTATCTACTAAAAATGTTGTTATTTAAAAAAATATGTTTTCCACCATTTATTTTGCAATTGTTTTAAACACGTGCAACATTTTCATAGTACGGAATTTTTTAAAAAGTTTAAAACATGAAGATATAATCCCAAATGTCCCCTTTATGTTCATCTTTTTTAAAATGTGGACATTTGAAAATTGTCGAAATTAAAATTATTTGAACTGAACGATGCACGGTGATATACAGTCTCGGACGGCCGCATAGCCTCGTGGGCTGGATTGAGAATTTTGGTAACCTTTTAATATAACTCTTGAACCATAAGAGATATCGGGATGAATTTACTAAAAAATGATTCCTATCTACTACTAATTATCGAAAACAATATATATTTTTATAATCGTTTTTTAATTGAATGTCTAAATTTTATTGTCTTAAAATAAAATTTAAATTGTATATTCGTTACTCATTTAGGACTTTTTAAAATAATTTAAATCACCGATGTCATTGGACATAAATTTCTCTATATTCCTTGGCATTTATTCTTTATATTATGAATATTTTCGTTGTGATTCGAACAACATAAAAGAAGTGTGCATGTTGCAGGGACATTTACACATTTAAGTTTTCAATTTATGCATTAGTATGTATGTATGTAATGATATTTGGTCCCCTCAGGGTTTCAAATTCATTTTACCAACTTCTCCCCCTTTTACCACTCTTCACACTATCGCCTAATTTCCAATTTCACCAGGACCTACTTTTTATTAAGGTGGGTTCCGAACCACCTATTTTGCCAACAACACATGAGAAGCACCCAAGAGGGACACCTCCCGGCTTTTTACCGAGCGGTCACCCATCCAAGCCGCCTTCCACGCCCCACGCTGGTTTACTTCGGTGATCGTACGAGAACCGGTGTTTTCAGCGAGGCAATGGTCGTTGACATTTATGCATTAGTATAACACGTAATATAATGTGATAGAATGTAGTATAATAGGATTGTATAGTGTACTTACTATCGTTAGAATATATGTAATATAATAAAAGCAGTGATTATGACTATTAATTTTAATATGTTGGATGTGATTAGTATGTGTGTGTTTGTGCGTGCGTCTGTGTGTGATAAAGAGAGAGAGAGAGAGAAAGAGAGATGCAGCATCTTTGAAGTTTCAGAATGGATGGTATTTAAGGAGGTCTCGCGGAAAACTCGAGCTGAGTTTTCTGTGAGCCACACAGTGTGCTAACGCGAGTTTTTAATTCTGCGATTTTGAAATTCAAGATATTTATATTGTTACGGCGGCTGGTCACTGTGAAGTCGCCGTAATGAAGTATTGCCCGCGGTGGAAAACCCTTAAGGAAATAAAAGAGTGCCAGAGGGGTTGTCACGAAAGCTGTTGACAAGCCGACAGTTGAGAGTTACGATCGAACTGTCATACGGACAAGATCGTTAGAAAACGCCGCTATAGCTTCGCTTATTGATAACTGTTGTATAGTTTAGTTGTGTATTATATTCAATAAACGGGAGAGCGCGGTGCCGCGACGTGTGACGCGCCCGTCTACGCGGAGTGCCTCCGAATTACGCAACATTGGGGGCGTTGGGGCAACGTGGGGGGATATTACTATATCATATATAGTTTATATATTTATATAGTATATAACTAATAAGTTTAAATCATGTCTGACAGTGAGAATTGTGTAACGGTATTGAGTAACACAGATGCAAGTGTTGTGCGGGTAAAGTGATGTTTGGCAATACTTTCAAAAAATAAATGCTGAGAGTGTACAATGTAACATGTGTAAAAAATTGTTCAAAACAAAGCATTGCAGCACAAGTTCTCTTCTTCGTCATTTAAAATCTATGTATAGTGCTGCAATTAATTTACCATTAGTCCACTACAATTGTCCACTATTTGGACAACAATTCAGTACCAACAAACAAAAAAAAAAAACAAATAACAAACGCAATTGCACGTATGATGGCATTGGATTTACAACCGTATAGCCTTGTCAATGATGTGGGATTTCAAGAACTAGTGCATATCACTGATCCACGGTATAAAATTCCGTCTAGAAGTACTTTTGCTCGTTCAATAATTCCAGAAATGTACAAAGACGTAAAAAAGCATATTAAAAATAAAATATCTAAAGGTATGAATTATATACAAATGTACATATATTTTTCCTTATTTTTTATGAATACTTTACTATTATATTTTATTTATATACATTTTATATTATTTTTTAATATTAACATTATTTTTTTTAATATTAGCATTATTTATTTTTTTTAATATTAGTATTATTTACTTTTTTAAATATTAGCTGTTATGAGCCAGGGCCGCGAGCAACGCGATAGTTTCAGTTTGTTAATTAGGTGTAGCTATTAAGAGTGTGATTTTACTTAGTTAGATGCCCGTTGATGACGCACTGGCAATGCGGGGTCTCGAGAAACTTTTAATGTTCAAATAGACTTACAACCGAATTTTTACGGAGTCTAGATGTTTAAATTTGGTCCGAAGGGGAACTTTAGCTCGATCTTACTGAAGTGATTCTAAACAGTGTGACACGTTACTCTACTCGTGACTCAACTAGTTCTAACCGACGAGAGGAAGAGTCAAAGGGTTTATATACCCTGAGAATGAATAGGGTGGTCTATTATAAAATTGAGGATTTTATTAGATGTCTAGGTTGGGTACGAAGGGTTATCTAGGGTGTTTCCTGCCAGATACGATATCGGACAGATATCGTAAATTTACGATCGGACGGATGGACATCAAGAGCAGTCCAGAGTTATATTTCTTTAACCGTCCATTATATAACAAAAGATTTTGAATTAAATCATCACATGTTGGATTTAAAACATGTACTGCAGAAACATGCACATAAATATCTTCAAAGCGCGATAATACAATGTTTTAACTCCAGGGACATAGATTTAGGAAAACCGTTTTCTTCACGACTGACAATGGTCGCAATATAGCAAAAGCTATCAATACCTATAATAATTGAACTAGAATTTCATGCTTCGGCCATTGATTGCAGTTAGCCATTAAATGCTCACTTAAAAATTTTCTGCAATATGAAGCATTAAGACAGAAATGTATAGTGACTTTTTTTTTCCAAATCGACCACTAACAGAGAAAAATTTATAAATTTGCAGAAGTCAATAAATCCAAATGTAACTCCCCTAAACGTAGGACAAGAAGTAGATACCATATGGAATTCGACATATTTTATGTTCGACAGATTTATTGCTTTGCACTGTGACCGTTATTTATCTTTTTTCAAGATATTTTCTCGATAGGGCGATCACGACCCTTGATTGACTTGTCTTTATTAGGTTCGTGTCTCTAGGCACTGGAAAGCGGAGAGTGTTTGGGTCTTTGTAAAAAAAAATCTAAACGTTATTCTGGTAGAATTGGAGTATATTCTGATATGACGACGAATTCTACACTATGAATGTTTTAATAACCTTCGAAGAAAACCTAATGAGTACGGCGATAGATATGTCACAAAATCTTACCATGTTTATAGGACCCTGATGTAAACGGCGTCAGCTCGTTCGCAACGCGAAATACACGGAGACCTCACGAATACGGCGATACGCGATTTTAAACAAAATAACAATTTTTAAGGGACCCTGACGTAGACGGCGTCAGGTCAATCGCAGCGCGATATTCACGGATACCTAACGTTCACGGCGTTAGATAGGACTCAACATCTGGGTCGGTATTGTATTTCGAACGAGATCGGATAGTTGTAACACCCACGTATCATGCCGATTACTCGGGATGGGAACGCAGATGACAACACGTTAAAATATCTTAATCGTCTGCCACACCAAAAGAGTTCAATCGTCTGCACTAGGTGGATTCGGACGAACTCCGGTGTTGGAAGAACGATTTCAATATGACTTTATCCCGTGTGCTAACTACGCGATTTCAGACCGCTCTGACCCGATGCAAGGACCGCTGTAACACTCGTATACCATGCCGATTGCTCGGAATAAATACACAAATGACAACGCGTTAAATATCGCTATGATCTGCCACGCCGAAGGAGATCGTTCGTCTGCACTTCGTGGTTTCGAACGGACTCTGGCGTTGGGAGAATAATATTGATACAACTTAATCCTTGTTTCCCTCTGCGCGACTTGCGGATCGTTCTTACCCGATGATTATCCCGGACGATCAAGGACCGTTGTAACACCCATGTACCATGCCGATTTCTCAGGATAAATACACAAGTGACAACGAGTTAAATATCTTGATAATCTGCCACGCAGAAGGAGTTCGTTCGTCTGCACTTCGTGGTTTCGAACGGACTCTGGCGTTGGAAGAATAACCTTGATATAACTAAATTCTTGCTTTCGCGATGCGACGCGCAGACCGCTCGACACGACGACTGTTCCGAACAATCAAGGACCGCTGTAACACTCGTGTACCAGGCCGATTACTCGGAATAAATACACGAAGGACAACAAGTTAAATATCTCAATAATCTGCTACGTCGAAGGAGTTCGTTCGTCTGCACTTGGTGGTTTCGGACGAACTCTGGCGTTAGAGGAATAATTGGGATATAACTAAATCCTTTTTCGCGACGAGAGAATTTACGGCAGACCGTTTTGCTTGACTTCCGAAAGCCTATACAAGCGGGCTCAGTCACCCGTCCGGTTATCCGCGTCTCGTACCTTTATAAATTTGACTGCTGCGCTGGTCCGCGATATATTCACGGTCTACGAATATTTCCAGTGCCCTAATGCGGTTTGCATTAGCAGCTCCTCGGTTTGAGGCGCGTACGAGATGAGGGTAACCCAGGCGGTTTGACTAAGGCACCAAGTCGGTTTGACTTCCCGTTCTCGCACCGGTTTTCGGAATCCGTCTTGACGCGTGCTTGTCGAACCGTTCCCAGACGCAGAGTGTCGATCATTTGTCGCGTATCGACCTCCTTCGATCTAGATCGAGTGGGGATCGATGCGCACGCACTTCTAGACCGGGCGACCTCGCGATTTCGCTGGAATATCAATATTACATGTCGCGATATGGCTAGGTGGGGCGATAACGATGCTGTAACACGCGGTGAAACGGTGTAGGTCGAGTCTGTGTATACATACACAGACCGACATACCTTGTTTTCACATTTATGTAACTTGTACGGTTACAGCACACAGCATTAAATGTAATATTGTGTGAAGAAAATACACCAGAGAACCTTTCGACAGACGAATGGAACTTTTTAAAATGTGTAAATTCAACTCTGGAACCTTTAAAAGACGCAACGGAGATTATGAGCGGGGAAAGATATCCGACGATGTAACGGGTCTTCCTCCCGGTGGGGCGTCTCGTCCTTGTTTTGTTTTGCCGCGGAATAGGCTCGTCGAGCCAGGGTTCGTATATTGGTCAGAGGAAGCGGTCGGTGCGGGGGGACGTGGTGTACTTGGAGAAAAACAACTCGGTGATTCTATTTAACTAATGTCTCGCTATATATTTATCGCAGAATCGGCGGTTCGCGGAATCGGTGTGTGTGGGTGTCGGTACCCTCGGAGCGAAGAGACGTTGCACTGCCGATAGTAGCAGTCGCGATATAGATCGGTGTGTCGCGGGTGCGGTTGTCCTGGACGCGCGTTGCGGGTACGGTCACCCTCTGACGGCTAGACGGGATGCTACCGGTTATTAGAGCTTCACGTTAGGTCGGCGCGCGTTGCGGATGCGGTCACTCGCTGGACGGCTGGCGATCATTATCGCGGCGGCGGGATCGGTGATGGTCGTCGTCTCGACGAACGGAACGGTGCTTTACGGCGGAATCGGCAGGGTTCGTCGTCTCGGCGAACGGTACGGTACGGGGGCGGCTAGAGATCGTCGTCTCGACGGCAGGAGTGGCGGCGTTTGTCGTCTTGGCGAACGGCGCGGGGTAGTTCGGCGTCTCGGCGAACGGAACGGTACAGGAGCGGCTAGAGATCGTCGTCTCGACGGCAGGAGTGGCGGGGTGGTTCGGCGTCTCGGCGAACGGAACGGTACGGGGGATCGTTGCCACAACGCTGGGACCGGTACATCTCGCCGTCACGGCGAAATACCCGAGAGGAAGCGTTGTCACGACGGCATGATCGGAGGAGCTCGTCGTCACGAGGAGCGGTCGGGGTGTAGGATCTTCGCCGTCACGGCGAGAAGGTGGAAGGATACCTACGTCTCGTAGAGTCGCTGTCACGGCGAGCAGGAATTTGCTTCGGCTGTTACTGTCCCAGTAGTCGTCCTCGGCGGGTTAGTTCAACGTCGCGTTGAACTGAGGGAATCTGATTTTGGGTGATTTTGACGGGCCTTTTATATGTTTGTTTCAGTGATGCGGGGTAGTGGTGCGGCAAGGTGTTCGGGGTGGTTTTCGTGCCCCTAGTTTTGATTTTCGGTGCCCGTCAAAATGTCGTTTGGATTTCGGGCCGTGAGCACTGTTTCTAACTCTGACAGTTCGTGGGCCGGGGGTAGCGCGGTGCGTTCGGTTGTTTCCGGCGGTGCTCGGCGGAGCTCGGTGCGGCGCGCATTCGCTTCGGCGGAGTTAGACGCGGCGCGTAATAGTAACAGGCTTGCTCTAGGCAGGTCTGTTACAATGATTTCGCAAAGTATTATGTATATCCCAATGTACTATGCGTTAATGAATGTGCTGCAAGTAGAAAAGGAAGAAAATTCTTTGATTGTTGATATTTCCAATAAAGTCAGGAACGCGTTAAAGGTAGTTTCAATAGTTTATCTACCGAAATAAAACAAGTTTTACAGAAAAAAGTCAAAAATTCTAATAAAATACGATATCTCACTTATAGGAACGTTTTGAACCAATAGGACAAGATCCGCTATATATTTGTGCTACGGTGTTGAACCCCAGATACAAGGATCAGTTGTTCTCAATGGAACAAAAACAAATAATGTATAGGAAACTGAATGAGGAAATTTCTATAAATACAGAACCAACAAGCGATAAAGACCAAGAACCAAGTACGAGTGGTAATAGAAAGATAATAACTATAATATTTCCTTATTAAATTTATTAATTGTATAATTCATCTGTATACAGGGTGTCCCAAAACTCCGTCAACTCCCGGAAATGGGAGGTTCCTATGGTTATTTGAAACGACATTTTCCTTTTGCAAAATCTCAGCTGGGGCTTCGTTTGGGAGTTATTAACGAAAAACATGGACCAATCAGAGCGCGAGCTAGACGTGAACTGTCTGGCGCGCCGGCTGTATCTATTACCGCCAGCGTAGCTGTCCGCCGCGACGAAGAAGTGAACAAGAGAAGCAGAGCAGAAATTTATTGAATTAATTATTGTAAAAACTCACATAATTCATCCGTAAATCCATTTGTTATTTTGAAATGAGGGTAACTGGTCCTCTCGGTGACGAACTGCACAGCTGATCTCAGGTATACGGCAGTTCCGAACGGTAAGGGACGTACGGACAGGTCAACGAAATGCATAGCTGTTCCGGACCTCCACTTTCATTGTTCAAATGATAAATAAATCGTACGGATTCCTCCTTTGGGTCACCAGCGAGGTGAAAATGTTTATCAAATTGATGAACAGTGTTTCTTATCCGTGGTCGATCCTAAGTGATCGTTCGGATTTTGTTGTAATTTGCACGTATGTGGCGACTATAAGTATCCTAGGCTCGAAGGACCACCTTCCAGACTTGAAAGGAAAGAAATTTACGAAAGGACTACAGTGACCTGAGTCACTTCTAAAAACGATCTGACTTCGGCAGGCTCGAGACCACATCGTTCAGGGTGCGGTACCCCTTCCCTAATCGCACAAAAAACTTCCCTTTCCTAGGATAATTGCGAGTGGGAAAGCCTGTAAGTAAGGGTTGGAGGCGGACCCAAAATCGCAAAGATGGTCGCGGAGTCTACCCGTCGAGATGGGGGTGCGGAAACGGACACTTAAGGTCAGGTCAAACGTGTCCCAACGCTGTCGGCCCCGGCTGTCAGACCCCCACATCTGGTAACCATAAAACCACCAGGGGCATATCTACCTAGCCGAAGTGAAGCGAGGGACCTAAGAATTGGCCTCGTGTTTAAACCTTTATTAAGGTGCGCAAGGAATGCTATTCAATACACTCCCTGGGACTCGGGAAACAAGCTAAAAACTATTTAAAAAAGTACGTCGACAGACCCGACCCGTAGTCATATGAAAAAACAACTGTGTCGGTTCCAGAGGACAAATGAAAATGTGAAAGGCACAGAAAATCTTCAACGCGAACCGCTGCAAACAGGATTAATAAATTGGTCGTTGCACGACATTGAACCTGCCTACTCGTTAAAATCCACAAGGGCATTCCTAATATCCGCCCTATGGAATTATCGAGCAGAAGGGATCAATATCCTTTCACTTTTTAATTGGTCTCACATAAGTAATTTTCTTGAGATCGCATGAAGTGGTATCCAATGTGTCCATAAATGTTCAATTGAATCCTCACAAGTATTCACAAAAATTCACCGTATGTATTTAGACTAATTCGTATTTGATGCATATTAATTTGACTTTTACACACGAAGCTTAAAATATTAATGTAATTAATGTGAAGTTTTTGAGCGTACCTACATAAAAAACATCGTAATTTAGAGTGATACCTACTTGGACGCCGACCGATTGGACGCGTTCCTTTTGGACGCCTGGCTGACCATCTATTGAAATAACACTTAATGGTATTATTCATGTTTTCCCTGATCTAACCCAGCCCAACTATTGATTACCTTTAATTTATGGAATACCTTTGCTCCTTGATCTAACCCAGACCAACTATTATGCCGCAGTCCAAAAGGAACGCGTCCAATCGGTCGGCGTTCAAGTGGAACACCCCCGTAATTTAATGTTGTTGGAAATCGGCCTTAAAGGCTTGATCGTTGCACCCTCTGACGGGCCCACGTGTTTGCGTGACTACTGGGTGGGCTCTGCTTTTTGCTTGGACTCTCGTAGCGTCCACATATGGTATAATAAAAGTATTGTGTAAATCTCGTGTGCGTGGAACTATTGCATTTTCTTTGTCCTACTGTTCGTTCAGACGAACAGCTGTTCGTTCGGATTGGGAATAAATAATTTAAATCGTATAAAAGTCGGGAGTGTTATCGTTGCCACGTGGAAAGCAGAGACCAGTTAAGCATCATGGCCGCCTTGCATTCAACACACTAAATTGAAAAGTTGTGTGAAACAAATTACGAATCCTGGAAACTTCAGATGAAAAGTGTGCTTGTTTGTATTGAACTTTGGGCGTATACAAACGGAAAAATTACTCAGACGCCAGAAAATCTTGCCATATGTGTTGGAATTTTAATGATTACGATATAACAATTGTACACGTCCTGTTCACTCGAAGTTCAAATGGAGACGAAGGAAGAGCCTCGCAACGCAGCGACACGCGTACCTCGGCAACCATACATACACACACACAAGGGCCGAGCGCCATCAAAATCGCAACTACAAAACAAATAGCTTCTTCCAAATTAACAGAGATGTCGCGATTATAACGCGTGAGTACTCACGTTCCAACAATATTGACTACCAAGGACGAAAAAGCACTAGCTTTAATTACATTAAGCGTGTCCAAAAATCAATTGATACACATTAAGAAAGCGGACACATCGGCTGAAGCGTGGGGATTATTACAAGAAGCTCACGAATCCAAAGGACCGGTAAGGAAAGCTGCCTTGTATAAGCAGCTATACAGAATGAAAAAAGAATCGACTCAGAGCATGACGCAATACACCAACGAATTTCTTTCGAAAGCGGAACAGTTGGAAGAAGCTAGAATTCAAATACCAGATGAGTTGCTGTCGATAATGCTGCTAATTTCTTTACCGACCGAGTAGGAAGGATTTTGTATCGCGATCGAGTCACGCGATGATATTCCGAGTGTTGAGTCTCTGATGCTGAAGCTTATAGAACAGGAAGCTAGAAGAGATGATCAATTAAACAAAGAATCGTCCTCTAATAATGACGCGCTATTTGCCAAAGGAAGAATAAATGAAAGCAATAGTTATCGAGTAAACGCCAGAGGACGGTATACAAGGTACAAGTCACCCAGAAGCAGCGGAAATTGTTTCAAGTGCGGGAAACAAGGACATCGATCAATTGAATGCAGATCGAAGAAAGAAGCCTCCCAGAAGTTAGCCCCCCACTTGCTGAAATAAATATTTTTAACAGTTGTGCTGAGTTGTGCTAAGTTTGTGCTACATTGTACTCGAATATTAAAATTATAATATAACAAATAAGACAGAAAATTGAAAAAAAAACGATTTTTTGAGTAGCCCCCCACTTTTCGATTTTTTCCATTTTCTTTGTTGTGCTAAGATTGTGCTGAAGTATTACTTCAAAATAATAAGAAATAACGAAGATATGGTAAAAAATGGGTTTAGACATTGCGCTCGGATTCTAATCATTAATTGGGCTTTCTGGTCGTCCGAGAGACACGATATCGCATATCTGAGTTGTGCTAGCCTAGCACAAGTCAGCACAACTTCCAATTTCCCCAGCACAACGATATAAAGGGCACTTTACTCTTGTACGGGGCCCTTTTCGTTTGAATTTTATATCATTAATTGGGATTTCTGGTCATCCGAGAGACACGATACCGCATATCTGAGTTGTGCTAGCCTAGCACAAGTCAGCACAACTTCCAATTTCCGCAGCACAACGATATAAAGGGCACTTTACTCTTGTACGGGCCCCTCTGCGCTTTGATTCTACAGGGTGTTCGCGATAATTTGAACCAGCGTTTTTTTCGTAAACGGTAAACATTAGAAAAAAACCGAAAAGGAGGAAGTCATAGTGTATGTTATAGTTAATGATATAGAATCCAAACACGAAAGGCTCCGAACAAGAGTAAAGTGCCCTTTATATCGTTGTGCTGGGGAAATTTGAAGTTGTGCTGACTTGTGCTAGGTTAACACAACTCAGATATGCAGTATCGTGTCTCTCGGATGACCAGAAATCCCAATTAATGATATAAAATCCAGGCGAAAAGGGCCTCGTACAAGAGTAAAGTGCCCTTTATATCGTTGTGCTGGGCAAATTGGAAGTTGTGCTGACTTGTGCTAGGCTAGCACAACTCAGATATGCGATATCGTGTCTCTCGGACGACCAGAAAGCCCAATTAATGATTAGAATCCGAGCGCAATGTCTAAACCTATTTTTTACCATATCTTCGTTATTTCTTATTATTTTGAAGTAATACTTCAGCACAATCTTAGCACAACAAAGAAAATTGAAAAAATCGAAAAGTGGGGGGCTACTCAAACAATCGGTTTTTTTCAATTTTCTGTCTTATTTTTTATATTATAATTTTAATATTCGAGCACAATGTAGCACAAACTTAGCACAACTCAGCACAACTGTTAAAAATATTTATTTCAGCAAGTGGGGGGCTAACTTCTAGGAGGCAAGAAAGAAAATTTCGCCAGGAACAGCACGGAAGACGCCATGCCAGCGATAGTGTTCAACGGCGAACCGGAAAAATCAGTTAATTAGTGTTTAGATAGTAGTGCCACGAAGCACATGTGTAATGATCGCGGCAGATTTTTAAGCGTGAATGATAAAATGCGTGCGAAAGTGTATACTGCGGCGGAACAATGCGTAATGTCAGCTGGTGCAGGTGAAGTTATAATAAATGCGAATGCGTGCGATAATAGTAAAAATACTGTAAACTAAAAGAAACAATGTTAGTGCCGAGTTTTAGAAATAATTTAATATCAGTTTCGCGAATCACCGATAATAATTACAGCGTTATATTGTGGGGTCAGGACTCCCCAGACCAACAAAATACCGTATGGAGATTAGGAATAATGGGAGGGTTCCGTGGGTGAGCATGTTAGCCGATCGGTTACTAGCAGAAAGGCCCGGGTTCGATTCCCGCTGGCGCGGCGCATCCCTCATTTTTCCTAAAATCCTACAATATTTAAAAAGGACAGTGCAATTGCGAAACGCGCGAATGGTTCTATAGCGTTGTCCGCGAAAAGAGAAGGTGATTTATATATTGTTAACGAAATCGAAAATGAAAATGCTCAAGCAGTGCGCGTTAGTGACGATAAATTACGTCGATGGCATTCCAGGTATGGACATTTAAATGTCGTTGATTTGAAGAAATTGCAAAAATATAATATGGTCACAGGTATAAACTTCAGCGGAGTTGCGGAAAACTTCAAATATGAAACGTGCGACAAGTCCAAGATACACCAGTTACCCTACAGATCGTCAACAACGAAGACCAGAGAGAAACTAGGCTTGATTCATTCTGACATTTGTGGTCCAATCAGTACTACATCACTCGGTGGATCAAGATACTTTGCAACCTTCGTAGACGACAAGACGAGGTACACAGAGGTGGTTATGCTCAAGAATAGGCATGAAATTTTGAACGTATTCAAGAAATACAAGCAACGTGTAGAAAAAGAAACTGGGTGCGTCATAAAAATACTAAGAACAGACAATGCAAAAGAGTATGTATCCAACGAATTTAATGCATTTTTAGAAGCAGAAGGAATCAAGCGACAACTGAGTGTGGAATATACGCCACAGCAAAACGGAGTCGCAGAGAGAGCCAATCGAACTCTAATGGAAATGGCAAGATGTTTATTGGAGGAGTCGTATCTACGGAAGACTTTATGGGCAGAAGCAGTAAATACCGCTAACTTTATTAGAAATCGTTGTCCAACATCGATACTGAATAACACAACTCCTTTTCAGATGTGGACAGATACAATACCATATGTAGGCTACATGAGAATATTTGGTAGCAAGGTAATAGCTCTAGAAAAAGGACCCCGAAAAAGCAAACTAGAAACAAAAGGAAAATCATACATCCTAGTAGGATATTCTGAAGAAGCGAAAGCGTATAGACTTTGGTCACCTGGTACGAAGGCTATTGTAAAACGACGTGACGTGCGGTTCCATGAAGATATGCCACAAGAAAATCAAAAAGAAGTAGAAGAAGAAAATGAAGATACATACCAGATTCACTCTACAACGGAAGAATTTACAAATGTTCCGTTGGACCTCACTGATTGCAAAGATGAAATGGATACGATTGAACAAGAGGGAAATAGAGACGTAAACTCTCCAGCAGATAACAGCAATAATGGATCTAATCCTAGTGAACCTAGACGAAGAGCACCCGGAAGACCAAAAATAATTAGGACTGGAAAAGTGGGAAGGCCGAGAAAACTTTTTAATCATGTAGCAAACTTTGCAGACGATGTGATTTTAACTGAACCTTCATGTGTCGAAGAAATAATGTCGCGTGAGGACAAACACTTATGACTAGATGCAATGAAAGCGGAGTACGAATCTCTAATGGAGAATGAGACATGGCATTTAGTCAATCGTCCGAAAGACAGAAAGGTATTGCCGAATCGATGGGTTTTTAAAATTAAACAAAACCAGGATGGAACCGTCGATCGCTACAAAGCAAGATTAGTCGCAGGAGGTTACAGACAAACCAAAGGCATCGACTATGAAGAAGTTTTTGCACCTGTTGCAAGACTTGAAACAATAAGTTCTCTACTGGCTGCATCGGTGGAAAATGAAATGTATGTACACTAAATGGATGTAGTCGCTGCATACATTCAAGGCGATTTATCCGATGAAATATACATGGAGCGTTGTGCCAAATGCAATAGTTCAACGCACACGAGATTTACACAATACTTTTATTATACCACGTGTGGACGCTACGAGAGTCCAAGCAAAAAGCAGAGCTCACCCACTAGTCACGCAAACACGTGGGCCCGTCAGAGGGCGCAACGATCAAGCCTTTAAGGCCGATTTCCAACACTCCCTCTATCGATGTGCCCGAACATTCTTACGAACACATTCAACTCACGCGTTTACATATACGAACACTCATGCGTATGTTGTTGTACCAAAAAACTAAAGTACCACCAGAAGTCAGAAGCTTCGTTGATGTTGATGTAAGTTACAAAGATTAAATACTTACCTTATTTCCTCTGTAAATGAAAATATAATTATGGACAATAGACATCTAATTTATATTACATTACAGCCACACACAGTCTGCAGAAAGTACCAGTAGTACTGACAGCGAAACGACAAGTGATCACGAGATGTGAAGTGCTTCATGTTTCGTAAGTAACTCAAAACGTTAAAATACTTAATTATTATTTTTATTGTGTTCCATATATGAAAATACCAAATTATCAAATAATTTCTACGAAAAAATGATTTCATTAGTTTTTTGTCATTAAATTGATTTTTTACAAAATCAGATGTCGTAGACAAATTTTAAAACCAGATTTGAAATCAGCGTGAAAAAATCTACGGGAAATGATGTATAACATGTATTAAAAAAATTTTTTCCGCGCGTGGTATTGAAAAACCACAATTTCCTTGAAATTGTACAAGTTTAACGAATTTTATCAAGGTTTAAAAACGTTTGCACCGTAATCTCCCTATTTTTCCCATATTCTACGAAGTTTGAGCTACAATTTAAAAAAAATTTCATCGCTCTATCTCATTTCTATCGAAAGTTCTTTGATTTTGTAACCGATTTCGTTCGAATTGCCCACTATGCGCCGCGTCTAAGGGTGCGGTTATAGTAGAGTGGTGAGCATCGATGATAGCGGCGCGTTGACCAGTGCGGTGAAAAAACCAATGTAATTAAATGCAACTGAATATAGTGGAGCGGTGATAAGAGCTGTGAGCAAGGCGGCGCAGAGGATAACGGCGCGGTGACCAGCGCGGCAAAAACAAATAACAGCACAGCTCTCCTCGACGCTACATAACGTTGAAGAAATTCGGTTTTTATTGTTTTTGACAATGATATCCCACAACAAAAAATCTGAAAAAATCGGAGATACTGCCTTTTATAGTAGTTTATCAGGGAACTAAACAGTAAAATAGCATGTTTTCATATTTTCGAGAAATCTGCATTTTTCCGCAGTTTTGGGGGTTTTTCATTTTGCACAAACACAGTTTGCAACAAAAAAATCTGAAAAAATTCTATAAAATGCGCATTAGAACCCGAAATATGACACATTTTTTCAGAATTTTAGAAAGCACCAGAGAGCTGAAAATGGGCGGAAAGCGCGAAATCTATTTTACCCTATAACTACCCTCACAGGCAAGCTAGAGGGCTGAAATTTTACTCGGAGGGGTTTTTCATGGTCAGCTTTCGAATGGTTCAATGGCCATTGAAAAACCTCTAAGTGCAATTTTGACCATCTTAATCGGCTATGCCCTTTATCACTGATTCTATAATTTTTCTGACGGTAGTATGGCCGAGTTTAAATGTTAAAGCAAAATAATAGATAGATTCTTCTCGATCGAAATTTAATGTATAAAGTAAATGATATCGGCGCAAGGTTCGATCATTTTTAAAAAACAACAAATGTGCAATTATTTAAACATATTTCTTACGTTTCGATCCCTATGTGGATCTTTTTCAAAGAATCATTTTTACGTCTGCAAATATGCAAAAGAAAAATTAATAACAAATTAAATTTTTAAACAACAGCTGTGTAATTTCCTATGAAAATATCGGAAAAAATAAAATACATACTTGTTGTATCAAAAACATGAAATGGACAAATTTACAAATTATTGAGTTACACTAAACACACTTAGGTCACATGTTGGCAGATGTGTAACTGAAACCATTTGCGTTCAAACGCAAAGCAGAGACTATGACATATATATGGTTGACGTTCTATGATTGGTTAATCGATATCGAACAATTTTGATAATGTGAAAATTGTTTAGAGGGAATCTAATTTACAACGTAGATTATTATTGGAAACTATTCATATGATTAAACAACAAAGCGTTAATCTTAGATATGAAACACCTAAGATTCATGACTATTACGCGACATTACTGAGACAGTAATGTTTTTATGATGATGTTTCCAATTTATTACAGATTCTACCTAATTTATTGTCAACGACCATTGCCTCGCTGAAAATACCGGTTCTCGTTCGATCACCGAAGTTAAACGGCGTAGGGCGGGGAACGCACTAGGATGGGTGACCGCTCGGTAAAAAGCCGGGAAGTGGCCCTCTGGGTGCGTTTCACGTGTTGTTGGCAAAATAGGTGGTTCGGAACCCAGCTTAATAAAAAGTAGGTCCCGCTTGAAATTAGGCGATAGTTGAGGATTGGTAAAGGGAGAGGTGGTGGAATGGATTTGAAACCCTGAGGGGACCAATTATCATTACATACATACCTAATTTATTAAAGAAAAGTTTTGTTTTTTTTTGGAATTTTCACAAAATATATATATATTGATTTAAGTATTTACATTATATATACATATTTAAATTTTGCTTTTGCAAGTGGTAGGTTTTAGTGGATAATTAGTGTGTTTATTAAAATAAATATCGCATTTAGGATGCCTACAAAATAACGAGAAAATAAACGTGCGCACGGTTGCGCAAACGGAGACGAACAGAGAGCGAACAGTCATACCATACGCAATACATCGACTCGGTATACCGCACACAACACACGTACGCCGCACACGGGACAAAACAAAAACACACATAAGGCTCACGAATTTTTCCGAAGGGCGCCTAATTTGAACATTCCAACAGCAAGGACCTAGTTTACGCTTGGTGGTTGCAGGAGCATGGTTTGCATTATGTTGAAAATAAATATTTTTATTTTTCATTATTGTAAAAGTTTTGTGGTTTTATGTGTCATATTTCTATATAGTGTTTTATATTGTTTAAATATTGTGTTTTATAATACAATATTAAAGTATATTGCGTTGCCAATTCTTGCCTGTTTGCTCATTGATCGATATCGATTAACCAATCATAGAACGTCAACCATATATATATATATCATAGTCTCTGCTTTGCGTTTGAACGCAAATGGTTTCAGTTACACATCTGCCAACATCCGTTAACGAAGGGCTGTCCAGGGCGTTTCCTGCCAGATACGATATTAGACAGATGTCGTGCATTTATGATATCTGTTCTCCATACGTAACAAATTAATGCAAGATCCCGGAAGTTTCTACCAGTCGCAAGGAATCTTATGGTAATAACTAAGCGTTCATCAATACTGATCGGATTTTTAATAAAATTACTGCATTGGACATTGATTTTGGGACGTATCAATTCTAAAATCCGATCGAATGTTACGACATTCTAAAATACTGTTTAAATTTATCGGAATGCTGCCTCAATTTTAAATATAACCGACTAAATTCCCCACTAACTTCTTTATCTTTATTAACAGGATGGACTGAGGATGCACTTCCTAATCCTGTTTGTCACACAATTTGCAGTTAATAAATGATATTTTACAAAAATATTTTCGGCCAATGTAAGCTTTCGAAGTCTTCGTGACATTTCGATACATACTAAAGAAAAAGTAGTTTGTTTATTCCCCGTTACTTTTGTTCACCGCACAGCTCACCTCGCCGCTCCACTATAAACACGCACCGCACCGCTATGCTCACCGCACAGCTCTCCTCGATGCTCCACTATAATCACATACTAATGTATTGAGCACCCGACTCGAGCCCGCCCGACTGGACGATTCGGGCGCCCGCTACATGATACAGCCCGCACAACCCTAAACTACATAAAAGAAAGTCAAAACGCCGCCGCTGGTCCTGTACTGGTGCGTCCTAGTGTGCAACAGTCCGTCTGCTCCTCGTCGGTAAACACATGTTTATACAATAGAGTAGATTGTGACATGACAAACACAACTATTTCTTTATAACGATGGACAGTTAACGGTATCAATTATATCGCAAGTTTATAACACATCTTTTCTCTCTCAGAGTTCAAATCGATCTGTCACTTTTTTTCTTGTCAACAACCAATTGATTGGCTGGAAACCACAATGACGATCTTGTCACCTATTTTCAGAATATCGCAGGGGAGGATAACTTCATTAATGTTGTGACTTCATCGTCGTAAGAATATTATGCTGTGCGTCATAACCTTAAATGACGTCTAAAATTAATCCGACTGTTTATATGCAAAACATCGTGACATTGTTACATACGCGCGAATCGAACGTAGTAAACACCATACATTATGTACACAATGTGAAATTAATGCACATCGCGCTAGACGTAAAGGAATGTCGAAACATTGGCAGAATACTTAAATGGTAGTCGTGTAAGGAGGCTTGACACGTCAATGTCCTTTGCTCACTCAGAGGAAACTGTTTATTTAACTAAAACTCATGGTAACATCAATTTAACAAAATGCTAACGCAACGCATAAATCAATAAAATTATATATAACAGTATAAATCAATAACAGGTAAACATACGAGTAATACAAACGGTGATATAAATAAACATTCTTACATATAAAATAGGTGATAAAGTTATGATAAGAAATTTTGATAATTCGTCGGTTTAGGAAAAATGAAGGAACCGCCGCGCCAGCGGGAATCGAACCCCGGCCTTTCTGCTAGTAACCGATCGGCTAACACGCTCACCCACGGAACCCTCCCATTATTCCTAATCTCCGTACGGGTATTTTGTTGGTCTGGGGGGTCCTGATCCCACACTCGGCCATCCTGCGACGACATTCGCCCTCGAATGTCCGTCACAGCGTCGTTTTCGTCGTCTCGTTTTTTGTGTTGTGGCCACACTTAGAACCACCAACACAACTCACAACTCGTAAACATGCGACGCAGTGGCCACCCTAACATTCCAAGTCGAAGGGGGTACAGAGGTGACGTTGACTAACAATATGAGATTTGACGAGGACATTAGATATTTGTGCCTGATGTTCGTGAGCAAAGGGGCCTCCTTCGACAAGATCATGAAAAAGTCTAGTGAGGCTATGATCTTTTTAATGAACAATTTGAAAGAAAAGTACGACATTACAACGACCAAACGAAAAGCTGGAACCTCTATTGATGCTAAATTAATCACTCTACCCAGAATTGCAGCTTCATTTCCAACTGTGACAGTAGACCTTTTCCATCAGGGGCATGGCAGAGAGATGGTGGGAGAGCAAGACGCCACTGGGCAGGTCGTTGGTTGGCCGAGAGCGCTCTTGTTCCCGATGGTGGCATCAGTTATACCAAGCTCTGAAACATCCCCAAGAGCACAACTGCTTGCCATAGCTGTGGCTACTGATGACCTGTTGCACCAGGGTAATACTAGGACAAAGTTATCAACTTTGTACCAGTACATGATGGCCTCTCACAACTCAACAGCCATCCCAAAGATTATAAAGGTGTCCCGATGCAAAAGATGGGGTATTTTCACGGAAACTGGTGCACTCCATCCAAGAAATACAGATTCTAAACCTATCTGCATCGAGAGGATTCGGTCCAGGAGGGCTAAAGATCCTGATTTAGAAAGAATTATAGGTATGCTATGATTTGTGAATTGATCTTTCTTTTACTTGCATGTTTCTGATTTTATTACTGTGTTGTTTGCATGTTCTAGTTCTTTGGTTCTATTGTTCTCTTGGTTCCATCAGTTTTGCGGTTTTGACTCAGCCCTCATGGGTTTATACTCATTTAATACTTTCTTCCTCCCAATAAATCCAGCTGGTCCTCGATTAAAGGTAATGGAAAATTATCTCGTAACGTTACTTTATTTAATTTCCGAAAGTCAACACACATTCGTGTTTCTCCGGTCTTCTTTTTGACCAACACAATCGGGGAGGCATACTCTGA
>CM052212.1:20895939-20938229 GCA_028454225.1 Lasioglossum leucozonium
TTTTTTTTTTTTTTAAATCGAAAATTTATAAAATTGGTTTTTTGCCGCCTTTGCACCACTGTGCGCCGCACTGACAGTTGGAGATACAGCCGGCGCGCCAGACTGTTCGCGTCTAGCTCGTGCTCTGATTGGTCCGTGTTTTTCGTTAATAACTCCCAAACGAAGCCCCAACTGACATTTTGCAAAAGGAAAATGTCGTTTCAAATGACCTCAGGAACCTCCCATTTCCGGGAGTTGAGGGAGTTTTGGGACACCCTGTATATACACATATATGTATGTAATGATATTTGGTCCCCTCAAGGTTTCAAATCCATTCCACCACGTCTCCCTTTACCAATCCTCAACTATCGCCTAATTTCAAGCGGGACCTACTTTTTATTAAGGTGGGTTCCGAACCACCTATTTTGCCAACAACACGTGAAACGCACCCAGAGGGCCACTTCCTGGCTTTTTACCGAGCGGTCACACATCCTAATGCGTTCCCCGCCCTACGCCGTTTAACTTCGGTGATCGAACGAGAACCGGTATTTTCAGCGAGGCAATGGTAGTTGACTATATACACACATATACAGGGTGTCGCAAAACTCCCGGAAATGGGAGGTTCCTGACGTGATTTGAAGCAAAATTTTCCTTTGCAAAAATGGCCGCCATGGCTTCGTTTGTGAGTGATTAAAGAGAAACACAAACCAATTAGAGCTCAGCTATAGTGAATGGATTTCGGCCCGGCGACAGAGTCTGTCCACGGTAGTCGCGTTCTGATTGGTCCGTGTTTTTTTGTTAATAACATCCAAACGAAGCCGCGGCTGCCTTTTGTGTGAAGGAAAATGTTGCTTCAAATCACCTCAGGAACCACCCTTTTCCGAGAGTTGAAGGAATTTTGGGACACCAAGTAGTTTTGTACTCAGGGTTCGATTTTCGTTTTGTCTCTACAACTGCAGGATTAACATTTATAATCTACAATACAAAAAACTCAAGAATATCTTTATACCCCTATAAATAAGCAAAACAGAGAAAGACTAGTTATAATATTGTTCAACGATTTTTTCATATTTCAAAGATGTAGTTCACAAGTAATTTAGATGACACACTGACCCGAATCGTTCCAAGTAGGTAAATGTCAGTAAATTTTTATTCTTAAGAAGCATTCTGTTGGACTGAATTCTTCTTCCTATATTTCTATTTCCGCGAAAAAAATTAATATTGATTTCCACTTTAGAACTCTGCAAGACGAAACAGGTGGTGATGTGATATTACATATATGGAAAAATAAGCTGAATCAGCTGTTGCAACGGTATCACCGAAGGTTTTATCGTTTCTTCGGCAGATTCAGTGACATGAAAAGGTTTTAACAGACAAAAACGCCTAAGAATCGACTGCGAACCGACCGACTAAATGACTTTACGAAGACAATACGAAAAGGACTCCTGATATTTTTCCACTCCTCAACTTAAAATCCCTCCGATGCACTCACGTCCAATTACCAAATGTTACATTCCCCCACCTAAATTCAGCTTTAATCAATCACGTACTCATTACTAAACCAAGGTGCTCAATATCACTTGGTGCATATTGAGAGAGGGCAGTAATCATCAATTGCTGCCTTCATATACACCAACGTTAAATAAGTTGACGTTTCGTTTTAAAAAAAAATTGAGTTGGAATCCTCGCCTCGCCTTGGCGAATATGTAAGATATATTTTTTATTAAAAACCTATACTTGTGTAAGGCAAGTTACACGTCAAGGATGTCGTTTATTTCATAGCCGTGCGACAACTGGCTCCTCGCTGCCATCCAGGCTCGCTTATATAGGCAGAAACTACCCAAAAAGGTGCCGCTCATCTCCACGACGCCGCTTTGCGACTTCATGCCGCAAAGACACAGCGGCATCGGCACCGCGCCGAAAAGAGCGCAGCGGCATCGGCACCGCGCCGAAAAGAGCGCAGCGGCATCGGCACCGCGCCGAAAGGAGCGCCGCGGCATCGGCACCGCGCCAAAAAGAGCGCAGCGGCATCGGCACTGCGCCGAAAGGAGCGCGGCGGCCTTAGACAGTCGCCGCGACCAAGTGCCTCGATCGGCAAATACACACACACACACACACATTGTCGGCGGCAACCCTTATACTTGTAAATGCTAGAGCCCACAAACTTGTTCCACCACATTACTGGCCACACTCTGTAGAATGATATATGATAAACTACTTGCCAGTTTTTAAGTAATGTAAAAAGTGAAGAACCAATTTAATTTAAAATGAACATGGCATAGAGCTGACGAGACCAACAATAAAGTTATGCGTTTCATATGCTTACCAGTGCTAGTTACTAAACCGGTACCGAGCCAAGGTTGTAGATATTGATACTCCAGACTTTTATCAATGTGAACACTGCTACTTAATAATGGTTGAACTGCTTCTGCTTTATAGAGAAAGATGAAGGGGCGCATGCCGACCCAAATTAAATACATATCCCCCAATTCCTTTCCCCAGCTAATCATCTTCTTGAACGCCTCTGTAACAAAGAAATTAATACACAGGTATAATAGATGTTATGAAAATCAATCGAAAAATAATTGATTGACAAACTTGAATCTCAATTGTATTAAAAACGGTCAGCACTAGGTTGTTGCACATGAAAAGTTCGATTTTGAACAATAACGTTCAACACATGACAGTTCCTTTATTTAAATAGATTTATTGATAAAAAAATAAGCACCATTGTAATCAACGTATTCTATTAATGAAGTTCACGTTTCTTCATTGTATTACAATTTATTCGAAAAACAAATAAAACTTACTTGTAATAATAAAATATAAAAATGTCAACAAACTTATTTACAAAGTATAACAATTAAAAATTATCCAATTTTTTCTAAAACTTTGAGTACATACGGCGGCGGTGGACAAAAGAAAGATTATACATGAGCCGTTCACAGGCTAAATCGATTAACTTCACTTTTTGAAATATTTTAAATTTAAGTGTCAAAGGACTTGGTTCAGTCATAACTTTCTTTATTTATACTAAATTTCCCAAATAATACAAATTAACACCATTATACAGGGTGTCCCACAATTCCTACAGCATCCGGAAATGAGGGGTTCGTGAGGTGATTTGAAGCAACATTTTCCTTTGCAAAAATGTCCGCCGAGGCTTCGTTTAGGCGTTATTAACGAAAAACACTGACGGGTTTTTATGCAGAATAAAAGTTGGCTGCTGCTGTTGCAAGGAACAGGATCCAAACAGATATTTGATTTTTACTTTAATCATGTGAACAAGTTGAAAATAATACATTGGAATTTTTAATTATTTTAATCTCTCTACTGTTTTAAACTGCACCTACTCATTTTTACAACAAATGCATGAAAGCCGAAGTTTACTGATTTCATTACTTCATTATTGTGATTTGTGCTGTGATAGAAGTGATGTTGGAATTGTTATTAGTGCATAGCTATGTGGTAACAAGTGTGAACAGTGATCGCGAGTGTGGAAAAATTTCATGGCATCTGTATGAAAGAATCATACGATTTATTTATCATTTGAACAGTGAAAGTGAAGGTCCGGATCTTTGACTTGACCGCGCATCCCTTGGGCCTTAGATTGTCGTATACCTACTATTCACCACCAGCTGTGGGGTTCGTTCATCTGACCGTACGTCCCTTACCGTTCGGCACTGTCGTATACCTGAGGCCAGCTGTGCAGTTCATCACTAAGGGGTCCAGTAACCCACATTTCCAAGCAGCAAGTGGATTTACGGCTACAAAAGTGAGTTTTTACAATAAATAATTCAAAATTTCTACTCCTTCACTTATTGACTTCTTCGCGGCGAACCGCTAATGCTCCAACGAGGGGATCCGTCTGGCGCGCCGTAGCATCTTTGCCAACACGCGTCTAGGTCGCGCTCTGATTGGTCAGTGTTTTTTGTTAATAACTCCTAAACGAAGCCTCGGCGGACATTTTTGCAAAGAAAAATGTTGCTTCAAATCACCTCACGAACCCCCCATTTCCTTTAATTTATTTTAGAAGCCATTCTGATTAACTTCGCACTCTAATGTAAATCGTTGCAATAATGCACTAATGGGCAAGTTTGTCTGCCGCGGGAAAGAAGGATCCATTGAGCTTCGACCCTTATTTTAAAAGGAATTTTGCAAAACAATGCATATTATTTCATCACATTTCTCCACATTCTGTTTTATGGAGTTAATCGATTTGGTGAGTGAGCGACATATGTAGATAGTAATGCATATGGCAACTAGCACAATTTTTACAGAGACATTATTTTAAAACAGCAATGAAAGTTTTATAAATATTTACATCTTACAAAATTATCGAAATGAGAAAACAACAACGGGGATAGCAAATTCATAGTTTATTTCAAACGACGAAACAAGTAAAGAAGCTGAATGGACAAATGTTAATTTAATGTTTTCGAATGTTACTTAATTTTCTTTCACCTGGTGTTCTTGTAAAGTCCAATCTGCTCTCTTTCAAAAAATATAATTGATTCGAATCATGTTACCGGAGCCGATAATATGATAACTATACGTATATCAATAGTTCATTAACCAACGATCACTGTTTTTTTTTGTTCCAAGCGATCTGCAACTGTTAGGCGACATATGATTTCAATAGATCAATCATTAGAAAATCTGCAGCGTTTGGTTACAATTTCCTAATACTTATAACACACATAGTACTATAATAATAATGTAATTAATAACTGCAAAAATAAAATTAAACTAAAAACACCTAGTTCTAGCAACAACGAAACTATAAGACATGTAATGTGTTTTGTAAAAACTGGATCTTTTTTTATAACCTCCAACAGTCTTTTCGATATTGATTTATACTGTTGTTACGAGCTGAGGGTTAGGCAGTTTATGCGTGGCCGAGAATTGTTTGTTTTTACGGGATTTATTGTGCACTAACTATGTCTGTATCAATTACTGGGTCGCCACTACGTACATTACAACACGTGTGGACTAGCCGATGTCTATTTCCCCACCGCACATCGCACCAGATCGCCACGTGGGTAAAAATGGATGGAGTAATATTATGTTTGCATCGTAACTTATTAAAAATGATTCGACACATGTCGAGCGATAAAAGTGCATTGTTTAAGAATACTAACTACTGGAAATTCGAAGGGACGTGAAATCTAACGTGGACTCTATTTCATTTAATGTAGAGTAATACAATATGCTAGTTTAAAGATTTCCAATTAGGTTGTCACGATTGATTTGTGTCGCGGTCTCTACGTCTGACGTTCTCTTGTCAGTTTTGGAAATTATGCAACTCGCTGCATCGTCGACAGATCCTTGGTTTTCTTTGATTTTGATTTCCAGTGAGCCTATCGTTTTTTAATAAGCCACTTGTTCCGATCTACGCATACCTCTGGAAGGGCCAAAAGTCGCAGACGGAAAAGTCTCGCCGTATGTGACACTGTTTGGCGGCTCTGAAGTGCGTAAGAGAGAGGAGGAAAAGGAAAGGGGGCGTTTCGTCCTAGGCCCGCTAGAGGTAAGAATATCTAGCGGGCCCTGCCTTAGACGCTGGGATATTAGAAGGCAGTTGAGGACGGTTTTATACTATAGCAGGGCCAGGATTTAGTTATTCGCGACGGCCAGTTTTCGAGGGGTACGCCTCCTTTACCCGGCCGCGCGTTTCGCTCCCCGCGGCGGCCATAGTTCTCGAGGCAGCTCAGGCTCGTACCGCATAGACAATATTCGTGGCGCATTAGGACGACACCCGTATCAATAGGTTTCCACATTACCGTTGAGATATTAATGTCAATGCGTTTTTTTTATCAGTGGTATCCCCAGTAGGCCTATTTCACTATATCGCACAATAATTTCGGACAACAGCTGTAGAAAATCAATTAAAAAAATAAAAGTTAAACTTTTAAAAAGTTTTTACTTGTACTGTCAAAATTTTATTAAAGGCTGGAAGAACTTGATTTTCGCGCACGTTTAGACGTGCCTGCCAAATTGTTACGATCTACGGGAAGTTTAGACGTAACTGTTCGCATCGCAGATGCGAACGAAGAATCACTTAAGGATGAGCGGTGTTCTGATTTAATGTAGCGCATTTTGGAAAATGAGCATTCGCACAAATAAGTTGATCCGAACATTGAGAATATTCGGATCGCGAAATTTGTTATTTTTTTAATTGATTTTCTACAGCTGTTGTCCGAAATTATTGTAAGACATAGTGGAATAGGCCTACTAGGGATACCACTGATAAAAAAAAACGCATTGACATTAATACCTCAACGGTAATGGAAACCTGTTGATACGGGTGTCGCCCTAATGCGCCACGAATATTGTCTGTGCGGTACGAGCCTGAGCTGCCTTGAGAACTACAGCCGCCACGGGGAGCGAGACGCGCGGTCGGGTAAAGGAGGCGTAGCCTTCGAAAACTGGCCGTCGCGAGTAACTAAATCCTGGCCCTGTACTATAGGAATCGGTGACGGATCAGGTAGAAGCGAGAAAGGTCTTGGAGTATCTATCCATCTTGTGGCAAGCGTGGGAGGTAGCCACAACTGTTTTCTGTTTTAAGCACTTCCACACTTCTTCGAGGCGTATTTTTAATATTATACTAAGTGTAATTTCCTCTAGACCAGAGGTGGTTAACCTGTGGGGCATTGCATCCTTGCGCCTATTTATTTTTTTCAAGTAGGCGCCAGCACTACATTCATCTTGATATTTTCAACTCCTTAGTGCTCTCAGTTTAATTCATACAGCTTTCTCACTCATTAGTTTGTCACAATTTTTTGACAGTTTACAATTGTAGGATGTGGGGTTCACAACAGCGATTGCCCTCGCGTTAGTCGACAAGAGATTCTTTCTCATTATTGTACTATAGATTGGTACCCTAATCAACCTGTATCTTTTGAACCGGTGCAAATTAATCAGTTTTGTTGCAAGATTAAGTCCCTTTCCTCCCTTAGCGAAGCAGATCCTACCTCTATCCCTATACCTATTTTCTAAACCCAACAATAAATGTAAGAAGGTAGAAAAAGTGCGCTTGAGTTATACAGAGTGACCCAAAATCACTTCAATTCTCTGAAATGAGCTGCTTCCGAGGTCATTTGAAGCGACATTTTCCGTTTGCAAAATGTCCGCCGGGACTTCGTTTAGGAGTTATTAACGAAAAACACGGATTAATAATAGAGCGGTTTCAGCGAGCGATGGCAGAGATGGCCCTGCACGCCAGCAGGCTCCACTGAGGACAGCCATTGTGGTGCGCCGCGACCAAGAAATGAACAAGGGAAGGAGCAGAAACTGTTTGAATTATTGTAAAAACTCAGGTATTCAGCCGTAAATCTACTCGTTGTTTCGAAATGTGGGTCATTAGGCCACTCGAAGACGAATTGCACAGCTAGTCTCAGGTATACGGCAGAGCCGAACAGTAAGAGACGTACGCCCAGGTCAAGGTACTGCACAGCTGGTGGTGAATAGTAGGTATACAATAATCTAAGGCCCAAGGGATGCGCGGCGAAGTCAATGATCCTGTCCTTCACTTTCACTGTTCAAATGATAAATAAATCGTATGTTTCTTTCACACAGATCCCATGACATTTTTCCATACTCGTGATCACTGTTCATATTTATCAACACATAGCTATGCACTAATAACAATTCCAATATCACTATTATTGCAGCGCGAATCAAAATAATGTACTAACGAGAAAACGATCGGTAAACTGTGGATTTAATACATTTGTAGAAAAAACGAGTAGGTGCATTTGAAAACAGTAGAGAGCTTATTTCGTTGCGACTTGCGTGGGTTCGCGACTGTTCGAATCGTTGCCCACCAAATTAATATTGGGCAGCCAGTTCTATGACGTTCGAGTGATCGCAAAAGACACTTATTTGTTATGGTTAACAGACATCACGTTAAAGAAAGCGTTTCGTCCCGGACTACTAGGGGACTACTACTCGTCAGTAAGGCTAATCTAGCACGTCCTAGCTTAGACGCTAGCGCACGCGAGGGATATCGAATGATGCGGCGCGGAATTTAGCGCGGTTGTCCTGATCGATGGACAACAAACCACCGAATGCAAAGTCTGGTATGCAAACTCGTATTGAAGATTGGTAACACAACGACCCGTGCGTTGTCTTGTCTACCCGAGGACTGCAGTCACTGCGTTCAAGCGTAGAACTTAACTGTGCGAACTTGACTTCCAGCTCTAACGCGATGAGTAAGAAACTGCACTGATTGGTTCCTGCCGAAAGTTGCGTTTCCCAATCAGCGCACTTTTGACTGTTTAGGCTTCCTTCCCGTAGCTCTGAATGAGGTCTTGGGAAGGAGGAGTGGGGCTATACCTAACCCGGTCGACGATGGGTCTCGGTAATTCGAAACTATCCTTAACGGTCGGGGATGGTTGTTCCGAGAGACAATTCTATGGCTCATTGTCCTTTAAGATATACAGAAAAACTAGACATCTGGCAATGTCTCGAATGGTCGCAGAATCACCCTAATTTACGAAATATTCGAGGAAGATTTTTATTCACGAATGCACCGTAAATATTATCCGAAAGAAAATCACATGTACTGTTCCTGCGCGACGGAACACAATGTACAACGTATTGTGGATATGCTTGATATGTTCGATGAGTTGATGTGCGTGTGATATGTGCGTTGTGTGTGTGATCCGTTCAGCTGTTATATGTTCGGCTGCGGTGCTGCGACTCGCAAATTGTCACCAAGCAATCAAATAAACAGCAGGACGAAGACGTATGGATGTGTGTATGTATGTTAAAATGTATATGAGTGAGAAAGTAACAAGAGTGAACCGATTTAAACAAATATTCCATCTGTATCCAAATTTTGGTAAGTCTGTAGAAAATTTAGGACTAGAGCGTCCAATGAATAAGTAATGCCGAAATAATTATTTTTAATATATTTATAATTTTGATAAAATTATTAACAAAATTTAATTAGTAACAAAACTTTAGAACTCCGTTCCTTAATCTATCTTGTACAAAGGTAAATTATTGAATAAACATTTTTCTATTTCGTTTTTGATAAATCAATAACACTAAAAACATATTTAAACATAAACGACTTCACGTTTGTGTTGCTACAGTCGCCACAAAATAACTGTTTGCAATTCTATTTATGCGTGACTCACATGTGTGCAATGTTATCTGTGCGGAATAAAGACGTGTCTAATTCTATTTGTGCGCAATCGAGATGTGTCCGAGTCTACTTGTGCGCAATCGAGATGTGTCCAATTCTTCATGTGCCCAATCATGTTGTGTCCAAAAGATATGTGCGCAATGTGTGCGTGGGCAATCGTATTGTGCGCAACTGAGCGCCTTCCATATGATATTATATACTTAAATTTAAAACAGCATTTTCTTTGTATATTATAACGTAACATTAATATTTTCATTAGTACTAAATGTATATGAGTGAGAAAGTAACAAGAGTGAACCGATTTAAACAAAAACATTATGTGTAAATAACCTACAAAATTATCATAGCAGCAATAAACGACCAAGGAACCCTAACCGTCAAAATTTTAGTTTTTTATTATAGACCTAAACCGTTGCACCGAGTTTGCAGTCGAGTCATAAGTTTTATGTTTTCCGCATGTTCATTTAAGGTCAAGACGCTCCTTGGGTTTATTACTCGCTATAACCATTAGTATACTACCTGCGTAGGGGATGCGCTCGGTACCTCCAGATCTCCGTTAAAAAGGTCCAAAATTCCTTCGTTTCTTTTTTTGACCATCTCCCACTTCACTTTCAATACCGTTTTAGCTTGATCCCCCTCTTTTTCTAAGTAACCTATCAGCGCTCACGCCCGATCCGAAGTAAGTTATAAATAGGAGATGGAAAGGAGAAAAAGCATATTAGCATTCTGTCAATCAAGAATCAGGGAATCGCAGCATATCGATACATCGACGTGCGAAGCGCGAAGTTTAATTGTCAACATTAGACGAAAAAAAGGCGTCATTACGAAAACGGGAGTGAAAGAATCTAAGCGCAATTTGCTGAATGTGATTATATATATATATTTGTTCTTTACGGTTTTGAGTCTTTCGTGTTACGTTTTTTGTGCATTTCATCCGTGTCTTATAATAAATCATATTATATCCCACAGTATTATAAAAGTATATTAGTTTAATCAACGATCAATTGAGAACACATGTTGTAAAAATTGCGGACACAAACTTTATTTATTAGCAAGATATTGCAACCGCGAAGATTGGAAAAGAATATTTTATACTTGAGTAAATATTCAAATTTTGAAGTGGTCAGGCAGGTCTCCAGATTTAAATATTATAGAAAATTACTGGCCCCATTTAACCAAATCGAAAGCGAAAGACAATTTCGAAACTTCAACGAATTAAAAACCTGCATTGAACGAAACTGGGTATGGTTAAACAAAAACGTGGTTAAAAAATTATATAAATCTGTACCGAAACGTTTATTCCAAGTTATGTGTTTTGATGCACCGATTTTTCGTTTAATGTTACATATTTTCCAATAAAATTGTTTCTTCTCGTAATAAATGCACAGAAGCATATGGAAATAATTTTTTATTCTTATTACTCAATATCTAGGTCACAAACAATGTTATTGTTTACTACTTAAAAAGGTAAAATACCATTTAACTATATAATGTGCTATCTTTTTGTCGCGGAGTGTAAATACAGGAATATTGATGACAGACATGATCTTACAAACTGCTGTACCGTGCAACAATTTGTGTCACATTATATCAGTATTATTTCAGTCTCAATTATGAAGTGTCTTATTCGATCTGTGCAAAATGCGATATTGTAATCATCACTTATAATATGCAAGAACATATGATATTGATGGTCAACATATTATACATGCTCGAATTTGTCTTTTTAGTTAACTATAACGTTACACTAATTAAAGTATGTCGTTCAATTACAAAAAGAAAAAAATGACGATGAGAAAAAACTTCGCCGTCACAATAATTGCTCCACTGAACAAAACATTTTATCGTATTACTAAAAACAAGGAAAATATTTTCGGTGGCTTTCATCGAAATCGATTAAGATTGCTATGAACTATAAATAAGTACAAATGGCAATTTAATGTCTATTGTGTAAGGGTTGCCGCCGACAGCGTGTACGTGTGTGTGTGTTTGCCGATCGAGGCACATGGTCGCGGCGACTGTCTAAGGCCGCCGCGCTCTTTTCGGCGCGGTGCCGATGCCGCTGCGCTCTTTTCGGCGCGGTGCCGATGCCGCTGCGCTCTTTTCGGCGCGGTGCCGATTCCGCTGTGTCTTTGCGGCATGAAGCCGCAAAGCGGCGTCGTGGAGATGAGCGGCACCTTTTTGGGTGGTTTCTGCCTATAAAAGCGAGCCTGGATGACAGTGAGGCCAGTTGTCACTCAACTACGAAAGAAACGACATCCTTGACATGTAAATTGCCCTTACAAACTTCAGAAGTGGGATTAGTTGAACCATAAATTAAGTGATTTTAAGTGATATTAACGTGAGACGCTCGCCTTAAAATTTTTCTTCGGTACTTGTGTATGTTGTGAATGACAAAATGGTGAATCCAACAGAACTCAAAGTTGTGCAGTTAAAGGAAGCACTGCAAGCAATGGGACTGCATACTACGGGATCAAAAAGTGAATTGATCAGTAGACTTCAGGAAGCAGATCCCAGTGGAGGATGGATAAAGTATGTCAGCATGCCGTCTCAGGAGGAGATGCAACAAGCTGGTACATCGCAGGACAACGTTACGGGGCACGATTATCAGTTCCTGTTAAGAGAAAGGGATCTCATGGAAAGGGAATTGAGATTGATGCAGCGAGAGAACGAACTGTTACGCAGTTCATCCCGATCCAGCAGTACCACAATTGACACAAGAATTGGTATAAAAGCGGTAGGCGACTTACTTGGCGATTTCGACGGTGTGAACGTTGTGTTCAAAAATTGGGAAAGACAAGTCAAACTGCTGTGTGAATCATATCAGCTGGACGACAATGCTGCCAAAATTTTAATTGGCACACGATTGAGGGGAAGAGCTCTTCGGTGGTTTCAATCCCGTCCAGAGCACATCGAAATGGATGCTACCCTGTTACTGAGGGAGATGAAGAAAATGTTCGAGAAGAAGGAAAGCAAATTAGAATTAAGAAGAAAATTTGAAGAGCGTGTTTGGAAACCGAGTGAACCCTTCTCGGTATATTACCACGACAAAATTGTTTTGGGTAATTATATACCTGTGGGCGAAGAAGAGATGATTGAATACCTGGTCGATGGAATACCAGATCGGCAGATACGTAACCAGGCACGGATTCAGGATTTCCAGTCGACTTCGAAATTATGGGCGGCGTTCGAGAGCATCACACTGACGGATGGAAAGCAGCGGATGCATCGAGAATTGGCGTGCGGAGGCAGAACAGAAGCACAAGAAAAACCACGACAGCATCAAATCAGAAGTGGCTCTCTTAAGGAGGAGAGTCAAAAGAAGATAAGGTGTTACAACTGTAGCGGATACGGACACTGGGCTAAGGACTGCAAGGAGCCTCGACGAGAGAAAGGTTCTTGTTTCCGATGCGGCGAAATGGGTCATAGATACACGGATTGTAAACGTAAGTCAGACGAACAAGTAGTAGCTTGTGTAGACCGTGTATGCGAACAGCGAGATGAATTTATAAAAACTATCGGGTTGGAAATATGCGACGTTGACGTGCAATCGAAATTACTGTTAGATGCGAGAATTGACACGGGTAGTCCGATTAGTTTTGTGAAAGAAACTTTTGTACCGAGGCATCTGATCAATTGCACGAGTGTTTCTGACAAGGCGTTCTGTGGCCTTAATGGTAGTAGATTGGTTATTTTAGGATCGGTAGTAGTGTGAATATTGAATTAGATGCAAAGGTGGAAAATGACATATTTTTGTATGTAGTACCAGACGACACAATGACAGTTTTGGTAGTATTGGGTAGAGACGTGATGAGAAAATTTAACATGAAATTGATAGTACCATCAGCGGTTGCTATGAATGAAGCAATTTCGGAAATTTTAAACATAGACACTCGAGAGACTTGTGTTAACAGTACTGAAAATTTATTAATTAATCCAGAGATACCTGAGTCCGATCAATTACGCAATATTTTCGCAGCAGAATATTTACGGTCGGAGCGTCCTGAACTACCAAAAATTAAAACCGAATTAAAAATAGCTGTAACGGAATTGAAACCATTCAGTTTTTCTCCGCGTAGACTTTCACATGCCGAGAAAACCAATTTACGAGAAATATTAGATAATCTACTGGCAAAAGGAATAATTCGTGCAAGTGAATCAGAATATGTTTCGCCTATTGTACTAGTCAAGAAAAAAAATGGCGAATACCGAATGTGTGTGGATTATAGAGTACTGAACAAACAAATTGCGAGGGATAATTATTCGATTCCATTGATTGAGGATCAGTTAAATGTATTGAAAGGAAAAGTTTACTTCAGTTTGCTTGATTTGAAAGACGGGTTTTATCACATACCAGTTGCTGAGGAATCTGTTAAGTATACCTCGTTTATCACGCATTTTGGTCAGTTCGAGTTTGTAAAAATGCCTTTTGGCCTGAAACCAGCGCCAACAAAGTTTCAACGTTTTGTCTGCGAGGTATTTGACGAATTGATAAGGTCGGGTGATATAGTCGTGTACATCGATGATTTGCTTATCGCCTCAGAGACATTAGAGCATCATTTGAGCATTTTGAAACGTGTATTCAGACTAATGGTTGAGAATAAACTTAATTTGAGAATCGACAAATGCAAATTTCTATATACAAAGATCCAGTATCTCGGTTATATGGTTACAGCCCAAGGAATTAGTCCTACGGATAGTGGTATTGAAGCGGTATTAAAATTTCCAGTGCCTAGAACCACGCGTAACGTGCAGAGCTTTATAGGTCTTTGTGCGTATTTTAGGAAATTTATAGAAGGGTTTTCGATAATAGCTAAACCACTTTACAATTTGACAAAAAAGGATACTGATTTTAAATTCACGGAAGTTGAGTTAAATGCATTCGAAACATTAAAAGCAAAATTAGTTACGGCACCTATATTGGCAATTTACGATCCCCGTGATTCAACTGAGCTGCATTGTGATGCTAGCTCATTGGGTTTTGGTGCTGTGCTCATGCAGAAAAAGAAGGATCTGAAATTACACCCAGTATTTTACTTCTCGAAGCGTACGACGGATGTTGAAAGTAGATATCATAGCTTCGAACTTGAGACGTTGGCAATTATCTACGCGCTTAAGCGATTCCGGATCTATTTGCAGGGAATTCCGTTCAAAATAATTACAGATTGTAACTCTCTCAAATTAACACTGCAGAAAAAAGATATGAACCCTCGAATCGCGAGATGGGCATTAGAGCTAGCAACGTACGACTATACCGTGGAAAATAGATCTGCTGATCGTATGAGACATGTAGATGCCCTTAGCAGAACAATAGGTATATTAATAGTAGAAGATAGTCCGTTCGAACATAAATTGTCTATCGCTCAATCACAGGATAAAAAGATAAAAGAATTAATCGATAAATTGGGTAAACAAGAAGATTCATTATTTGAAATGCGGAACGGCCTTATATATAGAAAAAGAAAGTCGGAGTTACTTTTTTATGTGCCGGAAAATATGGAACAAAATGTTATTTTTAAATACCATGATCAAATGGGTCATCTAGGTGTGGAAAAGACAGTCGATACGATATTGAAAAGCTATTGGTTTCCGAATATAAAATCGAAAGTACACAATCATATAAGAAATTGCATGAAGTGCATTGTTTATTCTCCGCCAGCCGGAAAAAAGGAAGGCGTATTACACGCAATCCCAAAGGGAAATATTCCATTTACAACGTTACATATTGATTATTTCGGTCCAGTCGATAGCAAACATTTGATGAAACGACATGTATTCCTTGTGGTGGATGCGTTCACTTTGTGAAATTATATGCTACTAAAACGACTGCTAGTCGCGAAGCCGTAGCATGTTTAACCGAATATTTTAACAATTACAGCAGACCGCAGTGCGTTGTATCCGACCGTGGAACATGCGATCCTGGGTAGAAGCGAAAATACCCAGCGAAGGTAGTGTGTAAGATTATTAGATGTGTAAGTAATTATTCTGTTTGACTCATATGTATAATTTTAGCCATACTTGTTTAATTTATATTGTGTGTTTAATTATAGTTGTTAGGTAGGTTTAAGTAATAGCTAATTCATAATAATGTGCATAGTCCGAGGACGGTCTATTGTCAGGATGGCCGAGTTGTAAGGGTTGCCGCCGACAGCGTGTACGTGTGTGTGTGTTTGCCGATCGAGGCACATGGTCGCGGCGACTGTCTAAGGCCGCCGCGCTCTTTTCGGCGCGGTGCCGATGCCGCTGCGCTCTTTTCAGCGCGGTGCCGATGCCGCTGCGCTCTTTTCGGCGCGGTGCCGATTCCGCTGTGTCTTTGCGGCATGAAGCCGCAAAGCGGCGTCGTGGAGATGAGCGACACCTTTTTGGGTGGTTTCTGCCTATAAAAGCGAGCCTGGATGGCAGTGAGGCCAGTTGTCGCTCAACTACGAAAGAAACAACATCCTTGACATGTAAATTGCCCTTACAATTGTATTTTTAAGCGTCAATCGATTTTGATGAAACTTTGTGCACATGTACAGATTATTTCACCTAACTCTGCCAGCCCTAACAACTTTGTTATTCATACAGATACAAAAAAATGTTTTAAGAGGATATTGTAGTATTAGGAGGAGGACATAAGTTTGTGTGGGCGATGGGCACCCAAAGGTCAAAGTTGCCGAGATCTTACGAACAATACTGTTTTGTTCTATATCTTATTAACTATTAGATTTACGATATATGAAGGTCAATACATTTGTACGCAGAATTTTGTACTCTATCGATTCACCATACAAAAGGTAGGTCATTCAATTTAAACTAATAATACTGTCCGATCTCAGAAACTGTGACCTTCGCCTATACTGACTTGTGCCCCCCCTTCTCCAAATACAATAATTTTCTCTTGAAATATTTTTTTTGGTACCTATAATATATAAATAACAAATTTATTAAGGGTGGCAGAGTTGGGTGGGACACCCTTTATACTATCACCCTAATTTCGATTAACCCGTGCTGTGTATAGTATATTAGAAACAGTATTTTTGCATGATGTTTTACTCCTGAACAGTACTAATGTTCATGGGCCTAAACACTTGCTGTTTCAAAGTATTTTTCAAAGTATTTATAATGATCGTTGAACCACCCACAGCGCAGTGGGTACAGATGTCTGACCTATTGTAGATGGAAAAAAATTATACGTCATCCTATAGTTCTCATAATGCATCAAATGCGTCATCCTACATCTCTCATAATACATTGGAATACTACTCTAGACCCCGCAATGAAGTATTTATAAAAAATGGGACCATGAAAATAATTTTACATATAATGACATACAATTTTATTATCGTCTAGTTTTTAAAAATAAAAAATAAAGATGAAAAAACATATGTACATATATATTTAAATTAATACAACAAAATAGAAAATCATATATTTAATATAATATGCAAACACAATAAATGGAATTAATTTAACAACGCAAGTTGTTGCAGTTGTCAACATTGCAATATATTTATAAAATGAAATAATTCGCAAGCCAGTTACGGTGTTTCTGTAAAAAGTGTACCTTGTTCCTTCCACAGACTTTCCTCTTGATTGTAAATTTTAAAAGTAAAGTTTTTGAATTACGTTTTATTTTATCTACGCTAGTATCAGTATCAGTCATGTCCTCTTGAAAATTTTTTCCGGTGCTACTTCATCGTCAAAATTTTGTTTTGAAAATTGAATAAGTTGAACCCAAGAATGATATTTCTTAACATTTGCTATATTCTTACATATAAATAGATTAAATTTACTATTGTAAAAAGCATTAACATGAAATAAATATTGATGTTTAAATACTTAATTTGGTAATGTTACGTATAGAGACTTTACCTACAGTGATTCCCAAAAATATTCGGACACTAGGTATAACTAACTTTATGATTTGATAATTCCATTGTTGATAAAGAAATCGCCCTGGGAATTGTTTCTAGCAATAAAACATTTATTAATGTTGATAAACATATATGCTTTATTTGAAAAATATACATACGTTTCATAATAAAAATTATTAAACGAAATAATGGACCATTTGTGGCTCACAAAAATATTTGGACACGTATTATATTTCTCTGTCGATTTCTCTTATGTACGAGGTATAAAAGCAAAATTATTTGGGAAGTGAAAAAAATCCGCGCTTAAGTGCTCCAAAACTAGTTAGTGAGATATTAGAAGAAAGCTCCAAAAATGTGTCAGCCGAAACAGTTCGGAGAACGCTGAGGCAAGCTGGTTACAAAGGAAGAGTAGCTAGAAAGAAACCATTTATCAACGAAAAGAATAGGAATAAACGAAAAACCTTTGCAAGTGAGCTAATTTCTAAGGATAAGACATGGTGGAAGGATGTCATATTTGTTGATGAAAGCAAATTCAATCTGTACAATTAAGACGGAAGAACTATGGTGTGGCGGAAAACGAATAAAGAATTTAATTTTGAAAATACAAGAGGTACAGTGAAACACGGCGAAGTTAATAATAATTTTAAGTTTTACCAAGAAAACGACCCAAAGCATAAGTCACGTGTTGTGCAAGAATTTTTATTATACCGCTGCCCCAAAATTCTTCACCCGCCGCCCAATCACCGGACCTTAATCCTATCGACAATTTATGGAATGAATTGGATAGAAAAATTCGAAAAATGCCAATTACATCGATAGCTGAATTAAAACAAAGACTTGCAACTGAGTGGTCGAATATAACTGTTGAATATTTAAAAAAAATTACAAATAATATGCCAAACAGGTTAAGACATGTTCTTAAACAAAATGGATATTCCACGAAGTACTAACAAATTTTATAATGCTAAATTACATTATCTAAATAGAAAAATTAATATTGTCCGAATATTTTTGTGAGCCACAAATGGTACATTATTTCGTTTTATAATTTTTATTGTGAAACGTATGTATATTTTTCAAATAAAGCATATATGTTTATCAACATTAATAAACGTTTTATTGCTAGAAACAATTCCCAGGGCGATTGCTTTATCAGTAATCGAATTATCAAATCATAAAGTTAGTTATACCTAGGGTCCGAATATTTTTGCGAGTCACTGTACGTGCTCTTACTCCCTTCTTGGAACCACGTATTGATATAAGAGGTCCGGCTCACACGCCCTCATACGGGTTACCCTAGGATCGTCGACAACTCATTTCACCGACACTGTTTTTATCGACACGATTTGACCGACATTGATTTTCGTCGACACTATATTTTCATCGTCAATCCGTGTTTAGCGACAGGTTTAGCAAAATTTTTGACCTTGAAAAAAGGATCAAGGTCAATTTTGCGGTCCATTTTTTTAACAGATCTCCACCGATCCAGAGGTATACTGTAGAATCCCTCCATTGTCTTCGTGACGTATAATTTTTATACATAATTTGTAGTCTATACATATGTACATTGGTAGCATCCGTTCTGTTTATTCAAATTTTTTATATGTATTCACACAATTACATATGTTTGAAATTAAATGAAATATTATGATTTTTGTTTATTTAAAGAAATTCTGATTAATAAAGTAGCAATAAAAACTTTGATACAAATAACATTTTGTAATTCTCTTTAGTATTTATTATACAAGCAACTAAATGCGTCAAGAACATACCAATGATAATAGCGATAATACAAATTTGATATCAGTGGCAATGGATGAACTCAAACCTCAAACAATTCTCGACGATTTGACCGTGTCGATGAAGACATAGTATCCGTCGAATCATGTCGATGAAAACATTTGTCGACGATTTGATGTTAATGTCGGTCAAATCGTGTCGATGAAAACAGTGTCGGTGAAATGAGTTGCCGATGATCCCAGGGTAACCCGTGTACTTACCGGTAAATTACTAAGAATATATTATACTTTATATTAGACAATCTGAGGGTCTTTAAATTTCATCTCCACGTCCGTTTAATCGTTAAACCTTTATCGCGCGAGGTTTATCGATAATTCTTCAAGTTACGAGAGCCGATTACACTGTCCAACAAATTTCAACTTTTTTTTTTATGTTTCGATTCTCACTATGAAATTCTTATAGAGTTTTTTGCGCTGATTCCGAATCTGGTATTAATTTTTCTCCTAGTCGCACAGTTTTTGAGAAATTTGAGTTTGAAAAAAAGACCTATTTTTCAACTTTGAACAAATATTGTGATGTTATTATAAAAGATATTGAATTAATTTTTACAGCAAACGATTCCTTAGACTTTCCCGAATACAGTGATATCCAATATTAATACATTATGATTGTTTAAACATGTTTAAACGATCATTAAAGACGGAGAGACACCATTTTTGCACCAATTTTTGACGATATTTTCGAATTTATCTCAAAAAATAAGAGTCCAGCGGAAGATCGAACTATACTAAGCGATAGAGCAGTCTTTTATCTTGAGAAACCCCCCTTTGAAGTTTGTAACGTCGACGTTTTTACCGAACCAGAGAACAAAATATCTTCGCCCGACATGAGTTGCCGCCAGTGATGCTCTTCCACTAGCGCGGTCGTTCGACGGAATACGGCGCGGCGCGACGACTCTGCGTTGTGAGTATGAAGGCGCGCTTGGCGCAGGCATGCGGTGTGTGTGATTGCGCACGCGTTGTATGAGAGCGTCTCGCACGGTCCCGCGTAAACGGGTAGAACTTTCTCGAACCTTGTAGCGTGTACGCCTTGGATAGCGAAAGAATATTAGAGGCTGTGTATTAAGATATGTAATTCAAACTGCAATGTTATTTATGATAAATATATTCTATTATCGATATATATAACATGCGTAACCATCTACTGGAAAACCGAAACATGTAATTGCCATAAATTCTAGTCTTAGAGCGGTCTTTTCTTTATCCTGTTTTTCGTCGGATCATCTCATCGTTTTCGTAAGCGTGCTACAGCATGCATTTTCGACACGTATAATGCCCTCTCATAAACTTTCGAGAAATATCGTGCGTGAAATCAGTGTCGTTCGAACCGCGGTAGAAAGAACATCTCCAAAGACTTGTCAATTCAAAGCTCTTGGTTGCTAAACTGTGTATTTTAATAGTTATATTTAAACTAATCACTAGACTGCGGATTTTTATGCAAAATGAAAGTTGGCTGCTGCTATTAGAAGGGACAGGAGCCAGACGGATATTTGATATTTTAAGTTGAAAATATTTCAAGTTGAAAATAGTACATTGGTTAAAGAATTGTAACCCCTCTATTGTTTTAAAATGCACCTACTCATTTGTGCAACAAATAGATGAACTCTGCGCCTCCTAGAAGTTAGCCCCCCACTTGCTGAAATATATATTTTCAACAGTTGTGCTAGGTTGTGCTAAGATTGTGCTAAAGTATTACTTCAAAATAATAAGAAATAACGAAGATATGGTAAACAATAGGTTTAGACATTGCGCTTGGATTCTATATCATTAATTGGACTTTCTGGTCATTCGAGAGACACAATGTGGCATATCTGAGTTGTGATAGCCTAGCATAAGTTAGCACACCTTCCAATTTCCCCAGCACAATGTGTCTCTTGGATGACCAGAAAGCCCAATTAAAGATATAGAATATTATTGTGCTTCAATACAAGTGACATTGAAATTGTTAATGATGCATAGGTACAGTGTCGCCAGATTGAAGCAATCGAGGGGAATACAAGTTCCCCTCTCTGATGACCAGAGTAATAATGTGACACGTTGCGCATGCGCGACGAGGATTGAGTGGAATGAATGATAGTGAAGTAGGATAGTGGAAGGGGAAAAGTAGAAGTGTACGTGACGACCGTTTTGGCTTCTTCTGGCAACACTGCATAGGTATGTGTTAACAAATGGGAACAGTGATGGCGACTGGCGCGCCGAACCATCATTGCCAACACGCGTCTAGGTCGCACTCTAATTGGTCCGTTATGTTGGTTGTTAATAACTCCTTAACAAAGTCGAGGAGGACATTTTTGGAAAGAAAAATGTCGCTTCGAATGACCTCAAGGACCGCCCATTTCAGAGAACTGAATGTATTTTGGAACTCCCTGTAGAATATCGTGTATAGATTCTTAAAGATTCTTATGTATTGTTCTGATATAATTCTTGTTATAACGAATATAAGCATAAGTGGATTTCGCCGTATTAAGTTAATTACTATGAATATACTTATTATTAGGCTGAGTAAACATTCCAAAAGAAGAATAAATGAAAATTATATCTATTTTCTGACACAAGCTTTTGCAGCTAGGCTGGGTATTTGGCCCACTGTGCAGCATGCAGAAATAGACTTTTCGTAGTTATGTTCAAGGTCAATTATGATTACACCGTCTGTCTAAATTCTTTTGGTCTCTGCAACTCAAATTCTTTTTTTAATTTACTAGGTTAATTAATCAACTGCTAGGTTATTGGGAACATCATAAAATAAGTAAAGTTATTTGTTTGATGAGTTTGGCTTCTTTGATGAATTTAAGTAAGTCATTGGTTTTTTTATTATTAAAGCTATCCTTGAGTGTAGACTCCAATTCAGACTTACTACAGGAGATGTAGTATGTACTTTGAATAGTGGAGAACCAAATGCTCCGCAGATATTACATTATCACAATCGTCGCAATGAGGAGTAGAATCCTGTGATATTCTATAGAAGTGTGAATTACTTCTTGTTAAGCCGAGAAATTAAAGTGATGAAAAGTGATAAAAACAAAATAAAAAGAAAACGACGATGAAGATAGGAAGAAAAAGGTGACTCGTGTTGCAACGCTAAGGAAAAAGGCGTGATTGAATATGTACTAACCGCATGTTGATCGCCAGAAACATCAACCTGTACAATATTACCTGCCTTTTAGAGCAGCATTCCTCTTATCATAGTTATTACTTTCGAATTACAGCAATTTGTCTGGGATTTCTTGCAAACTCAGGCGAGTTCGATTCATAACAGTAACTTTAAACGAACATAATTTTCTCGTAATAAAACTTATTGATTAAAGGAATCGCCAACATTGATTAAAGGAACATCATTCTGTAATCGCCATATTCTGCCAAAAAATTACGAGTTTTTCAATTATATTACGGTAATTATTTCATTTTTTTTTTTTGGTCGTTTACCTTCCTCATTTATTAGATTGTGATAGATCTATATATTTGCGCTTTTTCCATCATTTTGACCACCATTTAAACATCACATAATGTTGTCGTTAATATGTTAATTTTCTCATTCATATAAAAAGAATAAACTACAATTAATCACGTCAACTGATGTTGAAATAAATTTTATTTAAAACGAAAGTGTTCAATATGTAAATGGAAAATGAAGATACGATTGGAAAGATTAGCTTTGTTCCTTCAAATGATATATAATACATATTAGGTTGGGGAAAAAGAAATCCATTATTTTTTTGGTAGATGGCTGTAGTGATCGATATCTCGTAAAGTATCAATCAAACAATTTCAGATTTATACTCGTTGTCAAGGTGACATTTCACACTAAAAAAATTCTTGTGCTGTTTTTTGTTTGGTCCATTCAGTTGTGAGTTACAGGGTGTTAAAAATGGTAGTCAACAAAGAGAAAATTTGGTACATTTTACAGTTTTTCTTTGATAAAGGCGAAAATGCAAGCCAGGCGGCTGAAATTGTGAATGGTGTTTATGGTCCCGATACTGTAACAGCTAATTACGCGCAATTTTGGTTTTGTCGATTCCGTTCAGGTATTTTTGATGTTAAAGATGCATCTCGCACAGGCAGGCCCGTCGTCGAAAATGTCGATAAAATCACAGAAATAATCGAAGTTGACCGGCATGTTAGTAGTCATAGCATCGCCCAGGAGCTAAAGATCGACCATAAAACAGTTTTAAACCATTTGCACAAAGCTGGATTCACAAAGAAGTTCGATGTTTGAGTGCCACACCAATTAATACCAAAAAACATGATGGATCGAATTTCCATCTGTGAAGCCTTGGCCAAACGGAATGAAATCGACCCATTTATTAAACGGATGGTAACTGGGGATGAGAAATGGGTCACATACGACAATATTGTGCGAAAACAATCGTGGTCAAAGCGCGGTGAAGCAGCTCAAACGGTGGCCAAACCAGGACTAACGGCCAGGAAGGTTCTGATGTGCATTTTGTGGGACTGGAAAGGAATCATTTATTATGAGTTGCTTCCATATGGCCAAACACTAAATTCGGATCTCTACTGTCAACAACTGGACCGTTTGAAGCTAGCGATTGACCAGAAACGGCCAGAATTTGCCAACAGAAGAGGTGTTGTGTTCCATATGGACAACGTCAGGCCACACACGTCTGTAGTGACTCGCCAGAAACTCCGGGAGCTTGGTTGGGAAGTTTTAACGCATCCGCCATATAGTCCGGACCTGGCACCAAGCGATTACCATCTTTTTCTCGCATTGCAAAACTTCCTGAGTGATAAGAAATTGCCATCAAGAGAAGATTGTGAAAATCGATTAGTAGAGTCTTTCGCCAATAAGGACCAAGACTTCTATGAAAGAGGCATTATGAAGCTACCTTTAAAATGGCAATAAATTATAGAAAAAAATAGTGCATATTTGACCTAAATCGGACAATCCGAAACATGTTAAATAAAGTCTTGAAGTTCACGCAAAAATAATGGATTTCTTTTTCCCCAACCTGTACTATATACAGAATGGCCCAGTACATCATTATCTTCGTCATTTTTGAAAATATGAAAAAACTTTATGAACCAACGTTTTTCGGTATAAAGAGGTCTACAACATGGCAATAACAGTGCTTTTGTAAGTGAAAGAGTTTGGGAGATTTCAATGTCGTCTTCAATTTTTTTTAAAACTATAAACATATACAGGGTGTCCTGTTTAAATGAGTACAGCAGGATATCTCGGAAAGATTTGTAGTTATTAAAAAAGTGTTTATACAAAAGTTCTTTGGTAGGATGGGCTACATCATCGATGCAGAACGTAAGCTAAAAATTTATCTTTAACAAAGTCAGAACAATATCATATAGCACCTCTTTGGTTAATGTTAAAGATAAATCGTTAACTTACGTTCTGCATTGACCGATGGTCAACATGACAACAGACAACCGCTGCTGAGTGGCGTCGAATGTGTAGGTATTAAATTACTACGATAGGACTCAATACTGTAAAGAAAGTTCGAACTTATTTTCACAAAAAAAAAATTTTTTTTCATCATTTAACCCCTCTTTGGATTTGTCTCGGTATCTGCTGTTACTTTTTAAAAAAAAAGATATAGCATTCCATTTAAGAAAAGTAGATTGATCTTCAGATTTCCTTCACTACTCCACCCTCAAGAAAACTATTACTACATGATGTAGCCCATCCTACCAAACAACTTTGGTACAAACACTTTTTTAATAACTACAAGTCTTTCCAAGACATCCTGCTGTACACGCTTAAACAGGATACTCTGTATATTTCTATGCACTATTCGAAGTAGTTCGTCATTCTCCATAAAAAAGTATTAACCTATGTATATCAGAAATTATTAATTTAGAAGGTATTTCAAGTTTAATTGGGAAGCGCGGACTAGTTTAAAAGGAGGTGCGAAAATTTTCACTGGAATCTAATTTTCATAACATAGCAGATATAAATAAACAAATGTATACTTACAAATAAACTTTTATAACACAACAGTAAATTTTAAAGGAGGGCGTATTTCAAAAAGGATTTATTAAAACGGTGTGTAATAACATAAAGTTTGGAAAACACCTAATAAAATTTTCTTGTAAACTATTTAGAATATGAAAAAAATATTATTGAAACGAATGTTGTATGGTTTCAAGACTAGCATACCAAAGATAATGATTAGTTTTTCTGTTCTGCTCTTTTATAGAGATAAAAAAAGGTCACCTTGAGTTTTTCTTTTTTATTGTAAAGGGTAAATTTTAAGAGTTGAACTCTAAATAAAAAACCATTAGGGTACATGAAGTAAAGAACTAATAGTTACTAAGATATTCTGAAATGATTTTGAATATAAGTAATACTCATCAAAGTGTTCTCCATTACAATAAATTAAATGGTACATATTGGAGTGTTTCTTGAGTTATAACAAACGAATTGTAGCAATAATTTCAAACTGAATGATTAATAACCGTCACAGAAAGTAACGATACACACCTCGAATGATGCAATGCACACAATCGAGGCAGTGTCATCGTTCTTTGGTCACTCATTCGTTTACATTCATGAGAAATTTTTGTCATTTATTAAAATTATTCGAATGACTATTGACGTTTTACTCGATATACCGTTTGATTACTTTCTTCAGGGACATCTCATTGTCAGAAGGGAAGTTAATCGTAAGATACTAATAACCGCCACGTCCGAAGATATGAAAAATCGTATTATTATTATTAGAGCATGTAACGCTATAACTCAAGAAACACTTCACTTGCGTTTATCAGTCGATTATGCAAATGTACTCATTGGAATAGAGAGTACATTTTGAGCACTGCTTGCATTCAGAATCATTTGAGGTAACTCCTTATTATTGGAGTTTCTTGCCCCGTGCACCCTCAAAGTTTTTTACTCAGGTTCAATTACTCTTTGTTCAATCACGAGATTAAAATTGATCCCGGGCAATAAAAGCAGTAGAAGCTCAAATTGATCTTTGTATCTCGATACAAAAGCAAAAGTAATTCTTACGTTGTACTATGCTACTGTTGAGAGACCATACGACTTTTCAATTCAGCACTATTTCTTCATACATTACAAAATACTTTACAATTAATTTAGGTGACGAAGTTAGCTGAATTGCCCTGTTTATTTTCATTATATATGTATCGTACATACATAAATACAATATAAATATATGAAATTTCATAGAATTATATGCAATTATACGCTACAGTAGCGTTATTCAGGGCGCAGACGACCTCGACCTGCTTCTTCTTTCGTCTTGTTGTTCACAAGTGGCTCACGATTATCTTCAGTATTCAATACACCCGAGGTCCGAGGTGGATAAATCTTGTTTTTCTCTTTTCTCCCTCCGCACGATTCTTTCGCGCGTGCACTCGCGCCAATTCGCACTTGCTTTTTATATTTAGAGCGGAGAACTTATTTCCAAAATATCTACATATGTATGCACATACCTACACCTACATACATATATGTTTTATCTTTGATGATTAATCTCCGAATTATTTAGTCAACTCTATTAACGTTTGCGATAATGAGCGCGTTTCCAAAAGGACTTTGACTTCTTGCTTACCAAGATAGTTGTTCAATTAAGCCGAATTTATTAGAATATTGCCCTTACAATAGTAAATATTTAAGAGAAATAATGTGTTCGATCTAAAATCGTACTTTTTTTTATCAAATTTGCTGAATTTCCGCTTACGTACAAACTAAAATATACCAGGAATAATTTTCTTCCTGTAAATAACATTAGATATGTTGGCTATTTAATCTATCTAAACGGGGCATCTTTTACCGATGTACGTGTAATCATTTTTCAAGAATGGTTAATAGAACTCTCAAACGCTGACACATCGAAGTATGTATCAGAATTTTCTAAAAGTAACCTCCATTCTTAATATTCTTATCATTCTTTCTAACAATCTACTAATTTACGAACTTATTGTTTATTGTATATTTATTCATTATCGATATTAATACACCTCCTTGTACGCTTATTTTTTTTTCGCTATCGCTGCTGAGGCAATCGTGTCAAATTCAAAAATGAATGTGTAAAAATATTAATTTTTGTACGCATATTTAAATCTGAAGTTTAATTTAATTAATTCTATTGAAGTTTTAATTATATTGAAGTAACATATTCCAAACAAATATTCCAAAATATCACTTGTACTCCGCCAACTACCATATTACATATTTAAACTACCATCTACGAATAGTTGGACATCTTTTGAATAAAAGCTTTTAATTATTTCTTTTTATACGAACGTATCACAAAGAACCAATACATTATTGTATTGTGGTTATAAAAGTAAGCAGTTTGCACTGATTCAAATTCCTCAATTCAAATTATGCGGTCTTTGGAAACTGCATTTTTACGTTTTTTATAATATATACTTCGTTGAACGATTCCCTTCCTGTTTCAACTTACAATTAATAAATTGATTATCCTACCTATTCCAACACTCGGAATATAAAGCAAACAGTTCAACGTCGAATTATAATAATCTATTATTTTAATATTTGAAACATTTCTTTCCTTTAGATTATAATTATAGTTTGAACATGAATTTCGAGAAGAACTGAAATTCGGGAATAACGTGCAAAATGATTTGCTTCAGCTTTTTATTTAACTTCGGCAGACATACTCCAAATCCGAACAAAAATTCAATTTTTAACACTTCTCTTTTAACTTACCGATATTTTAACTAAATTTCCAAGATTTTCCAAATTCTAAAAATCTTAATGGTGAAATTTACGTAGGATGTAAGTGGCAGCAAGAGATGACCGATAATCTCGAAAAAATGAAAATAACATCGAATAATTAACTAAACGGATATGCCGTCTATATCTTTTTTCAGCGATGTATTTTAACACTAGATAACTAACCTTGCGTGACAATTTGAAAAGACATTTGAGTAATTGATCACTCGATGAACTGAATAGATTTCGTTTCGATTCAGTTTGTTCATACGGCAAAATTCTTTTGTATTTAAGATATTGCAACTAAAAGAAGAATTGAATCGTATTGATGTGTTTAATTGGCATCGTCCGAGCATAACAGTTATCCAGAGTTAGTCGTTTAGAGAGAGTGAGAGAGAGAGGGGGGGGGAGAGAAAGAGAGAAGGAGATAGAGAGAGACAGAGAAAGAGAGAGAGAGGGATAGATAGTCTGCATATGAATTTCTACTTACGTTCCGGACTGCAGCACAACTGATAAGCATTCCCGATTATGGGAAACGCCGGAGGGTAAGGCACTTTCCGCAGGGCATAGAGAAATTTGCCCCGTCTCACAGCCAGCAGTAGAATGATTGTCAATAAACATATCGATAGGGTCAACGTAACCCAAGATGTACCTATGGTGAAACTTGCCGGAGGCATTCCGAATGATTCTTTTCCGATAGAAATTGATTGCTATTTACATTAAATTGCAGTTCCGCGAGTTCTGCCTTTTTTCAATGACAGTTCGTTCCGATTTTGACAATAGTCAATTAAATAATTCGCTAATGCGAACGTGAAATTTCTGTATATCTGGATCGTTTTGCAATGTCGTTGTTCACTGATTAAGTTCGCGCGTGACCTGCTTTTCCTCGAGAAAACCACTCTAGGATTAATCTCAGTGAAAGAGGGATAAGTAACCCCCCAAACAAGGTTCGCTTCGATCTACCAACTAGAAATTTCTACAACGCGACGATCGCGAATCGGTCGAAACAGTCGAACAAGTGGAAGAGGTTTCCTCGTCGTCGTGTACAAACGTATTACCGAATGACTCCCTCGGTTATGCGTGCCCGTACCAAACAGTCTCCCTTATATACTACTGAATACTCTGTGAACTACATCAACGGCCAGTGGTTAACTCTTCCACCAATAGAAACAAACACGTGGGACGTGTATACAGGAACACGCAGAGGTGTTGAATACACTCGTTCGTACCAAGGTATTGACCGTTTATCTGCAAAACAGCAAAATTTACATTTCCACGGACGAGCACGTATGCACTGTGACCGCGCATTCCTGCATTTATCAGAACTATGTATGTATATCCAGTTCTTATGGTACACGTAGCAAATCGATATGTACCTGTGTGCTAAGTCTTACATATTAGTAGTAGACTGCGCGGATCTTTACGCAAAATAAACATTGTCCAAAGCCGATTGTAACAAAACTCAACTTAAATGGAAATTTATTATCTCTTTTAGGCATTTTAACAAGTCGAAAACGATCTAACAGTTATATCCTACAACTCTTCTAATTTTATTTTTATTTCATTCATCAAAATCCGCAGTCTACTTGTCAGCAAGATGAGATATTATTGAAAATAAACAATTTCTTCTTTGAAATATATATGTATATATTTATTATTTATTTATTTATTTGTTTATTTATCTATCAATTTATTAATTTATTTATTCATTTATTTATTCATTTATTTATTTATATTTATATTTATAGTATCTGAAATAACCATACTTATAGTAAAAATCATTCATGATAATATTCATCATTTACATAAAACATAGAAGTAGTGGATTTTTATGCAAAATGAAACTGATCCATATCAATTGTAAGCAAATTGTAAGCAAGACTTCGATTAACATGTATTTCTTCTTTTAGTAAATTTAACAACCTTCTTCATTTCTTCTAATGTCTGCACGGTTTAGCATTCATTTAATATTTCTAATATGTATAATAATAAAAAGTTTTAGATTATTTTATTTTGAGATAGGTTTACCTACGAACATCCGATTTAAACTCTATGGATTCTCTATTAGATACATATTTGATATCAGAACTTCCAATATGGTTAGTCATAGCGAACAAAAGCTAATAGATAAAATAACAAAATGTTCTATTAGCATTTAATATTTACAAAAAATGATTCGATATATAATGCTGAAACTCTTAAGATAAGTAATATGACACGTACAATATTTATCAATTTTAATTAATTGTTCGAATAATTTTGTGTCGTAATAAGTTTCATTAACTTTGCTCATTATTTTAAGTCTTTCGTGTTATTTTAACACTCTCGATTAAGTGTATCAATTATACGAAATAGTTGAATAAACATTTTAGAAGAATAATTAGTCATTTTCAGAACAAATTCTTTGTGAATAGTAGCTTTATAGCAATAGTATCAAAATGACTGCTTAAGCGAAGTCCAAATAAGGTTCAAATTTGTAAGAAGATACTTTTACCGTGTCACTTTTTTCCTTCATCACCAGTGATGTAACTTTCACATTTTTTTCTGGAGCAAGCATGTGTAAGTACATACGTAGTAAATGCTGCACTTTTCGATTTAAAGATTATATCACGCGTCTTACCTGGTGTTACGAGTTACGAATGTTTACTTTCACGGGGAGAAACTTTCGATTTTCTGTTTTAAAAGTAACATTTTGAGAATGTTATTTTCATTCGAAAAATTTGTCATTTCAATTCTCTGCCTAAACGCGAAATATTCATTGTCGAGATTGATCGCTACTTCGTCGCGGTGCGTCGCGTCGCGTCATTAGTTCAAACGCATTAGCGTAATTGCGCAGTCTATTATTAGACGGTAACTACCTATCGATTAAGAGACAAAATTAACTAAACACTTTCGCGAAACATTGAGAAATTGGTTATTTGGCATTGGTCGACATGTGGGTAGCGAGCTTCCATATTTAACCACATGGTTCAAGCTGTTTTTCAGTTGCTTCAACGATTCTCTTCAGTTTTTGTTGTGAAGCGAATCCTTCGTGATCAAACAGCGTCCCATTCATTGAAAACAAGGAGTTCGATGATTAACCACGTCAAAACAATTACGTCAGAGTATGAATACTACCATGAGTCGTGTCGTTTGAAAAAGAAACAGGGAGAAATGACACGTGTCGGTACGACGCGTTGGAGATAATTCACATGATTAAATGTAAAGAAAAGGGCAATATGCGCGAGAAAGAATGAGCAAAAATGGGAAAAAATGAGAAATAATGATTTGCGATAAATGCGAACAAAAATTGACAAATTATACTGAAATTACAAAAGACTCTAAATGAAAACGAGTACTACGAGTATATAATATAATATACAGGGTGACCCAAAATTCCTCCAACTCCCGGAAATGGAAGGTTCCTGAGGCGCCGCGGCTTCGTTTGAGAGGTATTAACGAAAAACGCGGACCAATCAGAGCGCAGCTATAGTGAACGGATTCCGGCTCGGCGACAGGTCCCGCTGAGCGTCACATTGCCGTTCGATAAGCTAGAGTTCGTCCACTGTAGCCGCGCTCTGATTGATCCGTATTTTTTTGCTAATAACTTCCAAAAGAAGCCGCGGCGGCCATTTCTGCAAAGGTAAATGTTGCTTCAAATTAACCCATTTCCGGGAGTTGGAATTTTGGAACACCCTGTGTGTATAAGTACTTAACCAGTAGTATTTGTCGAAAATGCCACTCAAGTAAAACCGTTCGATATTCGTTACAGAATTTTTATTTGAGAATTATATAATTTCGTGGTTGGTACAATTTGTATAATCATACCCGTTCATAATATTCCCACATTTTACTCTTTCGACTCGTTTACCTATAGCAATTCAATAGACGTGCGAATTACTTGATCAGTAATAAACGATTGACACGTGTTTTTCAAATACGATCGTACTGCGCAACACCAAACAAACATGTATGTAACTTCTAACGTTATTGAATTTCATGAAATTCTACACCCAAATTTTCCAAGAACCATTGCAATTAATATGTCGACAGTTTTTCTACACAAACTTAATTGCACCCAAACTACGATAGGAATTCAAGTTCAAGAATAAAAGCAAGAAGCTGATGTATGTACATACTAGTATTCGTGTTGAAAGCTCGCCTCCATTTGTTAAGCTAGCAATACATTTTGTACCGGTATAAATATATTTTGACTTTGCGCTTGGTGTATATGTATGTATGTATTATATTTGGTATGAACACGCATTTTTTACAGAACGAATTAGTTAAAGCTAAATCGTTCGATTGGTAATCCTTCTAGAGGTTTGAACTTGAAAATTATGTCAACTACAACCGAGTCGATGTAAAATAATTACTGACCGTAAAAACAGGAAATATGTAATAGGTTTTTTACATCTAAATGCACCGTGTTCTTCCCCCAAACTCATTCATACATGTCTTACGCAATACGCCATGCCACCGCGTTAAGGGTTCCCTCTCTTATTTTATTGTGCTTTGCTACAAATACATGTAGGAATTTTCTAGAATATAATCATTAACTGATTTCCTTTATTAGATTCTGACATTAAATGGTACTGCACATTACCGGCGTTCTACACAGATAAGGAATAGAAGAGTGCTTGCTGGTTCGTCGAACTTTGCCAAGCGAGCGATAAGGTAACCAACCACAAAGAAGATTACGATCAAGTTTATCAACATTCAGAGAAAAACGGTAGCGAACTCCTCGCTAAATGTTCCATCATTCAATTCTAGTCAAGATCAAAGTATTTTTCTGTAACATTTCTATACTCTACACTTCTACTGTCTACATAGTTCAAATTAGATTAGAATCGAATTTGGCAATATTTCAATATCACCACTTTCCTTTTTGTTGTGTTGATATTGTGAGCGTGAATCGAAGGAAATCTGTGTCAGTTATAATTATTCTTATCAAATTAAAGAAAAGAATAAATAGTAGCATTTACTGGCCGGGGTTAGGTAGTAAATGGGTATTTATATATATGTATATATAAAAGAAAGAAAGAACAATGTTCACGCGTTCATCAGTGTCGAGACTGTCGAGAGAGACAAGGATTCGATTGCAGGTTGTGTGTAGATTTCTCCGTACGTGTAGACTATACGCAGATCGTCGTTGTCGCGTGTGCCTCTCCCGGACAAGAGACAAACGTGTTCCACGTGTCTGACCTCAACTCCTCGATCTTCCACGAGTTGGCAAACATGTGACCTTCTATTACATAATCCCTCGTGTTTCCACGTGTAACGCGATCTACTTGCTCCGAGGAAGAGAACTTCGACTTACTACACCCGAAAAAGTATCTGTCCTATCGGAAAAGTATATGCTCAGAAATTGCCGCAAAACAATCACACCAAACGTTTACGTACACGCACACATGCATGCAGTGGTGGACATAGAAAATTTAATTAGTAATCTATTGAATGTAATGAAATTTTATTTTAAAATAGTAATGAATTTTTATAAATATCTGCAGTGACTTACATTAATATTTGAACACCCTTAAAAAGACGATAAAGACTTTTGAACCTTGGACCATACGACTTGGATATTTTTAGAAGTTAGTCGAATTGATCGAAATTACAAATTGGAAAATACTAAAATTTATATTTTATAGCTTTTTTATGTGGGCCTATATTGAGAATTTAAAAACTACGTCGTGTACATCTGTATCAATTATACATACATATTCTGAAAATCTGAAAATTTCATCAAAATCGGTCAACGTTGAAATGAGCTACAAACGTTTAAAGATGGTGAAAATTGCAGTGTTTTACGATTTTCTACATCTAATTGCTTGCCGTTTTTTCACAATGTATTCACTACACATATCTGTATACACTACACATATCTGACACAGATCTACAAAACTTTTACATTTTCAACATGGACTCACAAAAAGAAGTTTTAAAATACAACTTTGACTATTTTCTCTGTAATTCCGACTCATTGCAATTTTTTCAAAATATTTTTCTCACATAAGGTAGCAAACCAATTGTCAATTTGACTTCTCAAAAAACTCCAAATCGTATGGTAAAATTTATCAAAAAGTTATCACTGTCTTCTTAAATGGTGTCTCCGAATATTAATAAGAGTCACTGCCCAGATGCAGTGGAGAACGAAAGAAGATTGCAATAGTAATTTATACAATAGCGAGCACAAATCAACAAATAAGGAGCACAAAATGTTATTTTAAAGTAGCAGCGGATTTATTATAAATATCTACAAAACGGGATAGAGAATTGATAGTTTACTTAAAACAATGAAACAAGTCAAGCAACTGGCTGGACAAAAGTAAATTTGTACATTGCATTTCTGTGATCACAATTTTGATATTCCAAAACATTTTCTTAATTTTTTTACTTTGCAGGACCTTCGTTGCTATCTATTAAGATTGTTGCATCTGAAATGTCCGATTTCTAACAGTAACTTACAATTAGTAACAGGACTTGCAACTTGTTTTTCTGAATTTTATTCTTCAAAGCACGCATATATATGAATATAATAAATATAATATATAATATAATATAATTATATATAACATAATATATAATATAATATATAATATAATATATAATATAATTATATATAATATAATATATATAATACATTGCCCGTAAAATATATTATATATACATATTCATTCTATATAACATTCTATATAATGGCATTCTATAGAATGTCCGGGCAAATCGGACAATGAATATAATGGGCAGGTATTACCCGGAAATTTTATATAATGTCCACGGTTCTCTGCACAGTGTGTTAAATCCTTACTTGACATTCTTTGATATTTATCTTTTATCGCTTGTACTCTGCCTATCGTTATCTAATATCTTGTATTCTGATAGACGTCTCGTGTATCGCCTATACCCAGACTTAACCCTGACCACACGTACGAAAATCCATGTTTTCACTCGTTTTCTGCAATTTTTTATGTTTTTCTTCTCACTCCAAAACATTGAGAGTGAGTTGTGATTAGGTCGCGAGGGCGACCGCGCATATCAAAATCCGTAACCAACCAATTTTACTTATTTTGTATTTTACTTCACCTCCGCCCTCCCGCCCGGATGTATACAATATATTGCCGAATTATAGCCATTAATGTCTTTCAGTAACTCTTGTAGGACTATTAACTGTTTCCTTAAATTGTTTACAATTAAAACGCTTCTTACTTCGTACACGATTTTCTGGTCTGCTATGTAAACACTATTTTGTAATCTGTTTAAATCAGTTTAGTACATGATCTTGGCGATAGCAGCACGTACGGGAATTTGGTAATACCTTTTATAATTGTAATTTGAAAATATTATAGGAAAACGGCTATAACTCGGAAACAAGGTCATATCGATTATAATATGGTTGCATGAACGTTTTTTATCTTCAGTAATTGTTTATTGTATTACATATTATCGCATTTGTTTCCTTATGCTATGTACATATATCAAGCATATTATGCTTTATGTACATATATCAATGATATAATATCACATGTATATAGTAATATGTGAAAGGAATACAGTTTACATGCAAATAACAATATCGAAGGTGTTAAAAAGTACTAATAGAACAGTAATATATATCTCGAAACACTCTAATTCAGTTTTTGCACAGAATCTTTATTATCAAAAAATATTCTCTATTGCACATACAATACATACATATTGACATTATTTTTATGAAAGTAGCACTAGACAAATGACCATACACTTTTTACATGTTGTCAACGATGTCGTTGTATCATTTTAACATACTCCACTTCATGTGCACTTCAATAATCATGCATGTCACGATATTATTGTCACGAACGCATGTGGATACAGATCCGGAGGACACATTCATAATACCAGACATGTAAATCGATGTATAGTACGAAAAAGTATAAATATGGATTATTGTTACCAGATATTAGAATATCAGTTGTTGTGATTTTGTTGTACAGAAATAAAGTATCATCTTCGTAATGATTACAATCTACATTTTAGATTTTATTTGAAATACCAATCTACTTTATACGAATGAGTGTATAGTTTGATATTATATTATTGTGACGTTGCACAATTTCTCTGAGACCATAATTTTTATTTTCCTTACATCTTGAATCATGTTCTAGCTTTAATCATAATAAATCAAAAGTTTGAAAAATCACCTTTAATAAATAATATAAGTGTCGAATATCAATCATGTGAATTATGAAATATATAAAGGTTCAATCGAGTACTTTGCATTCGTCCTTCAAATTTAATAACCAGTTATATTACTTGAAAATTATTATAGCAATAAACAGTTTGAAACAATTCGTGATTGTGCTTAAACTGTTGGCTTACTATCTATGATTGTAAAATTCCCTATCCGTTATTAGTCTACTATAATATTAATCTGTTATGTAGAAATACTTTTAGACCACACATTTAACAATGGTGAAATTTAAAGTTTGCATAGTCCAAACGCGAACGGTGCTGTTTATTTTGGGATACTTTCTTCAGAGGACACGGATTCCAAGATCGGCTGCATTAATTATGTCAGCACGAGCACACAAACCGAAACTGGGTCTTACAATCATTCGTTTGTTCGTGTATTTAAACTTACTAAAGACGAATCACGAATTCGTTTCAGTTACTCCAGACTGGTCTGCGCCGCAAGCAAGTCGTTAACAAAGACCGTTTCAGACAACACGAATATCGATGATACATACCAAAATTATGTCATCGTTTTTATTTACCATCTCCTACATAAGTGATTTTCACCGTGAAGGAACCACCGCATTTTTCTCTAATTAATAATTGCAGTTTTGGTCACAAAATTATCACCAACAGGAGAATATGTTGTTCTTGGGTACAGACTAACTTTAGAATGTCCCCTCGTTAAATGTACGCAAATAAATGCTCGATCAATGAAAACGATCACTTAATTTTTACAGGGCTCGACAAAAATACCAGAACTTTCTCATCAGATATATTGTAATATATTACATGTGTGGTACTTTTTCTTCAAAAGTTTTCATATTATAAGTTCCAATGGGAACAGACATAAAACAATTCTTCATATTAAAATTTCAACAATGAAAATTGAAACTAAGGATTCTCGATTAAATACCCATAGGAAAATTTCATCGTTATTAAAATGAATATTAGTAAAAAGTTTAAACACGTTTCTCTCGAATTTCATACCCAATGAACGAATTTAGGAAAACCGTACGGCATTCGATTTATAATTAAGTAAATTCTACCGTGTCATCTAATTTGTTGGCTAACCTAACCTTGATTATTGAAGGACATTCTTTTTACAATTTTCGTATTTTTTGCTTTCAAAAATAACAAAACATTAAATGACGAAAGTGAGGAGAATGTATCCTGTTGGCTCGTTTCACAACGAAGTTTATATCTATAGCTAAAGCATATTCTTACGCATGCGGACGTTTCCGTTTGTGGCTCTTGACCTTGACCCTTCCAGAGATATGTGCCGGAACAAAGAGGCTTAAGTACAAAGGGCTTACTACAATTCAGGAGAAATACGGCTACTTTGACGACGCAGCGAGTTGCATAACTTCCAAGAATCCACATCTAATCAGAAGTTGCACGTGTCACCCACTAATCGTTTAGGCCGATATTGATCCTATACACAAAGAATATGGATCCTCCTCAAAATCGGATGTTTTCAAGTGAACTAAACGCAGTATAAATTGTATAACAATGCGCGTCAGTTCGAGCAAGATGGGGTAACCAAAGGCCTTGTCATGCAGTTTTACAAGACGGTACCTATACTGCGTCAATGATCACTCCGACATTTATCGGTGTGCTAAAACTGAGAGTGTCAGATAGACAAACCAAGACAAACTACATAAACCAGTTGTATTGCCCGAAGTTTTATCCAGAACATATTACTCTATATTAACTTATTAGGGTCTTTTTTTTTAACGATATTTCTCACCAGCTTTATTCGGAAAATAACAAGCACTATTAAAATACAGTTTGTATGTTCTCTAAATTAGCGCTTGTGCGAATTTTCATATGTTCCTACCTACCGGCGTAGGCAGGTGCACATGAAAGTTCGCACTTTGTATCCCTTATATCTTCCGATACGATTTACGAAGGGCTTTAAGACGCAGTTGGTTGGAAAGCGGAAAACCTCCTTAACAACTATCGTAATGACCTTATTCTACCTAAACCTACTCCTTTCCTTACTATCTCCTTTCAAAATAACTCTTTAAATTTCGATTCGTCCTGCTCCAAAATTCCTACCTCCTTAAGACTTATCTTAACAGTCCTAAACCTAATAAAATTTACTTTCACGCGCGTACACACATATTCGCACACATACACACACATTCAGCTAAACAATACACACTAGTTCCATCACCTAAATTTAACCTAATCTACTAAAGAACTAACACTTGGTTAAACAGCGACTTGCGCCTTTTTCTATCTACTAACATAAATTCTCGATTCTCTTTGATTTAAAAACTTTAAAGTCTCGTATTCTCTGAATAGATCGACCGTCCAGTTCCTATATCAAATCCGTACTCAACATATTAGGGTCTATCGTTATTTCTCATCATTTCGAACTTCCAATAGTTGGTTTTCTGCGTCGATCCACCTTTTCCGCTCGAGGTGTATCTAGTTCGATGGTCGGCACGGGGTACACTTTTCTAGCTGGAAAAAGGTCATTTCAGAAAATAGGTATAACAATTTTTATATATTCTTCTTTCGGAATATAAGCATAGAAATCAGTACCTGAAAACTCCGTTTCGAGCGTTGTTCAGTTCAATATTGCCGCTGATAAAATAGTTCTGTCACGAAAAAACTGCCTTCCGACGGGAATCGACAATTGAGCGAGGTGACAGTATGTATTATCCATTCATTCATTGAGAGAGAGAGAGAGAGAGAGAGAGAGAGAGAGAGAGAGAGAGAAAGAGAGAGAGAGAGAGAGAGAGAGACGCTCTTATTCATAAAACGTAGTTCGTATATTTCACATTCATGAAACACACTTTATCGTTCTTAATGGTATACATGCTCAGAAAATATTGTTCACGATTCGAAGTTCAAGATCTGTCAAAGTTCACGATATCCTTATATGTATAATAGAACAGAGTAGTACTACCGAATGTTCTGATAATACTGAATGTTCTAATGCAATCGAGTAATCTGAATATACATATTAAGAGTACTAAAAGTACTAAATCCTAATTCTCCTGTACCTCCCTACCAAAGCTTAGGAAGAGCGCATTTTCTTGGTAGGGAATACAGAGGGTGAATCACCAGTTCGGGGCAGCATCGCAAAATTGTGCAATACCTACTAACTCTGTGATTACATTTTCTTATGCTGCACAAAGTTCTGTTGTTCGGCTGGTACGGCTGGTATGTTTTCCTGATTCCAAGCAAGACACTGAACTTTCAGCCGTACCCAAGTCCGTAACGAATTCTAAGGGCCAATCATGCTGTTAAACACCTTTAAAATGACAGTGTTCCATGCGCGATCTTACTTCTGAATTATCACTAATTCTTTGGCATCCTTCCTTCGCTTAAATACTAACTTAATCTACAGTAGGGGTGAGATCTGCCCTTCGACTCATCCTCTGATTCACCTTGTTTCTGAATTAGGGGATTGATAACATTACAAGACATAGTTCACCCTTCGCCTTCTATACATATATCTAAATTCCTGAGTCAGAGAACCGATACAATCATAGATTTTGGGGCCTCGGTTATACTTCTGACTCAGGAGACTTAAGAATGAGGTCAGGTTCACAAGACAATTCTAGACAACGGCGAAATCGTACTTCCGTTTTTATTCGTTATAAAGAACATTGTATCAGAAAAATAAATAACAATCTTTAAGCTTCTATGCACGATATTCTATATTAACATAAGGAAATATTTACAGTAATCTTCATAAAGTTTGTTAGTAAAGTCGTTTATTCCTTAAAAAGTTCCAAAGAGTCCAACCTTCAAATGTTTATCGTATTAAGTTCAAACTTTATAGAAGAGAGGTTAAACTTCCACTTGGAAACCTAGAGATTTTCACTATAGTAAGTCTAATCCTGTTCATTTTATCGAGGAAACTGAAAATATCGAAATCCCTATCCGCGGAGTTATCTCGTTAAAAAGTTATGAGCGTCAGATGTTCATTAATTTTCACTATTTTTGAAAGGTGAGGACGCCGCCATATTGGTAAGTAGGTAAATGTTGCGTGTAGTTGACTGAGTGGCGACGCTAGCTGGTAGCACTAGCGCGCCACCATATCGACAATGCCGATAACGTACATTTACATTTACACTTTCATACTTACAATTACCAAATCGATACACAATCTAACCGGAACTAACCCACACCAATTTTTTTTCTACCGCTCGGTGTCCCCCTTTCTAGGGTCGCCGGAATGGGCTTCCCGAGCTTCAGTTCAGTCCATCCGCAACCCCCCGGATCTGCGGTGCCCCGCTCGGTGCAGGAGACGCTAGAGTCACCACTTCCGGCCACGACAAGAAGACACCGCTCACGGTAAGGGAGGGTCGTCGGGGGTGTTCCGGCCCGCCCCAACCCTCCACTCCCCACCCCACCTCACCCCGCTTCATCAGCGTTTTGCTCCCTACGGCGTCTTAGCGGAGCGGCCGGCACACCACATCCGAACATTCTTAGGAGGCCGGCTGGCACCCCACAGAGAGCTAAGCGCCCCTCCAGGGACCGAGGTTTGCTCTCACACGGCCCACACCAGTCTTCGACGCGGCGGAACCGCCCGCGGGAGGAAGACCCACGCGTCGCTTCCCTCTTGGCCCCTTCTCCTGAGGAGCAACGTCTTTGCAAAGGAGGCCACTACCTGCCACGTTCTCTCGCTCTCGGTCATGTGGTCGACCATGACCGCGAGCGAGAGGTCCCACCCCTCCACCGGTGCTCTAAAGACGCGGCGTGACTTTGCCCATGCAGGGCACTTTTCTAGAGTATGCTGCGTCGTGTTCACCTCCTCGTCGAGGTGGTGATACTACGCAGTCGGCTCCAGCCCTATCCTGTGCAGGTACTCTCCGAAACAGCCGTGGCCGGAAAGCACCTGCGTAAGGTGGAAGGGCCCGAAAGATAGGACAATCCGAGAGTGGGACTCAACTGCCGTTCCCATCGGTCCGAAGTGTCCGCCAGGGCCTGCCGTTTCCACACCTCGACCTCGTCTGCTTTTTGGGCTGTGAAGTCCACGCCTAGAGGGCGGCGTGCGGAGCAGGCGATATGATATACCATATAGTCGCCTGTTTCACCGCCGCCAAATGAAAGGGCGGCGAAGAGACTCGTCATCTCCGCGGAGATAGTACGGTATCCCCGTATGGCCCCAAAGGCTAGTCGGCGTTGAACTCTTTCTAGAAGCCCGACACTCCGCCGACTGGCCTTGAGCGAGTAATAGATATAGGGTAATAGGCCATACCACCTTCGGATAGAGATGGCGGATCCTTAACACCAGTCTCCCAATATTGGGCAACAGCTCGAGGGTATCAACAACGCGAATTTGGAGGATATCTCGCATCTGTATAACCAGATCCCCTTGGTTCTGTCGCCGGCCACAATCAACTCCAACCTCCAGATTCCAAGTTTTCCTTATCCGAAATAATCAAAGTGCTGTCTTTTGTAGGATCGTCGAACAAAGTATTACAACTACCCGCAGGATAATTCTTCAGTCTTGTCTTCTTCAGCTATCATCGCCCTTCCACCCAACGAGTCCTTGTCAGTAACTATTACTGCTGAGGGAGCCTGGTGGTCTACCCTCCTCAGCTCGCAGTCGATGGATGACGACGCGGAGGAGCCTGCTCGCCCACTTCTATCCGCGCCGGTACTGAGGTATGCCTCCTCTGCATCGTAAACGTTTTTATCTATATTGAGTCCTGCATTCTTCTTAGAAGTAGAAAGTACAGCCTTTCCTCTACGATAGAAAACAGGGATCTTCGTCTCCGCGGAAGGGATTGTGCCATAAATCAGAACTCTGTAGTTGCTCGAGCGTATCCGCATAGCACCGAAACGTAAAAATTTTCTCCGGCACATGTCGAATTTAGGAAGTCTTTTTGGGCCGTGCAATTAACTCCTAAAAGATTTCCGGAGTGCGTCGCTTGACCTTCTTGAGGCAGTTTAGCCGCGATGTCTGAGGGAAGATGCAGGACAATGGCACAGGGGTGTCCGCAAGACACAGTACAGCGTCGATGCAGTTAAACCGTGCAATAAAGCCTTGGTACTTTTTCCTAGGACTTCTAAACTCGACATGTGCAGGAGAAAATTTTTCCGTTTTGGTACTTTACGTATACTCTCGAGCAACTGTAGAGTTCTGATTTATGGCATAATCCCTTCCGCGGAGACGAAGATCCCTGTTTTCTATCGTAGAGGAAAGACTGTACTTTTTACTTCTGCAAAACACGTGTTTTTTCATAATGTTCCTGTATCCTTAGGTTTGCTTCGTTGTGGGGATATTTGGGGGTGGTCGAAGCTTTTTGAGAAAACTGCAGTCATTCCAAGTTCATGGATTTTAGTGCATCAACTGTCGCCGTGAAATGTTCCCAGTGCGAAAACGTTTCGAGTGTACAGTGAAAAGTGAAACTCGGGATGTTCTTCTTTTAGAATTGTTACATGTTGTTGGATTGTTGTTAGAATAGACATTATTAAAATATTGACTGTGGAAAAATTTCATGGAATCTGTGTGAAAGTGAAAGTGAAAAGTCCGGACCGTTGACTACACCGCACATCCCCGGGCTGTCGTATACCTGCTATCTATCACCACCTGTGCAGTTCGTTGACCTGACCGTACAACCCTTGGCTTTCGGTACTGTCATACACCTGAAGACATCTGTGCAGTTCGT
>CM052212.1:20938329-20948708 GCA_028454225.1 Lasioglossum leucozonium
CGCCTCCGGGTTGTTCGGCCCGTGTGTGGTGGTAGTCCTCCTCCTCGTTTTTCGCCGTCGAGTCCTACAATCAGGTCGGTGTTCCCTTGCGCGTCCGCATCGTCGAGGACCCCACGCGAGGCCGGTGATGCCTTCGGTTAGCCGCGCTGAAAATTAGCCGTTCTCGGCGTGCGCGGAAAGTGTTAATTTTTGGGCGGACGATCTTTTATTTTCCCAGGGAGCGCTCTCGCAATCGTTCCGACCGTATTTCGTGGCCGCGTATAGTCCGGTCCTTGCCTTCTCGCTTACGGAAGGCGCGTTATTATTCGGGGAAGGGACGTGGCAATTTTGCAACGTCACAACTTATTCTTTTTATATTGTTTTGTTATACAATAAATATATTCATTGTTTGGGTTACACGCACAAGTGTTGTAAGGTTTCCGGCCTGTGTTATTTTCGTCCACGCCTCGCAACAGGTTATGGGCCCAGGCTTTATAGGTTAGGAAATACACGTGGCCAAGGAAAAAGTAAAAATCAGTAAAACGCAAAAAGAAAAAAAAAAGTAAAAACCATGTCAGTAACCTTGGATGAATTAAAACTAATAACGAAACTTGAAAACAAAAACAATTTCAAACTATGGAAATTTCAAATTGACATAGTGATAAAATCACATGGGCTATATAACCACGTGGAGGGCACCAGCAAACAAGAAAACTGCAAAACGGAACAGGAGGAAAATTTGTACCTTCAAAATGATGCGAAAGCACAGAGGATTCTAATAACCACAGTATCTAATACCTGCTTGTTACACATAACAAACTGTAAGACGAGCGTTGAAATGTATAAAAAGCTGGAAAGTATTTTTCAAGGGGATCTAGAGCAACAAAAGTGTGCACTCTTACGTGATTTCTTTAATTACTCATACAGTAAAAGCACAGACATGGCATCGTTCATCAGTGAACTTGAAAGCATGGCGTTCAAACTGAAAAATCTGGAACAACACCTAGATGATGAAATGTTGATAAGTAAAATACTTTCCTCGTTACCAGATAAATTTATTTATTTCACTAGCGCATGGGAATCTACAGCGAAAGAAGACAGGACGTTGACCAATTTGACGTCAAGGCTGTTGTCCAAAGAAGCTAGGAAAAAGGGAAAAAACAAGGAGGAAGCAGTGGCGTTTCAAGCATCTGCAAGGAAGTGTTACAAATGTAACAGTACAGGACACATTGCGAGCAAATGTAAAACGAAAGAAACAATAAGATGCACAATCTGTAAGAAAGAAAATCATGCCACCGCAGATTGCTACTTCAGGAAAAACAAAAAAGAATCCTCAGGTAAGGATAAAAAACAGTCAGACGTAGCATTTCTTTCAGATTGCGCAGAAGTAAAAACAAGAGACTGGGTAGTAGACTCGGGCTCCACATCACATCTAACAAACGACAAAAATACACTCTACAAAACAAAACCTTTGATTGCTGACATCGGGACAGCGAACAAGGACAACTGCATAAAAACCAATGCAGTAGGTGAAGTACAAGCAAACGAATGCACATTAAAAAATGTGATGTACGTGCCTAACCTACGTAGAAACTTATTGTCAGTGAATGAAATAACAAGAAACGGTGGCACGGTTACTTTTGCCAACAATAAAGTAGAGGTAAGAAAAGGAAATAAAATAATATTAGAAGGGAAGAAGAAAGATGGGCTCTTCATTGTAAATCTAGAGAAGAAAGAAGAAGCACTAGTTTGTACGGAGAACAATTGGTTCGACACATGGCATCGACGGCTTGGACACTTGAGTAGAACAAGCCCATATAACCTAGAAAAAATGGAAGGGCAAAGGCAAAAAGGCTCTTAGAGATATTGGACTCTGATGTCTGCGGACCAATCAATCCAACAACATGGGACGGATTTAATTATTTCATTACCTTTTTGGATGATTACACCCATCATTGTATGGTACATCTGTTAAAAAGCAAGGATGAAGCTGCAGAAATAATAAAGAGTCATATCCAGATGATCGAGGCAAAATGGAACCTAAAACTGCACAAATTCCGTTGTAACAATGGGAGAGAATACATGAACAACGACTTCAAGAATTGGTGCAAAAAGAAGGGCATAGTGATTGACTCGACGGTACCATACACGCCTCAACTAAATGGCAAAGCAGAACGGCTAAACAGGACCTTAATGGGAAGAGCGAGGGCACTAACAGCTGAATCAAACTTACCAAAATTCATGTGGGGTGAAGCGGTAAGAACAGCTGCCTATTTAACAAATAGGAGTCCTACCAGCGGTCTAGACCAGATTTGTGGAATCTAAGACTGTTCGGATGCACAGTTCACGCAAAAATATTGGGTACGTTGAGAAAACTTGACGACAGAAGTAAAAAGTTAACAATGGTGGGCTACGCTCCAAACGGATACAGACTATGGGATAGTCAAACAAGAAAAATATCAATACACAGAGACGTTGCATTCACAGAAACAACAAGCAGTGAAGAAGAACAACGAACAGACGTGCAGAATAATAATAATAACGATCAATGGATTGTAAGAAACGAGCCATACATGCTCACCGAAGAAGAAGAAAATGTAATAACTGAAGAAAATGTAACAATTACAGAAGATGTAACGACTACAGAAGATCTAACAACTGAAGAACGAGCATCAACAGAAATATCCAAAATCAGAAGCTCGACCAGACAAAATAGAGGTGTGCCTCCAAAGAAGTACGGGGAGTACGCTATATTAACATACAAAGAAGCAACCACAGGGTTAGACAAGAAGAAATGGACTAAAGCCATCGAAGAAGAAAAGGAAGCCCATGCAAAAAACAAAACCTGGGAACTTGTGGATCAAGAGGTAGCAGCTAATAAAAGAATACTAACAAATAAATGGGTTTTCAAAATAAAAGAAAATGACCAACACAAAGCAAGACTGGTGGTCAGGAACTGCGAGCAAAGAGAAGGGATAGATTTTGAAGAAGTATTCAGCTCTGTTGTGAATAGCACGGCTATAAGAACTCTTCTATCCTTGACAGCCGAAAAGAAGTTGCATATCTCAGGATTCGATGTAAAAACTGCTTTCCTACACGGTGAAGTACAAGAAGAAATTTACATGAAAGTACCAGAAGGGTATGAAAAAAATGGAAGGATATGTAAATTGAGGAAATCACTTTACGGACTAAAACAGGCTCCTATGGTATGGAATAGAAAACTTACAGACACATTGAAAAGATTGGGAATGGTACAAATACCATCCGAAAAATGTATATTCCGAAATAAAGACGGGAGTATTCTACTGGCCATCTATGTCGACGACGGATTGATCGTCAGCGACGACAAGAAGAAGATCGAGCTACTACTCGATAGTCACAAGAGAGAATTTGAGATTAAAGTATACGAAAATCTCAGATCATTTCTGGGAATGGAAATAACAAGGACGGCAGACTCCATAACGCTGAAACAGACTGCCTATTGCAAAACTGTTTTAGAGCGGTTTTCAATGAGTAAGGCAAAGAAGAAGAGTATACCAATGGAAGCCAAACCAAGCCAAACAAACTCAGAAGAGGGAAGCGACGGAAAGAGCTATCCATACAGGGAAGCAGTAGGAAGTCTATCTAAGTAACAAAACCAGACCAGACATAGCATATGCCGTCAGCATAAACAGCAGAGCTGTGGAAAACCCCTCAAGAGAAAATATAAACAGCGTAAAATCCATTCTAAAATATTTTGTAGGAACAACAAGTAATGGTTTAGTGTTTCTGAATAAAACCAACTCTACACAGCTGATAGGATTCAGCGATGCGGATTATGCGGGTAATGTAAAAACCAGGAGAAGCACCACGGGGTACCTGATCTATCTGGGAAACAACCTGATCAGCTGGTGCTCAAGACAACAGCCTGTGGTAGCCCTCTCCTCCACTGAAGCCGAATACATCGCGGCGGCTGATTGCGTAAAAGAACTGTTGTTGTTCCGTCGCAAGGGCACAGGAAACGTGGGGTTTTTTGAGGACGTTATTTATGGCACGCTCGTGACTAAACAGCCTCTTCAAGGATTAAGCATACTGTTGCAACATTTGGTGACCAATTAAGACGTCGGTCAAATGATTTTTTTTTTCCTTCTTAAAATTTACAACGTGCCATAAATCTCGTCCTCGAGAAGGCGCCCTATTGATACGCACAGTTTCAAGTTCCGAGGGTCAACCGTAGAAGGCAGGTATAAATCACTCCTTCTTCGAACTCGACCTCACTTGAAACAACAAACTGATACGATCCAATCAGTGCTGGTCTTCGACAGTCAGTCGGCCTTTTTAAGCATTGAAACACAAACTAAGTTACACCCCTTCTCGAATACATAGAAGGATCCTCACGAAGAACGTCCTCTCGATACATAGAGGGGGTTTTTTCCAGACTTCACGATTTCTGACAAAGTAGGGAAAGGCAGTTCAGTTCTAACACTGGTACCGTGCTGACGCGACCCGTCCCTTTGCTCAGTTTTTCGTCCTAATACATCATCTTGTCCAAATCAAGATACGTAAAATTCACAGTTCGAGATCCCAGCGACCTAACGCGTCTAAGGCAGGACCTGCTAGCATAGCCTTGCTGATGAGTCCTCTAGCAGGTCTGGGACGAAACGCAGCTTCTTGATACAACGAATAAAGACTGTCATAAATTTAACTAGTTATCCAAAATCAGTTTGGCGGATAACAATTCGATGGTTTTGTAAAACTTCGCGTCCGCGAAGTTAGAATTTCTCATGGAACATTTTGGTCCTTCGAGCCGGATATCAGTGACTACGTGAGTGCAGTTCTTGTACAACAATATTGAACAGTGAAGCAGCAACCAACAGTTCATCCACAACATTGGAGGAAGCTGCACCCAGCCTTAGCGTCCTTACACAACCACCTTCGCTTGGAAGCCATTGGTAGCAACATTTCGACCCGGTCAACAGCAAAGGTCAACAACAGCCGTATCTAACAACCATCAACGCTTGGACAGGATCGAAGACAACCTTCAATACAGAATCAACCGCACCGTAAAGACATCAGATCAAAGGTAGGCACGTTATTTGAATTTATCAATCAGGATTCTTCTTGGCACTCCCGTATACATATAGAAGCATAATGGGTACCGCGAACGAAATGAGTCAACGTATTCGTACCCTGAAACATAAACGGCGAGTATTCAAATCGCAGATCACAATCCTCGCGAAGTATATCAACGAATATCAAGACTCCGCGACGGAACGAACTAAACTTCGGGAACGCGTAGAAAGACTTCGGAAACAGTTTGACGTTTTCAACGAAGGTCAAGACGAAATAGGACAATCCGAAGATTTTGATGAGACCGAAGCCGAACGCGAAGCCGCAACGATTTTATATGACGACGTGATCGCCAAATCGGTCAGACTATTAGAAGGGTTTGATGTAACGCAAGTATCAAATGCGAGAATCGCGACCGAATCACCTGTTCCATCTACGTCCAATATCAGCATCGGGATACATCTTCCAAAGATTAACCTTCCACGTTTTGATGGCCGTCTCGAGAAATGGTTAGCTTTTAAAGACGCGTTCTTGAGTATGATATACGCGCACACCGGATTAACTGATATCCAGCGATTTAATTATTTGCGACTGTCGCTGTCCGGAAAGGCTGAATCCGTGATCGAGTCCTTCACGATTAGCGAGGAAAATTATAAGGCCGCGTGGGATCAGCTCGTGGAAACTTACGACAACCACCGCGCTCTTATCTTACGTCACACCTCATTGTTATTAAATGTACCCACTATGCCAGATGATTCACCGGATTCAATCAACGATTTAATCAACTACATACAATCTCATATTCGATCTTTGAAATCGCTTGGACGATCTTGGGAAGATATCGCGAATGATTTGATTACAAGTATCGCGATCGATCGCATGGGTCCCCACACTCGCAAGGCGTGGGAACAAACATTAACGGATACGCGTATGCCTACCGCCGCGGATATATTCAAACATCTTCGCAACGCATCGCATCAAAGCAACTCACACATAACCATAATAGATTCTAGACAGACAAAACACGCGGTACCAGAGATTCAGAAACCGACACAAAACAACCGATCGCGAATGCCTAAACGTCCTTGGGAATTCGCAACTACTTCAACAAGAAATTCTTCACCACAGCCGAAAAGAAAGGCATTCGTAACGACCACCTCGGCAAAAACTTGCAAAATATGCAATTCACCAATGCAGAAGGTATACGTGTCTCCTAAATTTTTGAAGTTATCAGTTAAAGACAGATGGACAGCCGTCCGTACGGCTAACCTATGCTCGAACTGTCTACAACCATATCACTCAATCGAGACATGTCAAGCTAGTCGATATCGTATCTGTAACGAAAAACACAATACCAAACTCCATGATGAAACAAAGTCATTGATTCCTAAATCGGATGCATGACTAGTACGAACGAACGCGAATACTCTGACATTACATAATAAAACTTGTTTTTTGGATGGACTTACAAACGGCATACTAACGACAGCAAAATTATTTGTGCTAGATCACAACCAAAAACCGATATTATGCCGCACGCTAATAGACACTTGCTCTAACGCCAACCTTATAACCGATGAACTCGCGAAACGATTACAATTGCCATTGACCCGACAAACCGCCGTCATCGAGGCATTAAATGACATGAACACGAGCACGAGTAACCTTGCAACAACGACAATAAAGTCACGATTAACAAATTATAAACGCACACTTACTTTTTGCACAATACCGCGAATTGCAGGACCGTTACCCGACAATCAAATAGATAGGTCAAAATTACACATTCCGGCTAATCTCCGACTAGCAGATCCGGAATTTCATCGTCCAGGACAGATTGACATGCTCATAGGAACCGGTCCAGCCTTGTCATGTCTCAGCATCGGGCAAATCAATATATCAAAGCGACGCGATATTGATCTGGTATTGCAAAAAACCCAGTTTGGATGGATTCTTGGAGGCGGCATTTCCGTAATGTCACAACCGATGCACAAAGCCCTCGCGACGAATTTACAGTTCGATTTGCAGAAGTTTTGGGAAGTCGAGGAAGGATCAGTTCAACAGTTTCAATCTTCAGAAGATCAAGCGTGTGATGATTACTTCATCGCAACCGTGCGACGTAACAATTCCGGACGGTATGTCGTGGCGTTACCATTTAATGACAAAAAGGATCAAATTGGAGAATCGCGATCGCGCGCCTTGAATCGCCTTTTGGCACTCGAGCGAAAATTAGAACGCGATCCGAAGTTAAAGGAACAATACGGGGAAATATTGAATGAATACATTACACTTGGACATATGAAGCAGGTACAATCCGTAGAATCGCCGGGTTTCTACCTGCCGCATCACGCAGTCATAAAACCATCAAGCTCCACGACCAAGGTTCGCGTGGTTTTCGACGGCTCCGCAAAATCAAGCACTAATATTTCACTAAACGACACACTCAGAGTCGGTCCCACGCTACAAGAAGATCTTTTATCACTCCTATTACGCTTTCGGATGCATGCGTACGTTATCACAGCAGACATTGAAAAGATGTACCACCAATTCCTTGTTCGCTCGGAAGATTGTGCATACCAACAAATCTTGTGGCGAAATTCGAGCGGAGAGGTCTCTACTTTCGAATTAAATACTGTCACTTTTGGACTCGCGTCCGCACCTTACTTGGCCATTAGATGTTTATATCAGTTTGCGAACGACGAACAACACGAATTTCCTGTAGCAGCAGCTCATATCAAACGAGATCTGTATGTAGATGATTTACTGACTGGTGCTGAATCAATCAGAGAAGCAAAAATATTGCAACGGCAAATAATTGCTTTACTAAAAAGAGGTGGTCTCAACATCCGACAATGGGCGTCGAACGAACCGGAATTGCTTTCAGGATTACACAAAGAATTAATTCACCCGAAGATTTTGGGTGATGCAACCGCTATGAAAACGCTCGGGGTATCATGGGATGCACAACATGACACCATACGATATTCCGTCCAACCAACGATGACAAGCGAAGTCACCAAGCGAACCATTCTGTCAACAATCGCTAGAATATATGACCCGTTAGGATTGCTCGGACCCATTACAATCGTCGCGAAAATATTGATGCAACGACTTTGGTCATTAAAAATTAATTGGGACGAATCGCTCCCGGCTAGTATCTATACGGAATGGATAAACTTTGAAGGTGATTTGCAATTGTTGAACGACATCGAATTCAATCGTCACGTGAAACTCAAAGACGCAAAACGAACTGAACTTCACGGTTTTTGCGACGCGAGTGAAAGAGCATACGGCGCCTGTGTGTATGTGAGGACAATAGATCGGTTCGGTTCTATTTCTACCAATTTGCTTTGCGCAAAATCTCGTGTTGCGCCCTTGAGCCAACTCACTCTCGCACGTCTGGAATTGTGTGGTGCCGCATTGCTAGCCACATTGTATCGAACCGTAAATGATGCTCTAATACACAACATAGATCAAATAACGTTCTGGACCGATTCGACTATAGTTTTGAGCTGGTTGAACAAGCAACCATCCACGTTAAAAACGTTCGTAGCAAACCGCGTGGCCGACATCCAAAGAAAGACTGATATACATTCTTGGCAATATATTCAATCAGCAGATAACCCGGCCGATCTCATTTCACGAGGAACAACTGCAGCAGAATTCCTAAACAATAATTTCTGGCGTCACGGGCCAGAATAGCTCGCTCAAGAACGATTAGTATGACCCACTTCACGATTTAACATTTGCAGGGAACCGCCGGAAATGCGAGCGATAACATGTCTGGTCGGTCTAATAAATCAGAACGACGAAATCCTGACACGATACTCTTGCATTCGGAAACTCAGGCGAATCGTCGCTTACTGTCTGCGTTTTCGATCGAAATTTCGCATCACAGGGACTTTATCCGTAGAGGAATTACGAGAAGCTAACCTACGCATCATTCACCTTCTTCAAGCAATCACTTTCACACGCGACATAAATGTAATAAAAATCGGTACACTGTCAAATAAAAGCAAACTTCAGCCGTTGTGTCCATTCCTTGACGACAAGGGAACTTTACGGGTAGGAGGCCGACTACGGAATTCAACCCTACCTTTTGAACAGAAACACCCGATACTCCTTCCTCGGGGACATCACATAACTAAGCTTATTATCCGGGATTCTCATCTCAGAAATCACCACGCCGGAATTACAGCTACTTTATATGATGTCCGGCAATTATATTGGGCTATCGATGGGAAAAATACTACACGTCATATAATTCGACAATGCGTTAGGTGTTTCCGACTCAACCCGCCCGCTGTCGAATATATTATGGGCAACTTACCTGCGGCACGCGTCACCGGGGGCCGACCGTTCATAAACAGCGGCGTGGATTATTGCGGCCCGTTTTTTGTGAAAGAACGACGTTTCAGAAACCGAGCCCGAGTGAAGGTTTACGTTGCAGTGTTTACCTGCTTCGCTACAAAGGCCGTACATTTAGAAGTAGCAAGCGATCTAACCACGGAAGCCTTCATCGCTGCTCTAAAACGGTTCATTGCTCGACGAGGACTTTGTCGGAATATTTATTCCGACAATGGTACAAATTTCGTCGGTGCAAACAACGAACTGACACAACATTACCAAGAATTAGCTAAAGATGAGAAATTGCAACAATTTCTTGCTTCTAAGGCAATATCGTGGCATTTCACGCCACCGTTATCACCTCACTTCGGAGGACTGTGGGAAGCGGCTGTCAAATCTTTCAAACACCACGTCAAACGTGTGGTCGGCGAAGAATTGTTCACATACGAACAATTCAATACCTTCGTCATAGAGGTTGAAGCCATTTTAAATTCCCGTCCTCTTACACCACTTTCGTCAGATCCGAACGATCTTTCCGCTCTGACTCCTGGCCATTTCCTGATTGGTAATTCTTTAACGTGTCTTGCCGAGACTGATTTCAGCGGGACCACATCAAATCACTTTTCCACCTGGCAACATATCCAGAAGGTTGAACAAGATTTCTGGGCCAGATGGCATAAGGAATATGTCGATCATCTCAATCTCCGTCACAAGTGGACCAAAGGTTCCCACAAAATCGATCAAGGAACCATCGTCCTCTTAAAGGATGACAACCTCCCACCATTGTGCTGGCACCTGGGTCGAGTACAACAAGTGCATCCTGGAGAGGACGGTATCATACGAGCAGTGACTGTTCAAACGGCTAATGGCGTTTACAAGCGAAACGTCACAAAGCTCGCGCCTCTACCAGACGTAGACAGTACACAACCAGGCGATGTCAAGACAACAATGTAACCAAGTAAGAAAAATTCAGTATTGATCGATCGAATCGATCAACGTGGGGG
>CM052212.1:20949208-20972944 GCA_028454225.1 Lasioglossum leucozonium
TGAAATAACCTTTGGGAACACATTTTTGGAGTACGTTCGGCCAGTCGATCACCGGTCATTTAAGTACGCTTGCACCGGTGCGAGCCGAATGCACCGGTGCGAGCTGAATGCACCGGTGCGAGTAGCTCGCTTCGTTCGAGCCGCTCGCTTCGTGCGGATACTCGACCCGACTCGCACACTCGAATCGAGCTAAGCTCGACTCGCACTATGCGAGTACTCGCACAGCCCTACACTGTACGGATCTTAAGTCTGTGGTTTTGATAAGGTAGGATAAGGTAGGAGCTCTGTAAAAAGAAAATGAGGTAGGTTCTGTTCCAGGCTGAAGATAATGTAGGGCTCTGTAAAAAGAAAATGAGGTAGGTTCTGTTCCAAACTAAAATTAGTCTAGGGGGCAGCACTATAATGGGAACGGCCAAAACCAGGGCGTGAGCACTCTTGTATCCTCTCTGGTACTGCATTGGACCTAAGCACGTGTGTAAGAATAATATAACCTATGAGTGGTAGACAGATAAACTGAAATTACCGGAGTGATTTGATATTACTTACAAAACTCATCATAATGTGTTTATAATACTTACAGAAAAATGAGCAACTCCATTTTAAAGGAAGCGTAAGTTATTTTCTTAAATGTTTCTTTGAATGTCTTCGATCTTATTTATCAAATAATAATACTGAAATGTTGATAACATAATATTGGAATGTATTTAAAAAAATATAAATAAATTGTAATAAATAAATTAAATAAATCTAAATATAGTATATTAAATTAAAAAGTTCTCGGAAATTATATATCGAAAGTATAAAGTTAATTATTTATTTTATAATGTACTGTAGGTAACAGCACGCTTTATTATATGTTGCGAGTTGAATGTTGTATTTTTCATTTGTTATATACATAACTGCTATGCACCTTAGAAATTTTATATAAAATTAATTGTAGGATTTTATAAGATGTAACTAAACAAATTCATGATTTGTTAATGATCTCAGAAATTATGAATTTATTTTGCCCTCATTATATAAATGTATGATTATTTTCTTTTCTTCTATAGTTTTCATACTTTATGGATCCATCAGAATTATAATACATTTTGTTTCTATATATTGCTGATTCTAATAGTGTTTTAAAATATACTTTTGTTCTTAAAGATTATCCAGCATTGATTGTATTAGATTTCTGAGTAAAGCGATCAGACCCAAGATAATATTAGAATATGGTTTATTTGTGATCAATCTTTCTCTGTTCCTCAACTTGTTTAAAAGAGTTATGATAATGGTACATGTACTGTTAGACAGAAGTTCAATAAGAGATTGCGGAAATGTTGAGTCACTGTTTTTGTAAGGAATACTGTATAGTTAATTCTTAGTTACAAATGCACTTTAGTTACTTGATTTAGGAATATTTAATTCCTAGAGTTTGTACCCCAATATATACCCTGGTAAGAACTCCAAAAAATACAAAAGGGGCATCAATGACTACTCTGAGGTGGTTAATGAGACAACACTTGATAACTGGTCGTCCAACAATTGTTTTTTATATATTTTTTATATAAAAAATATATAATTTTATATATGCTTTTATATACTTATGTAAAATTTATATTATCTATATACAAATGTATTTTCATAGGACTAGTATTACACCAGCAGTATTTGGAAGTATACAGGCATATTTTATAATTTTCTCATAGTGTCTTGAATAAATAATTGTATAAAGATATAAAGACATATCTTGTTTCATCGTTTAGCATTTTGAAATCTCCTTCACTGTAACGGGTACAAAAAGATATTTCACAATCACTAATTTAATTATTGCTTTTTGTGACGTATAAGTTTCCAAATGTCATTTCAAATTACAGATTTGCCGTTGAAACAAAAAATGGACCATTTTACACTGGAGGAATTGTTCAGGTATGTTACTCCAAAGGTTACATAAGTATTGTAGGTAGATTGATGCAGAAACGAACAATATGCATTGAAAGATGTTAAAATATGTGGATTTTTAGTAGGAACGGACCAGAAGTTGTGAAAAACTATAGTTTTCATTACTTTTAACCTTGTAGCTCGTATGTATATTAAGTGATTTACAAAACGAATATTTTAAATTTTCTTTACGGGCTCAAATAAAACGGATTTGAAAACTGCTTATTTTATTTTGTAATGTAATTTCTACCAATTGTAATTTTTTCAAAATATTCCCTGATGTCACCTTGTAAACTAATGCTTATAGTTGCTAAAAAAAAACTGGTCGTTTAGAATACTTTCAGGAGCCACTGTACATAGCTTTCATGATTCTAACTGCCCGTTCATCTCATGCAAAAAAATGTTATTTTCTTACTGAATAAAAGTATGAATGAAACTGGGACTACTAAATATATTATTCTGGAGAAATCGTGCACACTACTATAGTTATCATAATTATCAGTAGCCATATGATTACTACATTTAAATATCATTGAAAATATGTTGAAGTCATTAACTTGTTGTGTATGTCGAATGGAAAATGAATTTAATTCTTTGAAAGATTTAAAAATCGTTATTAAAGCATGAACTTCATGTATGAAATGAACAAATAATTCAAATACATACAATTAACCATTGTGTTCGGTTTCTTTCTGTACGGCAACTTGAAGAATATAGTTCTGACTAAAACGAAATTAAAGATTTCAATACTGTACTTGAAAAATGTCATAGTAGTAACTGACTGATGCTGAATATTTTCTAAAGGTTATAACCGGATAAGATGGTCAAAAATGGCCTTGAGCCGACTAATATCGGCGATGCGCCATTCGATAGGTTTTAAAAATAAACATACTGTGTAAAATTTTAACCCTCTATCTCGATCGGGAGGGTAGTTATGGATTTTTAAATTGAAAATCCTGCTTGCAAAAAATCGAAAAAATGCAGATTTCACATGGAGGTTCAAGATTGACACCCGCCATTTTTTACAGTACCGATATATTATCATAAGTATCATTCATGAAATTTTTCAGATTTTTGCGCGTGGTGAATCATTATTAAAAAGAAATAAAAACCAATGTTTTCGACGTTTTTCCGTGAAAAACTAAGCTAACCTTCAAATTGTTACATTTTATTTAATCAGTAAGCCTATTAGACACTGATGAACATTGGAATGAACAATGGAATTAACTTGATTAGTATTCTACTGCGTCAGCGCATAACATCTGAAAATATTAACTGTTTCCAACAGCCCGGTTGGGTCAGCGCGGTAGGCGCTTTTCTGTCAACCTATACAATACGTATACTAGGTTCGCGCCCCCGTCATATACCTACTTTTTTAAAATTTTTATCTATGCAATAATCAATGTTACTTTTATAAAATACTTTTGGAACCAATATTTAAATATTTAAAAAATATTTTGTTGACCTTTTCAGTGAGAATTTTCAAGTTGTCCCATACAGTTTTAACTTTATTTCCTGAAGAACAACTGATAAGGTCGTCCGCAAACACTAACGCGTATGAAAAACCACCTTCGTTGAAATTGAAAAGTTTAGGAAGGTTGCTTAAGAAGAGGTTAAATAGTATAGGCGAGTTAACAGTACCCTGCTGAAGGCCTCAGAGAATTTTAAATTTTTGTGAAGACAAGAGTTTGCCGTTCCAAGTGGTGAATGTCTTATCTTTGATCATATCCCAGATACCAGGGTGGGCATTTCTTTTTGCTTACTTTGTATAAGAGCCAGTTATCCCACACTGAATCGAACACCTTTTCCTTGTCGTGGAGGGCTGCATCTACAAAGTGGCTTTTTGCTACGATGGTATTGCGGTTGGAGAGGAGCTTTAAAACCGAACTGGTTGTCTGGTATAATATTGTTATCAGAGTTGAAGAAGTTTATGTTTTGGTTTATGACTGCTTCAAATACTTTACTTAGACTGTGTGTGAGGCTTATTGGACAGTAACTGGAAGGATCGTGAGGGTTCTTGTTCTTTTTGAGGATAAGTAGAACTTTCGCCTGTTTCCAAATTTTGGGGAAATAAAAGTGATTCAGCGGGTTATTGAATAATATTGTCAGATGATGGGTCATGTTTTTGGGGAGGTGTTTTAGGACTATTGGTGGGATGTTATCGAGGCTGCTTGGTGACTTGTTCGGGAGGAGTTTTAGGATGTACTCTACAGATCGAGACGAAGAAAAAGAGTGTCGGATTGTATGCTCTATTGGTGTCACTGAAGAGGGTGAAAGTGTCTCCGGTGGTTCGAGAGGAAGCAAATTGGTTCTTTACGGTTTCGGCTGTGTTGTTGACAATGCTTTTGAGTGGCGAGTCGGCGTTTAGTTATTTGGGAGAGTTGACTGACTGATAGAAGGCTCCTATTATATTAAGTTTGTCGGCTGGAGAGGAGAAAATGTAATGATCATTTGAGGATTTGGCTAGGGCTATGTCGCAGCCACTTCTTAGAAGTAAGGAGTTAGAATCTTTTAGAATGTGGAGTTCTTCTATGGTAGTAGGATTTTGGGTCTGAAAATGGAGTTAATACGGCAGAAGAAGGAGTCGGAGTTACGGAAGTCTATCTTTTTTGTGAAATTGGTCCAGTATTGTTCAATTGACTTCTGTATTTTTTTTTTGAGTTTTTTGGAGGTGGCTTTTTGAGTATGGGTCGTGAGTACGTAGGCTGTGTAATAGAAAGACGATTGAGCTTATTGTTTTCTGTAGTTTTAAGATTCTATTGTTTATTTACCAATGTTGTTATTCAGCAATGGCGTGGCCTAGCGGCAGCGAGCAGAACTTCTACATCGTGGGCCAGTGTTCGAATCTCGTCGTGGTAACTGATGTTATTCGGTTTGATTTTTGGAATGAGGTTATTGATGGAGTGGGAGATTGTGTCACTGAATATTTCTAGGTGAGAGTCAATCTCAGGGATGGACAAATTACGGTTGCTTGGGATTTTTTGCTTGTAAGCTTTTGCTATTTTTTTTTTGTAAAGATGGGCCATTTGGTGGCTTTGTAATTATACCTGTAGTTTTCAGGGTTTTGAGTCCAGAGTAGGGAGTTGGTGTCAGAGATTTTGAATGTCAGTGAGAGCGTGGAGTGATCGCTGTCATATGGAAGTACTGGTGCTTTGCCGTTGATACCGTTTATACCGTTTTCTAGAGTCAGCCTGGCATCAACAATGCAAATGTCTAAGAACGATTGGGCTGGTTTGTATGTTGGGAGGCAGGGGTGATAATATTTACTCTGAATTTGATCCCATAGTTGGTTTCCCATTGACGCAGATGTCTGCCTCGTTGGTTGTCGGCTCGGTTTCCTCAGGCCTTTCTTCTGGCATTTAGATCGCCAGCCGCAATAAAAAAATTGTTATCAGAGTGAAGTTTTAGTGAATCAAAAAGCGAATACAGTTCGGTCGTGATTATGTTCCTATTGACGAAATGTGCGTATATACTGATGAGGATTAACACGTTCGTCGCCTAGCGCGATTCGATTGAGTTTCTTGTGGGGCCCAAATCCGACAAAATGTTTTAACGAATACCATGCGAGATAGTATAATGTAATATTTTATCCAAAATATATGTTGAGCTCAAACGTAGTCTGGCACCGTTTGGCTCCGATTCGATTTCGAATTAACGAAAGTCGGATCCGATTGAGACGACAAATGTTGGTTTGCAGTGCTTTATTCGATTTCAGAATTTGGTTAAGAAATACAATCGCGCTCGATTTCTTACAGTTGTTATACGGCACGTTTTTGCGGAGATTCAAGACTTCAGTTTAACGATGTGCTACGCGTCGTAGTTAGATGCGATCTCTTCTTTTTTATTTTTTCTCTGGACGTGGAGGTTGTCGGCTAGGAGGAGTGGTAGAAAAAGTACGTTAAAGAGTGGTAATTGGAGGATGTAGTCTAGAGGTGAAGGCAAATGGTAACGCCCTTGCCTTCACTCCTAGGTACTGCAGGTACCGAAGGGTGTGAGGGTGTTTCGAGTGGACAATTCTGCAGCTTTCGGACGATGACCGTAGCAGGCAATAAACTCCTGAAGCGCTTCGGACTTAGCAAGCATGCTGACAATAAAAAGACTCGATGAATGAAACGACGAGGGCTGGTAACCAGATGGGTCAGGCCCAAGATAGAAAAAAGTAAGAAATTAAGTAATTATGTCCCATGGCTTCGAGAATCTATTGTCGCTACACCATAAATGTAAGCAGGTAACTTCGTGTAATTGAGGGGCTCGGAAGGGACCTTTTTAGGGGACCACGTGGTGGCCAAATTTGCGCGCTTAGTCTGCTATTAAAGACTAGTAAGTTGAAACAATAAAACGGTTGGGGTGAGCGGCTGCGTCGCAACAATATAAATTAATAAAAAGTATAGTATAATGTGTATATTTTTAATATTTTTATATTGTATATCCTATATTTATATTTCAGTGCTTATGCACTAAATTCCTTTTAAAAATCCAACTGAAAATCGTATTTAACTTGAACAAGAAGAGTCACCCAGATATGGGTGACGGAGCCCCCACGGAAGCATACCTGTCACCCAGAAATGGGTGACGCGGCGACGAACGTGTTAAGTTTGTGTTGTTCTTGAACCGGATTTTAATGGCTGTGCAATCTAATATTGGGTTTGAGGATGGGAGTTTGATTACTTCTATCGGTATACAGTAAACGCTCTTTCGTTGTCCAAAATCTAGGCTACGCTCGTTATCCAGTGCCTACCCACTCCACCGCCTGTCAACGCCGAGTCGCTCCGCAGGGCGGCGACGATTGATGTCGGCTCGGGTATATCGCTGCGAACACCACTACATTGACTCGAGGAATCGATTTTACAAATCTCTTAATTTTCATTATTTGTTTATGGAACTTCCACTACCATATTTCTGGCATTTTTCTGATTAAAATGACACCAAACACGATATAATTTCAACTGTATTAAGAGGTTTTATCGACGATGAAAGTCTCGAAACAACGACGAATAGCGTATTTGAAAGAAAGAGACGCGAACAGTCGACGTTTAAATTATATCGTGTTTGGTCTTGTTCTAATAAAAAAAAGCCAGAAACAAACCACTGAAAGTCCCATAAAAAAGTAATGAAAAATAAAGCATTTTTAATTGGCATTACATTGTGAGAATACGCGGGCCTTTGAACTGTGCCGGCGACGGCGACACGCATCGGTCATGCGATCCGTATTAAATTCTGTCCTTCTCTATGTGCGGCTCTCTATTGAAGTTTCGGTCGGCGCGGTAGATAAGACGCAATCATACATAAATCAAAAAGCATGTCCCTCCACGCTCGTTGTCCACTCAGCTCCCCGGCCTTTGGACAACGAAAGAGCGTTTACTGTATATGTTTTATCAGAATGGCAGTGCCACCACCTTGCTTTGCGTTAGGTATGTCGGTGAGAATTATTTCGTAGCCTTAAATGATAATTTATGCTTTGGTGTGTTTTGTTTCGGATAGAAAAATTACGTCGTGGTTATAAACTTGATGAAGAAAATGCAGGAGCTGTAGCCTCCTGTGGTTCATAATTATCGAATTTACATTTATTGAATCTATTTTTATCTGGTCGGAACGGTTATTAAGGGAGGTGAATTTTAATTCGCTAAAGGGGAGTTTAGAATGTACTTTATTTTTTGTGTGTTAGTTGCAATTTGGGTCGCTAGGACTTATAGTTGGTTACTAAGTAGGCTGATAAGTTCACCTTTGAGGTTTTGTACCCACGGTGGTGGTTGGGTGTTCTGGTGCGTTTGGAGATTGCAGTCCGGTCGAGGTCCAGAGAGTGTTGATCCTTTGGGCGGTGAGTCGACATATGCTAGTGTTGAGGGTTGAGGTATTTCAGTCTGGAATGAGTTTCTGGTCACTTGGGCGTAGGAAGTGTTCAGTTTTACTGTTGCGGCCAAAGCATTAATTTTGTTGGCGGTTGTTTGGCGGCGGGAAGAGTTCTGTTCTTTTTTTTCTGTAATGTGTAAGGAAGGCCGATTGAACACAACAAGGAGTAGGGTTTGAGAAAAGACGTTTATTATTTCGGAGATTTCGCGGTACCCTCGTGCGCGCTAAGACAACTGGCTGCTCGTTGCCACCGAGGCTCGCTTTGATAGGCAGAAACTACTCAAAAAGGTGCCGCTCATCTCCACCGCGCCGAAAAGAGCGAAGCGGCATCAGCACCGTGTCGAAAAGACCACGTGCCTCGACGGGACACACACATACACATACATGCCTTCGGCGGCAACCCTTACAAACGCCTATGTAATAAATGGACAACCCTTTTAAGAGGCTGGGTGTCCCTCTTGATTACAGTTTGCGCATTTAAGCATGTGCCTGCTTTCGTGTTGCTGAATTGGGCATTTCCTACTGTATTGTAGGAAACAGTTTTTGCTAGAATGACCAAGTCTCTGGCACTGGAATATGGGGGGTTTCCTAAGTTGCTCCCACTTGACGCGTTGATGTGTTTTGATTTTGTACAGCTCTTTGGTATTGCTGTCTGTCGTAACCTGTATTAGGTGGCGATGCCGGTCTGGTTGGTTTTTGTCAAACTGAAATTTGGAAAGTTTTAAGATTTCCAGGTTTGGGATTTGGAGGCTCACGATTTCTTTTTGAATGTCGTCTGTGGTGAAGTCCTCTTTGATGACCTTGATAATTATTGACTTGGGTCTTAACGATTTTGGGGTGCAGGTGTAATGAAGGATGTTTTGTTTAATAAGGTGTCTGATCGTTATGTGATGGTGTTCAAGGAGACTGAGATATATTGTGTGGTTGTTGCTGTCAATCTCTTTAACAGTGAAGCTATCGGTCGGGATGTTTATAGCTTTAAGGATGTTGATGAGTTTGCTTAGGTTATGATTAGGCTCACTGACGAAGTTTTGATTATTTTTGGACGTTTATTAATTCCGTCGGTGGGCTCGTTGACGTCTTGATGTAGTATATTTTCCTCGTTGGACAGATCCTGGAAACGGTTATCATTGGAGATGTCGGCGTTGTCGGTCGAAACATCGTTTGCATTGACTGCTTTGATGGGATTCTTAGGGATTTCCCATTCCATGGTCGGTGAGGTAGAGCTCAATGTATCTGGAGTGTTTGCAGACCCCTCCGTTGGTGGTGGCTGCGAGTTTTTTGTGCGGGTGGCATTGAGGTTAGGTCTAACCTTACTTTTCGAGGTGGGCGAGTTGATTTCTTTTAAATGTTGTTTGTACATCCTCTCAAGTTGTATCGAGTTCAGCTTTGGAATTTCAATCTCTCTGGTCCCAATTGATTCCCAGGGCGCTGTATTCTCCTAGACAAGCGCCTATCGCGCTGACCCAATCGGGCTATTAAAAATACAATTAATACTTTCAGATGTTATGCGCTGACGCAGTAGAAAACTAATCAAGTTAATTCCATTGTTTAATTATTTCTGTGAAAAGTTTGTAAGAAATATTATACGTTAGGAAATAGCCCGTAAAGCCCGTAACTATATATATATATCCCTTGGACAGGATGATCGGAGCGGGTGTTCGAGTAATACACGTATTGACGGTGAAGTCGTCCGCCAAAGAGTGCGATTTATTGTCAAGGCAAAGGTCGTTACAGACTGAGCGTCACCTGAAGGGTGACCGCTCAGTTAGCTCCTAGTCATAAGGACCCCCTGTCGTCAGTATCTTTTTACCTGACGGTACACCTCCATGGGTTTTCCCAAGAAGGGTACGCGTCGCGCTCTCGAGCCGCACGCTGCCCACTCTCGACATTCCCTAATTTGATATTTCTTACATGTTCAAGCTGGCGCCTCGTCTCCGCCAAATGTTTAGTTTTAAGACAAAGTATGTTTGAATGAATGAATCCAGTTGAGTGCTGTGCGACAGCGTCGGGTGACTGTTTAGATCAGTGATGAGCGCTTTTGTCCGTCGCGGAAAAGAAGTACTCGCGGAGCTTCCCTCACCAACGACTCTTTCGTGCAGCGCGCACCTTTGCTGCGCAGCGGTGTCTCGCGCCTTCGTTTCCCCCCTTGTACGTCGCGCCACTACCGATCATGTGTGCGGTTTATGCTGTCTATCCACGAAGCGTCGTGTTATAATATGTGTCCGCTCTACGAAGCGTAGAGCAAGCTTCGCGAATAAAATCTTATATGCTCGTTCCTAGTACAGAGAAATAGTCGTTAGTTATAACATAAATACATTTATTAGCGATTTAAAAATCATAGCGATATATTTAATCCTTTTCAATAAATTATTTATTTGTAAAATGCTCTTCAGAAGAGTTCAACATCCTTAGAGATATCAGAACAATTGTTTCACTATTAGAGCTATAAATGAGATGAAAAAATCTGAAAAAACTGAAAAACAAAAGAAACATTAACATATAAGTAAACATCAGCACTGTAAAAGCAATCTACATAAAACATGTATTAATTAATGAAGCTACAAGCGAAAGCACAATAAAATATGAAGGAGCAAGCGCTACAAAAACATCCTTTATAAAACATGCATTAACTACTTATGTTTTCAAGAGAGAAAAAATGTTTTCACGTCATAGCAATACGTAGCGCGGTTTCTAAAGAAATATCGCTCAACTTATTTCGAGCGTTTGTTTTAATCGTACGCATCGCGGAAAATCTAATTTCACATAAATAAGTCGATGCAAGCATTGAAAACATTTTCAAGCCAAAAGACCTCAACTTTGGGTATTTGTCTTGCGGTAGCAATTTGAAAAATGCATCCTGTGTTTCTTTCTTTAAAGAAAACAGGGGATCTGATTGCAAATCACACAGTTCCAATTGAAATTCAGGTTTTTGATATGGATTGATTTTGAGTGGATTTGTCTACAATAAAATATCTGTTTCTAAATTTTGAAAATGTATAAATCTGCTATTATACTCATTTAAAGTATCTAATATATTTTGCCGAAATTGAGCAAAATTTAGCGTGTACGTATACGTGTGTTCACGGCACGCAACGCGCCGTGGCGCGTCTGCAATGGCGCGAAATTAAAAAATTGACGATCACCAAAAACGGTTATCGTTTCATTGAGAAGAATACGACAGCATGTCAGTATTAAAAGTTCTGTGTTTGGAAGTGAACCGAAGATTCCTGGGATTATCATCATTTACTTGTCTGGTGACCAGCTTCGCACAACCATCGCACTTGTTGTAGTTTGGTTGTCTGAGGATTTATATTTTATTTATTTGCGTGTTTAGCGTAGTTTTAATATATTTTTTTTAATTATAATAATTTAATTGACTAAAGTAACTAATGGTAAATATCGATTTTCTAATTTAGGTCTTGAGCTTGATCTTTTGTTCGTTAGACAAGCTGATAATAAAAAGCGAGTTTAAAAGGCACGAAAGGTGCCAGTATTTCCCATCATTATGATGTAATAAGATTATCGGCGCACGGTTCGATCAGTTACTACAATATAATAGCTATTTTTATGAACATTTAAAACGTTAACGATTCGGGTTTTGAATCTGTTTAACGCCTTAAACCGATAATCTTATTACATGGTTATGAAATACGATCGAGAAAAACTTTAATATTTCCCATCATTATTTCAAAAAGCATGATAGCATATATAAAAATTACTCCAAATTAGAAAGGCAACAGATACTTGAGGCATTTAAAGAAAATAACTATGATTTAACAGTTCCGACTGAGGTATCCTCCTCGAACAGTTCCAATACTGAGAAGACGAATATAATCGCGTCGTACAATCTAGTTTGGTTCATGGGTCGTTCTAAAAAATGTGTGAGGAAAAAAGATTAATGGATGGGGAGTTTATAAAAAAATGTGCAATTAATTTGGCCGAATCTTTCGGGAACGATTTGGCCATTGTACAATTTAAAACTGTTTCTTTGTTTCGCCGCGCGATTTCCAGACGTTATTTAGAGATCCAGGTTCATTTAAAAGACAAACTCCGTACTTTGCTTCAAACTTGTGCATATTTTATGCTTTGTTTGGATGAAAGCACGGACGTAAATGATGCTCAATTAGCAATTTTTGTTCGTATGGTGCAATTTGATTTTTTTTTTTAATGAAGAGCTACTTGCATTAGTATCATTACATAGCACCGTTAAGGGAATAGATATATTTGAAGCATTAAAAATGCAATTAGAGAATTATGTAGATTTTAGTAAATGTAGTTGTATCGTAACGGATGGAGCACCGGCGATGTGTGGAAAAGACAAAGGACTAGTTGGATTATTAAAGCGGAATAATGTAAATTATTACTTTTTTCATAGCATAATACATTAGCAGGTATTATGTATAAAATCTTTACGAATATCAAAAACTATGGAAATTGTTACCAAAGTAGTGAATTATCTCGGAAGCGGTAACCGTTCGTTAAATCATCGGAAATTAAGATTATTCTGAATAAAGAATGAAGGTGCCGCGTACCATGATTTTGTAATGCATTGTCACGTCGCCGGTTTTTCACGAACCGTCGGAGGGACGGAAACGCGTACGACACCGGGTAATTACGGGCGGAAGGCCGGGCCACGCTCGGCCGCACGATGCGTGGTCCACCCGGGACAAACGGTGTCTCGCAGATTCGGACTTTCACGAAACGATCGATAGATATTCGGGCGCCAGGCACTCTAGAGTGTCCCACGAAACCTAGGATATTCTTACGAGGCGCGAATGGATCGAGAACGGGCGCAGGATTCTGCGTGGATGGAGTATGGGGCATTTCCCGCGGCGGAAAGGTTTCTCACAGAATAACGACTCACAGTTTCGGCTTGTAAAACATTTATTCGTCGATGACGATGACGGCAAGGCTGCCGGTGAGAGCCGGCAGCTGATATTTACAAGCCGGCGCGATCTCGATATTATTGTGACGAAAGGTCGGACGCTCGCGCGCGTGTACACTGGTCGTTTCATTCTTACGCGTCGAATTCGGCAATTTTAGATGGTCGCAATCTTACAAACAGGTGTACTCGATACGATTACCGAATTCCGGTGGAAAACGCGGCACAATTTCTCGAGTCGTTTTTGCTAGCCGACGGCCTACGATGCGGGACCGTCATGTCCTCCCACCGGGGAACGTCTGGAAGATGGCGCACAATTTCTAATCACTAAAATCGGCAACGATACGAGCTCCCCGTGAATCCGCGACTCCGCGTTAATACTGGCGTCGTATGACCGTCTTGCGACGGGTACGCGGCCTCCGCTATCCGACCGGATTCACGTTACACTCCCGGCACGTTTGTTGTCCGACCGACGACCGTTCGTCCTATTTAATAATCCAACCGCCCCGCGGCAAGGCGACGGTTTCGTCGTAGTTTGACGCGAACAAGGACCCGCGAAAACGTTATCGAGCCAACACGAAATGAGTCACTGGAGCACAATAATTAGAGAAGCCTGACAAGCGCTTACCAACGGCAACGACTGGACGGTAGCAGGTGGTCGGCAATTTCGTCCTCCGGATCGTCCCTCAATTTTCGGCAGCGGCACTAAGACTTACTATTTCTACACGATTTTAACGTAAACTTTACTTTGTGGCAGCCAACGACCCAGTGACCCAATTCCGCACGGCTCAGCAACGCGGAAGCGAGGCGTCCCCCTACTCCCTGCTCTATTTCCATTCGTCGCGACGCTCGGACCAATCGCACGCTATTTTTCCGCAGGAGCACATCCTGTCGCGGGCCCCCCTGGCTTTCGGGAAATCGCATTTCTTCTTCTACCGCTTCCAGGCTGTCGCAGCGGCATGTCGTGAGGGAGGGAAGACTTGACTGCTCCGGCCGTGGACTTTTTCTTGCCGGGCGAGACAGCGACGAGGTAGAGAAGATGTTACTCTCTGGTCCACATTTCCTTGTCGGTGTCCCCGGGTTGCTGGCCCTAGCTCTGCCTTTCCCTCGTTGTCTCAGAACGAAGTTTCCTCCCGAGCCGGTTCCGCAAGCGCCTCTTCCGATAGGAAATAGGGTATCGCACTCCCCTGGAGCCCGGTTTTGGTCCTGAAAGTTCGCGTCGCCCAAAGTGGCGCGACGTTCAAAAAACGCGTAAATGCTCGTCCTCTGGTTTCGGATTTCCCAGGGAGAGCGCTCGCAATCGGGCGGTACGCATCGGCGCTCGGGTTCGACCAGTAACCTGTTACTACTGAAATCAGATAAAGACAACACCACTGTATTAGTTGATAAAGAAATGTATATTTCAGAAGTGCTAAACATGTTAAATGACACAAACACAGAAAATTTGCAAATTTCAAGTACATATGAAAGGGAGGCAAACTCTATCGTTTCCAAACATTTATTAATAATCGAACCTGAGCGTCGAAAACATTAATACAGATTTCAACATTTTACGATCGATAAAAATTAAATATTTACTATGTCGATTCTTTGCACTTCGCAAGTCTTTGGTCAAATTTTTAAAATCGGGAAGCACTAGAATTTTGGCTGATGCTATTGTGCAATTAGAAAATAAAGAATTTCTGTATGGATTAGCATTTTTAACGGGTATGACGTGCCACCTTAATTCGTTAAATATATGTTTACGAGGGAAAGGTCAAAACATTGCTAATTTATTTAGCCACTTAACTGGCTTTCGGAAAAAATTAGCTTTGTTTGCAACGTAAATTGGAAAAGAAGATCTGACCCATTTCCCTTCTTACCAAGAAATTCAAGGTGAATTTCTTGATGCAAATTTTTCTCAATTTTGGCAAAATATATTAGATATTTTAAATGAATATAATAGCAGGTTTATACATTTTCAAAATTTAGAAACAGATATTTTATTGTAGAAAAATCCACTATCCGTTCCAATTGAAAATCAAAAACCTGAATTTCAATTGGAACTGTGTGATTTGCAATCAGATCCCGTTTTCTTGAAAGAAAGAAACACAGGATGCATTTTTCAAATTGCTGCCGCAAGACAAATACCTAAAGTTGACGTCTTTTGGCTTGAAGATGTTTTCAATGTTTGCATCGACTTATTTATGTGAAATTAGTTTTTCCGCGATGCGTACGATTAAGATAAACGCTCGAAATAAGTTGAGCGACATTTCTTTAGAAACCGTGCTACGTATTGTTATGACGGAAATCCGTCTTGATGTTCCGAAAATAATTCGGAAGAATATGTGAGAACATTTTTTTACCCCTTGAAAACATAAGTAGTTAATGCATGTTGTATAAAGAATGCTTTTGTAGTGCTTTGTAACGGTTCCGGTTCGTCGGCGGTTCGGTTCTCGCGGCGGTGTCTCCTCGTGCCGGGATTTGCTCGTCGGACCAGGGTCTGTTGTCGACGAGGAGATCCGATAGTGCAGGAATCGGCGGTGTTTTTAGGTTAAGCAATGAACGACACGTGCATGTGCTTTTATTTCGGGTTCGGTGTTCGCCGACGGGTTCGCGGGTGAGTCGTGTGCGGAAAATACGCGATATGCTATTGTCGCGGTCGCGAAGATTGTCGTCGCGGTGGTTATACGGTCGCGGAGATTATCGACGCGGTCTCGGAGATGCCGAATTCGTCGCGTGCGCGGTGCGGAGATTTCGGACCTGGTGCGCGGCGGATTCACGGTAGCTTGTCGACATCACGGGTCGGGATTTTCGGTTCCCGTGGGGTCAATACGCCATTGACTACAGGACCTTCCGTGACGGTTCTACGGCGACAAGGAGATCTCGCCGCACTCCACGGCGTTCGTACACCGGATCGCCCCGGGTGTCTCAGTCGCCCTGAAATGGTATCCCCGCCGGACTTGGAGGATGGTGGTACACCAACCTGCGGAGACCAAACGTGAAGCGTTTCGGGCAAACGGGGTTATACTTACAAATAATGGCTCATTCCTGATGAGAGGCTGGAGACAAGAGAGAGTTCGGTCTCGGCCGCGGTGCCTTATATAGCTCGCGGTTGGTGGCGCGGGGTGGTATTACGCGGAAGTTCCGGCGTCGGGGTGCATCCGTTTTGCCGTATTTTAGCATCCGGTTCCCGCCAAGTGTATTCGGTGGTACGGGGGTCGGTGCGGTGCGCTCGGTCTGGTTCGCGAGTTTGGTGGCCCGGCAGGTTGGTGCGGCATGGTCGGCTCGGTACGCGAGTTCGGCGGTACGGTCAATCGTGGGGAACGGTCGGTTCGGTACGCGAGTTCGGTGTTGCGGTCGGTGGTGGGGAACGGTCGTTTCGGTACGCGAGTTCGATGGTGCGGTCGGTGGTGCGGAGCGGTCGGTTCGGTACGCGTTCTTTGTCGCTATTCGGGCCCGAGCCGTTAGTAACAGACCCGGCGATGTACAGGTCTGTTACAGCTTGCTTCTTTATATTCTACTGTGCTTCCACTTGTAACTTCATTAATTAATGCATATTTTATGTAGATTGCTTTTACAGTGCTGATGTTCATTTATATATTAATGTTCCTTTTGTTTTTCATTTTTTTTCAGACTTTGTCATCTCATTTATAGCGATATCTGTAAGGATGTTGAACTATTCTGAAGAGCATTTACAAATAAATAATTTATTGAAAAAGATTAAATATATCGATATGATTTTGAAATCGCTAATAAATGTAATTATGTTATAACTAACGACTACTTCTCTGTACTAGGAACGGGCATATAAGATTTTATTCGCGGAGCTTGTTTTACGTTTCGCTGACGCGTATTATGACGCGACGCTTTGTGGATAGACAACATAAGCCGCGTACACGGTCGGTAGTGGCGCACAGTGGTTCGAAATCGCCAAAACGTGGCCAAAAATCGCTTTTTCAACTTCGTCCAAAATTAATGAAATTTATGCCAATAGCTTCTTAAATGTTCAAACTAAGTTGTAGCATAAATATAGATTGTTAAAAGTCATCCATTATTGTTCCAGAACAGTTTGAAAACAAGCAAAAATGCAATTCTGAGATAGATTCTCCCCGAAATTGACGATTTTGCCTCATTATACTTTTTTATGAATAATATTTTTAGAAAAACTAACTATATAGTGTTACAGAGCGTTCTTTCGGCTATGTGTAACTTTTAACATTTATATATATTTTACAATTTTGAAAATTGTGTCTTCCTAAACACCTACTTTTCAGTCTTGTTTTTTCTTTAGTGATGATTACAAAGGAGGTCACGCGAGGTCACGATGAATTTTACATGGAAGTATTTGTTAAAGCCTCCTTAAAAGCGCTACATAAAAATATCTTGCGTAGACTTGCGCACTTTAAAGTTACAACAATAAAATAGGTAACATAAGCAGTACTCCAATTTAGTTAAAAATTAGTTTTCCGGGCTTTTTCCAGTCGCTGATTATGAATCTGATGTCAAGCTTTTGAAATTTTGAAATTAGATTCTTAATCAGCAACCCCAAAAATATGAGAATACTAGATTTCAAGGAAATCGGACAATTGTTTAAGTAACACATCTGCCATATCGAATCTGCCATTTTGTTTTTTGAAATTTTGAAATCAGATTCATAATCAGCAATCCGAAAACCCATAGAATACCAATTTTCAACTAAATCGGAGAATGTCTTCGATTTTTGGTCACGTTTTGGCGATTTCGAGCCACTGTGTGGCGGGAGGTACGAGGGGGGAAACGAAGGCGCGAGGCACCGCAGCGCAGCGAAGGTGCGCGCTGCACGAAAAAGTCGTTGGTGGGAGAAGCCAGCAGCTCAGGGGCCCCTACAGCGCCCACCACTGGTTTAGATGATCGGGTCCAGCGTTAGGACGGGAGTGTTTGGGGTCGAGTGTCACGAGGGTGATTGTTTAGTTGAGACTGAAAGCGTATGTTCAGTTTAGAGTGAAAATTAACTGTGTGTATGAGAAAGAATGATTTTTGTGGTAATGCATCAGCGACCGAACGACTAGTTGTAAGTTAGTTCTGGCTAACAATTCGTGGAGAGCAGTCACGCGGCCTCCGCGGGTTGTATTGACTGTCTCTCGCATATTAAAGTTCCGGTTAAGAACGGTAGTACACGACTTCAGTACCCTTCACCTCTTCCCGATACAGATACCACCTCAAATGTAACAATCTGAATTTAGCTTAGTTTTTCGCGGAAAAAACGTCGAAAAAATCGGTTTTTATTTTTTTTAACAATGACGCACCACGTGCAAAAATCTGAAAAAATTCATGAATGATACTTATGATAATATATCGGTACTGTAAAAAAATGGCGGGTGTCAATCTTGAACCTCCGTGTGAAATCTGCATTTTTTCGATTTTTTTGAGGTTTTTGATTTTTTACAAGCAGGATTTTCAATTTAAAAATCTAAAACGAAGTGCAAAATATGTAGTCGAAAGCTCGATATGTCTCAGATTTTTTTCAGAATTTTTAAACATCGTTAAACTAGGGAAAATAAGCCAAAAACTGATTTTTTAATTTTACCCCATAACTACCCTCCGGATCGAGATGGAGGGTTAAAATTTTATACAGAATGTTTTTTTTATGTCCAATCGAATGGCGCATCCCCGATATTAGTCGGCTCAAGGACATTTTTGACCACCTTATCCGGCTATACCCTTTTTTGTTTTTAATTGAACACTATTTATATACTGTGTATTGTCTCTTTAAAACAGCTATAGCTTCAACAATTTTGAGAACTTAGTATTATTACATTCTCAAAACTAAATTCTTTATGATAGTAGAAAACGACTGAAATAAACCATTAAATGTATCTTTATTTTCTTCTGCAATAAAACAATCATAATTTTCCATTACAGTGGAGCACCAATGGACAATATTTATTTTGTCAAAAGCATAGTACAGTTTCTGTTGTATCTATACAGAATTGTATAACAGTAATATCCCATTTGCAAGAAACAAATAGCGAAGAGGAAGATGCAATTAATTCATTTACAGCAAGTAGTAACGATATAAACATAATTACACACCACAAAAGTGGTCTGTTCAAATTTTGGAATTGGAGAGGTAATTCAATAGTCCATTACATCTATGTATATTAGATCATACAAATGTATTCCCAATAATACAATACTTTGGAATTTACACTGTAAATTATTAAATACAGTCAGCACTCCTATAAGACGGTTAATTCGTTGTATGTTCGTGTCATGTGAAACTTGGAAATAAAACAAAATCAACAAATTTTACATGTATGTTTATTGATTTTAAGTCAAAAATACAAGTAGCCAGAATTGAACGTGTTTATAATATAAGACGTACGAAAATACAAATTATAGTAATAATAAGAATTTATTCAAGATTAAACATTTATTAATTTTCATCTTCAGTGTCTTCTGAAATTATTGTTCATTTAACATTTTTTTTTAAATTTATTTAAATTTACCAGTACTATTAATTTACACATGAGATTGATTGCAACAAATAGTTTTAATAATAATTTCAGCTTTGAAGACAAGGAATGGACTTAATTTACAATCCTTTAACTTTTTCTAGATCTCTGTCTTCTTTAATTTTCCATAATTTATTTTCTATCTTTCCTAGTCATTCAAGTAATTTCCCCTCTTTCCTTCCATACAATGCAAATTCCCGTTTTCAACTATATGATTTTCAACTATTTACATTAACTAAACTATATGTTACCGTTTTAGATAATAAGTTGGTCAAAGTGTGGAAATCCACTCACAAGGGCCCTGTAGTATGTATTGCCTATTGTAGTGAAAAAAATTTAATGGCGTCGGGAGGCAGTGACAGTACTATTAAGTTGTGGGATTTGCAACAACATACTTGTATCCATAACATAAAAGGAGTTGTAGGAGTTATCAGGTATAATATCTACTTAATTACATCTTCGTTTGCGTTTGTTGTAAGTGTGTGCCCACTAGAATGATCCTTATTTTTCAACTTTCAATTTTTACATCTCTAACCTTCCTAAATGGTGACGTTAAAAATACATGACAAAGTGATATGTGCTAAATTTGAGAACAAAAAATACTGATCACCTTAAAATCTCTGAAAAATTACTTTCAAAATAAATAATTTTACCGCTGCATGTGTCTCATCAAATATTACAACTTTGTCCTGAATACTTTTCTCATAAAATCATTAATAACAGAGGTATTTAGGTGTTTCTATTTAAATACCTCACCCTGTTTACTGAAGTATGGCCCAATGCTCAAATTCCTGCATTAGTTCCATATGAGGACTTGAAATTTTTTTAAAATCTTTCTGGTTATAAAAAATCGATGAAACTATCAGCAGATTGCATTCAAATAAATTTCGTGGGTATTTATGGTACTTAACGCTGGGATGTGCAGCATTGTCTTTGTTTTACAAAGCAATATCTTACGACGAAAAAAAAACGTATGATACAAAGATTTTGAAAATGCAGAACTAGAACAAATTTTATTTAAAAAAGTAGTTTTAGAGGATATGGAAAATATTGCAGATTTCAATATAGATAGCTTTATTTCTACAGAAAACCGAAGATTATCTTGAGGATTTTCTCAGAGTCCTTTTTTAATCGTGAATGTATTTTTCATTAGTGTTTTATAATGTTTTTCATTTGTAATAGTTGTCGCTGATTACTTGGAGTGTGAATTTCGATGCATCTACAATTAATGAATTTTACATAATGTTTTGTTTGTATTATGTAAAATAATGATCTTTGTTTCGTCTTAAGTCGGTCTCAATCTTAATCAAAGTCGAATTCATCTCTGTCTTGATGTAGCAAAGAATAATTACTGTACTCGAGTCTATCATAACAGAATGTTCACTTCAGTCTTTTAGTATAAAAAGATGTTTCAAACGTCGTAGTAGTATCTAATATAATTTTAGTGTTTTAGATTTTCATCCATGCAGCCAAAAGAACCTTCTGTTTGCCGCTGACGACGATCTTAAAATTTTCGGCTGGAATATATCATCTGGTAAAAGAGAAATTACTCTTTCTGGTCATTTTAGTAAAGTTACATCTTTATCATTTCATGCGAACAAGGATTACTTAGTGAGGTAATACAACGAAATTGCACAATTTATAGTATTTTCAGATAAATATATTTCAATGTTTTCTTTTCATATAGCTCAGGGAGAGATAAAGTATTAATTTTATGGAATATTATCTCACAGTCGCCTATACGTGTTTTACCTGTCTATGAAGAAATAGAAGATGCATTCATTATATCTAAAAATATATCGTTACCAGTAACTCTGCATGACAAGTTAGATGATCATATTTATGTTGCTGCTGCAGGAAACAAAGGTTTGTAGAATTTGTAGAGATTATTTCATATTATCATAAACAAATTCTATGCATATGTATAAAGATTGACAAACAGTTATAAACGTTCGTAAAATGATTAGCTATTCCTATTAGGCCCATTAAGGAGATTAACGTTAATTTTAAAAAGAGTAGGTTCAAACAAATATTAAGAGAATTGATACTTATAGATTTGAACGGGTATTTCGAAAGCTACCATATGAGGTCTTTGAAAACGTCAAAAAATCCGGGTCGTGAGAGTTTTAAGTAAATGTAAAAAAAATGTTAGGGTGAAAACACATTCAGTAAACGATCACACACTTAAAATGGATAGAATATATATATTTAATGATATGATTAAGTACTACAATACGGATATTATATGAGTCGCGATACATTTCGCTCCGTGCACGCTGCCGTCTCTATGTGCAGTGTGCGGCGACGCTCGATCCACGGACAAGGGAAAAAGAGAGAGCGCGGGCTCTTTCGCTTGACTCTCGTCTATGCCCGACGCCCATTGGTGCCGCCATTGTATGGGCATTATATGGGCTGAGCAATCCTTCAAAAAATTATATTCCACTTAATAGTAGAATTCTATAAACCAGTGATGAACAATCGGCGGCCCGCGGGTCTCATTTGGCCCTGTAGCATACTGCCTGCGGCCCGCCGGGATCCGGCGCGGCGTGGCTACCCACAAGCCTTCGTCCGCGATTTTCGATACATTGTTCTTCGTTGCGGCCCGCGGTTAGTATTAGATTTCCACTTTTAGACAACTGCAGTCCGCGGGTTGCTCATCACTGCTATAAACCATTCTATCATCAGAATGCCCGCATCTGTATAGTATAGTCTGCCCATATGCGTATGCATTCCATGCACTTTCTTCTATCAAAATATATTAAGGTGACTGTAATAACATACACTAACGACCATAAGTATTTGTATACTTGACATTTTGTTAAAAATTGCTTATATGAAACTATTACAATTTTGTGAAGAAAGTTGTACAATATACCCGGATACATTTTAAAGCGTGAAGCCACTAGTTTCAGAATTGCTCCTTAACTTTTTCTATTGTAGATTTTCTTATGTAGAATCACCCCCTCCACGTTTACACCATTGTGAGATACCCTGTAAACGTATGGAATAAAATAGGTTACGAAACTTTGAAGTCGGTTTTTAAGAGAATGGTTGACTTGAGACTAGAAGTGTGCAGACTGTCTTATGTATCGGACGCCAGAATGATCGAGCCGGGTCCGACGAAATCGGGCGGTCGCGGTCGGGCGCCCGTAACAAACGAACGCTCGGGTAGTCCGATACTGTCGCACGGTCCGATATTGACGGACAGTTCGATACAATTGCGATTTCGGTCCCAGGCCGACAATTTCGGGCAGTTTAACACTTTTAAGCAATCCGACTCTAATGCAAGCGGCTCATCATGTATACAAAATATAAATTATAATTGATTTTTTATATAAATTTAAATTTAATTAATTCTTTGTATAGTACTACCAAGCGTTTAGTACTATAAATAATGTAAATGCGTAAGGGAAACTAATTTCTATATACAAAGAGAGAAACACAAAAAGTTTTAGATATAGTTATATATTTTTATATTACATTGGCAAGTAAAAACCTTAATTTATTTTCAGGCAATAATCTGGTACGAATTGCGTGCTAGTGAAACTCTTAAAACTCCCATCGTCAAGTTTGAAAGTAATATCGTTGTATATTATGCGTTCGTTTTTTTAACGTTAGCTGGCTCGAACTCAGTCCTTAGTTGATTCTCATCCTAATCGTAGCACGTTGTCGCAGCCTAGAGCAGTACAAGGTTGTTACAGTATCAACAGTTTCGTTAACTAGTTTGGGAATAAAATTTCTTTAAATATTAAAATAAAAATTTAATCATATGCGAGGGAAACAATTTAAACAGTGCTGATACCGTGATATTACGCGATAGTAGTGAAAATGTGGGACCTATCAGACAGACACGGAAGATAAGAGAAAAATTAAATCCAGACAGGGCACAATGTAATATTTGTTTAAAGGAATTTAAAGTAAAATACAGTTGCACATCCTCGCTTACGCGTCACTTAAAAACTGTGCATTGTGGAATAGTTACTTGAACAGAAAATACAGAAGTAGGGCCAAGTAATAGTAGTAACAGAGAAATAAATATTATATACTTAGACAAAAATTCAGTTAGATCTAAGGTATTAACAAACGGAATAGCCAATATGATCGCAATGGATCTACAACTATATAGTATCGTGAAGGATTCTGGATTTCGATCGCTATTACATATCGCGAAACCACGATATCAAATACCTAGTCGAACATTTTCACTTGAAGTCGCAAATAAGAAGTAAAATATCTGCTGACGTAGAAGAAGGTAAATTATATTTTTATGAATTATATTTTCTTTCCTTTACGAATGTTATACAATATTTCGTAAAGTTTATAGTTCATATGTTTCTTATACAGGGTGTCCCAAAACTTCTGCGTAAGCGGGAAATAAGAGGTTCCTTGGGTCATTTGAAGCGACATTTTCCTTTACAAAAATGGCGTTTGCAGCTTTGTTTAGGAGATATTAACGAAAAACACGGACCAATCAGAGCGCGACCTAGACCGGCGCGCCGCGATGTCGCAACAAACAAGAGTTTCTCGATTATGTCCCCGATTTCAATGAGCTTTGGATATGTTGTCAAGACCATGATTCTGAACAACATTTCCCTTTAGACT
>CM052212.1:20973044-20991675 GCA_028454225.1 Lasioglossum leucozonium
CATACCTTTAGATATTTTATTTTTAATTTGCTCTTTTACGCCTTTGTACATGTCTGGAATTATTGAGCGAGCAAACGTACTTCTAGACGGAATTGTATACCGTGGATCAGTGATATGCACCAGTTCTCGATGTATTAAAAAATACCTCATTCCATTTAAAAAAATGAAGTTGACCTTCATATCTCCTTGACGTCTCCGCCTATAAAAAAATGAATGACATCAGATTACGAGCGCCTCGATATCAAGTCAGTTTGGTCTAATGCATTTTCTTCTATCTTCAAAGCGCGAGTTATTCAGGTGACCTGTTTATATAAACAGTAGTGCCCCATCCTGTATATTGTTTCGTTGTCTTCCTTATTTATATTATTTCGTTGTCTTTCTTGTTAAGCATTCTACACAGAACATTACAATTGTATGTAAATCTGGTAACAAGTCATAGAAATATGGAATAAATTCCCTTTTTTTATAATTTACAATCTTTATTCGTTCGTGTGCATGCAATGAAAATCCACAATTCCAACAGTTTCAAAAACTGTTTGCTGTACACGGATACCGAAAGCTGAGAACTGATACTGCACGATAAGAGCAGAGTTAAGAATACATAGTCAACAAACACTGCGTTTTGCTGGATTTTGATCCTAGAAACCATGTTCAAACATGATTTCCGGGATTAATCGGACGAAGTCGGATATGATTTTTGCGTATTTCTCTCACTAGGTACGAACGGTAAACACCTGTAGAGCCCGTTTTTCGGAACAAATCGGAACTTTTTTGTAACGCGACAAAATGTACGCAAAATGCCCACAACGTCATTAAACGTCAAGTGTTAAACATTAATACAGCCATTTTTTATTTCATTTACATTTTTCTCAGCTGAAATACACCTCATAAGTAGGAAAAAATGATGCAACAACATTACCAAATGATGGAAACTATTGGGAACAATTAAATAGAAAGATACGGTTTCATGAAAATTCAAGTCTCGAGCTGTCGATTTTACATACATATGCCGGAAACATGGCGTTATCACTGACATGTCCTGGACTGTCCCCACATTTTACTTGTTCCAAAAAGCCTAGAGAACGATCCTATGAGCTCTCTTAATACGAAAAAGAAGTTTGAATTTTTCGTCCATGTCGAGAATTTTACGTACATAAGTCGTCCCACTGTGCGCTGGTAGGATCGTTCGCCTGTTCTACGTCGTTGGTCACGTTGTCGTCTTGATCGCATTGGCGAGTAAAATATTCTCGCACACTCGTCTGGATATCGGAGGGGTCGCTCGGTTCACGTATATACGTGGCTGCCGTAACCGAAGATGTTTCCTGACGAGTCTGTGGGATACGAGTATACAGTGTTTGTCTCCCTCCCCCCCTGTACGCCGGTCGAAGCAGCCGTCTGTTCCTATGTCGTGGTCGCGTCGCGATAAAACGATCGGACTAACAAGGGAGGTTACCTAATCGTAACACGCCGATTGTAATGAAATTTTGGCACGATATAGAACTCAAAAAAATATTTGACACGTATTCTTTTATAGCGGCCGTCATTCATGTTAAGGGGGTGAAAATAGCTCTCAAAGTTGGGGTAGAAAATCCATTTTTATTGAATATCTCCGAAAGTATTAGGTCTAGATAAAAATTTCAAAATCCAATTTGTGCGTCTTTGAATAGCGAAAAGATTCGCGTAAACTGATTAAACAAATGATAATTTGTTTAAAAAATATGTTAAAAATTAACTTTTTTTCAACGTTTTTGGACAAAATATTAAACTTTTTTCATGAAAATTTGTATACACAGTCTACATACCTTGATAAATAATGTGAGAAAAAAGTTTTTTCGTTCCGCGGTCATAATAGTAATATTATGTTCCAATGCTTATGCGAGGCACGGTGGCAACCGTAATAGAAAATTTGTTCGGGTAAGGATAACCGTTTATTTGCAGTTGTTCCACGTTAAAAGTGATGTGATAGCCTTGAAAAAGGCTGATTTGTTTTTCTGTGGGTGTTCTATCGGTTTAAAAATTAGAATAAAATAATAAATAAAGAATAAATATGTTAATAGAATGGGAATAGAGTAATAAAAATAATAAATAACAATTACAAATAAACATTTAAATAAGCTAATGTAATTGCACGCCTACATCACCGTTACGCCGCGCCGCACCGTATTCCATCGAACGACCGCGCTACTGGAAGAGCACCACTGGCGGCAGCTCATGTCGGGCGAAGATATTTTGCTCTCTGCTTTGGTAAAAACGTCGACGTTTCAAACTTCAAAGGGGAGTTTCTCAAGATACAAGTCTGCTTCATCGTGTGGTATAATTCGATTTTCCGCTGGACCCTTATTTTTTGAGATAAATTCAAAAATATCGTCAAAAATTGGTGCAAAAATGGTGTCTCTCCGTCTTTAATGATCGTTTAAACTTGTTTAAACAATCATAATGTATTAATATTGGATATTACTGTATTCGGGAAAGTCTAAGGAATCTTTTGCTGTAAAGACCAATTCAATATCTTTTATAAAAACATCAAAATATTTGTTCAAAGTTGAAAAATAGGTCTTTTTTTCAAGCTCAAATTTCTCAAAAACTGTGCGTCTAGGAGAAAAATTAAGGTCAGATTCGGAAACAGCGCAAAAAACTCTATAAGGATTCCATAGTGAGAATGGAAATCCCAAAAAAAAGTTGAAATTTGTTGGACAGTATTATTAAATGAAGATGTTGGATTATAATTGAGGGTTTATTAATTTGCGCGAGTTACCAAACAACACGAATATATTCTGTATAGAGTGGGTGTACAATTGGTAGCGTCGCGATTAAGAGTGTGATTTTACTTACAAGGGGAGGCCGCGACCTTCGGGTCACCGATTGTGCTGAGACTTTGCACACTTATAGATCTCGTTCTCCTGTTCACGAATATATACCATTATAGGGGCAGATACTCAATAGTTTTCGAGCCTGTGTGGCGCGGCGGTAGCGTGCCAAGTTTTCAGACGGATGACCAATGTTCAAATCCTGCCGACGAACGTATTTTTTTAAAAATTTTATTATGTTCTTCACGCATAAAATTGTATTTTGAATTATAAATAATTTTTAAACCAATGATACAATATGCATGGTTTGCCGTTGGACTATGCAACGATAGTGAAATTATTGAAAATGTAATTAAAAAACAAATGTTTATGTGATTAACAAGTGTTTATACGATGTGCAAGGTGTTTCGCATCTTTATATTTTGTTTGCTTCCATGACAAATACTACTGCTGTAAGTATTCTATATAACAACATAACAACATATAACTACATAACAACAACTGTAAGTATTCTGTTATAACTATTCTACTTTTGTTAGTAAATACATGTTATTTATAATTCAAAATACAATTTTATGCGTGAAATTTAATCGACTGAAATTAATAATATAAATATACAATGAAAAATGTAATAAAATTTTAAAAAAAATACGTTCGTCGGCAGGATTTGAAACACTGACCATCCGCCTGAAAACTTGGCATTCTACCGCCGCGCCACACAAGCTCTTGTAGTAAGGTAGACAAAATGATGTTTTATACAGGAGCTATGAAACTTTAAACGTCAATACCTCGAAAACTATTGAGTGTCTGCCCTATAATGGTATATATTCGTGAACAGGAGAACGACATCTATAAGTGTGCAAAGTTTCAGCACAATCGGTGACCCGAAGGTCGCGGCCTCTCCTTGTTAGTTAGATGCCCGCACTGGCAATGCGGGGTCTCGAGAAACTTTTAATGTTCAAATAGACTTACAACCGAATTTTTACGGAGTTTAAATGGATAAATTTGGCCCGAAGGGAAACTTTAGCCCGATCTTACTGAAGTGACTCTAAACAGTGTGACACGTTACTCTACTTGTGACTCAACTAGTTCTGACCGACGAGAGGAAGAATCAAAGGGTTTATATACCCCTAGAATATAAACCCCTGAAAATTGGGGATTTTATTAGATGTCTAGGTCGGGTTAACGAAGGGATATCTAGGGCGTTTCCTGCCAGATACGATATCGGAAAGATATCGTATATTTATGATATCTGTTCTCCATACGTAACATAGTAAACAACGATTTGCTTTTATAGTAAATTCTAATCGTTGAATTTTTCTTGAATTTGTATGTCGTTTTAGACCTCTACAATTTTTGCGCAAAATGAATGCGCAGTTGAAATTTCGAATATTATTGGTAAAAATCCTTCTAGTAGCACTGGTGTGTGACATACTAATCTTTACAATTACGCATTAGGATGTTGTAATTTTTACAATCTCTCAAAGTTTAGATGATTTAATTTATTACAGGTGCAGTCAAAATTTGGGAAATGAAAACCGGAAGACAAATATATGTACAAAAATTTTCTGAAGTATCAGTAACAACAGAAGAAAGAAATATATCTATTACACGTCTACTTTATAATGAAAATAGTAATACTTTTGCTGTGGTTACTGTTGATCACAATGTAATGATTTATTCTTTAGAAACATTCGAATGTATTAAACAGGTGAGTTTTACAAGTGTTTACATTTCATTTATATTTAAATGCTTGTTGATAGTAATAAAAAGTATCGAACTTTTTACAGTTGGTTGGCTACAGCGATGAAATTTTAGATGTTGTGTACATAGGTGAGAATGGAACGCATGTAGCCGTCGCTACTAATAGTTGCGATATAAAATTGTATGATATATCAACTATGAACTGTCACTTATTACGTGGACATATAGACATTGTTTTATCTCTTGCAACAACTCCCGCTAATGTCTACCTATTTCTGTCATCGGCAAAGGTAAGTTTTATATCAATATGATGTGCACAGGAAATGTTAAATTAACTTATTATATAGGATGTCTCACGCAATTCAAATGCTTTGTTTGGTAACAGAACATTGATAAGGTCATTTATATTTTTTAATTGGTGCCATACTGTATTTATTTTTTTATCATCATATGATAGTGGAGGTCAAGATTAATTCAACGATTTACGGAAGTACGATTTTTATACACGGGGAGTTTAGTAACATGATAACTTCGAATAATTCGTAAGTTATTTATCGTATGAAAAAATTTTTCGAACAAATGTTACATGGTTCCCAGCGAGAACAGACAGTGCTGTAATCTGTTTTTTTTACTCTGCTTTTTTATCGAGATATGAGAGTCAGCTTCAGTTTTTTAAACTTAATGCCAAATATTTTCTCTCGAATTCGAATAAAACACCTAATTCTGTGTTAAAAAATGTATGCTACCGTCATATCTCTATAGAAAAGCAAAATAACAAGAAACTGTATTTCCCGCTGGAAACGATGCAACATTTGTTTGAAAATTTTTTTCGTACAACAAATAACTTACGAGATATTTGAAGCGTCCCGAGTATCGCAATTCTTTTTCCGAATTTCGCGGGTTGTAAATCCGGTTCGCGCGTTCGCGACGGTATCGGGGGCTAATGGCGTAACCAAGTAGTTACGTCTATTTGAAAATGAATTAATTCGGCTTTTAATGGAAAACACTTACTAATATATATATATATATTTAACAAAACTCGATTACAAGATTGGTACAAAGCGTTCTATTAGCGATATGGTTGTAGTGACGTGATATTTTGAACTGTTCGTCCTGGTTCTGTCACGTCTTACGTCGGTTCTGGACTTGTCCTGATTGGTCGGTGTTAACTTTTATTAGGCAATATTTAATATGAATAAGAAAAATATATTTAACACAATAACTGACTTGGATTATAGTATACATAACTGAACTTTTAACTCTATATATAAACGATTTTAAATTAACTGAAAGAGAAATCTATCCATCTGTATCACGCGCTACATATTTTAACGTTCATACTCTTAGAAGTAACACCGCAGAGAGAGACAGTCGACCAACCTCGCTAGGTTGCTACGCCATAGAAAAAATGTTGCCAACCTCATAAAACATAACAGTCGGTAGTCGGTGGTATGGGAAAAGTTGCCTGAATTTTGATTGGTTTAGAAATGTTTATTTAGCGGTCGGAGTGGGAGTCTGTTGCAGTCGTCTTGTGTATATGTCTGTCATAGTTGCGTGAATGCATCGTAAATTGTTTTGGCGCTAGATTTCCCTGTCCAATATTCTTAACCTAAGCTCAAGTGGTGTCCGGTGACACCCAAACAGTCCTAGGACCGTCGCCGTCGAGTGGCTGTCCCTACGCTCACGTTCGGTCTTGTTTATGACCGAACAATATTCGAAGTCATCATGTTACGAGACTTGTCCTGTACAATCTATGAAAAGAATTCTATCTTTATCGTTTTGTCCACAAGAGCGTATTAGCAATATTAGCGTATTAGCAATCTCTCTAAAAATAAATATAATTGCAAAAATTAACATGGGTCGAAAGTACATTTAAATTGGGGACTAAAATGGTTCTGGAATAGGGTGGTTCTTATTTTTCAACTTTCGAATTTTTTTGGTCCTAAATGATATGTGCAAAATTTCAGCTCGATCGGACAATGGGAACCCGTGCTGCAGAGCGCTTGAAAATTGTTTATTTTTCAAAATTGATTTTCTCCATTATAATACATCGTAAATATACATTTCTATATATCGTTGAATTTGTCTATCCATTCTCTATAACTATATATAAATAAAGTACGAGGTCATCGTAAGAAATGTTTCCGTAACTTTCAAATTTCGAAAATTAGATTGAAAAAAAAATTTTTCTTCAGCATTATATTTATTTCGTTTAACAAAGCAACCTTTGTTTGACACATTTTTTCATATATTTATTAATAACAAAGATGTTTAAATAACGTGGTCACTACACGCAGTTAGGGTGCCATAATCTATAATACCTTTTATTAATAATTGTATACATTTGTATTGTGACGCACGGAATATTATTAAAACTTAACCGATACACATTACACAAAATTATTCGAAAAAACACTTAATATAAATTAAAATAATATATGAAACTTGTTAGTATACAGTGTCTGAAAAGCTTTGTATCCGGATACCGTTGTCGGTACTCGTCTAAAATTTGTAAAATATTTTGTTTATTTGCTTCATCTCTTGTTAATATAGCATTATATTCCGATATCAACTTTACACCTCGCTCTGCAGTATCGTTAACATTTTCAAAGTTTTTACTATTTCTAGACCCGTTTTAAAAGTTACCTGGTTTTCCCAGACTGATAGGTCTTTCTGTAAAAAATCTGTAGATATATTAAATCTAGTAAAATTTTTCGGCTTTCTACATAAATGAAATTTTCTATGCCGATATTGGCAAGATTATGTATATGTGTCTGACAAACTTTTTTTGCTTCATCGTTCCCTAAACTTTTTACCATAAGCTTTTTATTTTTGTCACATGACAAACCTTCGTCAAAAAAAGATAATACTGCACATTTTGGTGTTAAGTACCACAAATGTCCCTCAAATTTATGTAACTCTATTCGGCTTACGTTTACATCATTTTTTTTTGTAGTCGTCCAGCTGTTTTAAAAATTCTAAATCTTGACGTGGAGCTATCGCTGGAATCGGAACATTAATTAAACCATGCTTCTATGTATAAATTTGCCGAAAATGTACATATATCTCTAATTATCGATACTTCTTCGATTAGATTATTCGATTCTTCTTCTTCGCGGAATAAATATATTTTTAATACATATGTGGCTTTAGCCATCCATCTAGCATGGTAGATAGCTCCAGTAATATGAAAACGGTTTCTTTTTGGACAAGTTCCACCAAGGAAAATAATCATCAATTCAAGGAATTCTACATAATCACCTCTTGGATGCTTCTGTTTTATGATATTTAAGCAGAAGTCCAATTTTGCTTGTATCCCCTGGAGCTTTCCACGGACATAATTATCTTCTAAACTTGACTGAAAATTTGGGTGGCTAATTTTCGGCCAGGCTTCCCGAAAGTTTTTAAACATTCCTATTTCAGGAGCTGAAGATTTCGATATCTTTTCTTCGAATACACTTTTTAAAACTAATTTATACATATGGTGACGACACGGAAAATACAATAAATCCCGTTTAACCATTTGCTCTAAAGTAACGCAAGCACCTCGAAATCGCCCCATGTTTGTCGACGTTGTGGCACAGAAAATCGCTTGCACTGTATTCGTTAGTTCCCATTCTTCCAATAACTGGAATATTGCTAGAGCTTGTTTCTTACCAGTATATTTTGTAATTGCTAGAACTCCCAGAAGTTTTTCTTTTCCTTCGTATGTGAGAATAACAGCTAATCTCTCTACACGTTCTTTGCCAGTTAAGCGTGGTAACATTTTTCCATCCCAATGAATGGTGACAGTTTTCGGTAAATTTTGTTTAAATGCTTATTTTACGATTGGCACCTCAGGTTGCTGGCTCTCAGATAGTGGAGCGACTCTCACGCTGCCTTATATGCGTTCACTCCTAAGTCTAGTGGATAAATTTTGATAAGATTCTTGGAGGTGTGGGTAGTGAATGATCGGTCTTGGCGTGAGAGCAACGTGTCTTTATTCGTAAACAGGATCTTACGACTCTACGCGATGTATCTACATTGACGACTCGCGGCGAACTCCTCGAACACTAATTTCTAACTCTCCGTTTGCCCTGGTAAAAATCCTCAACAACCCTGATTGGCTAACCCAAGCATTGGATTCTTCCAATCAGAGTTGTTCCTTTTTTGTCTCACCGCCTATTCCTTACGCCCTTAGCGTGTTTGTCTTCGGAACGGCGAGGTGATCGGAGGGGATGAATTTGTCACGGGACTTTCCTTCAGGCCACCCACGCCTGACCCGCGTGGCGACGAACCGATGGGTCCGCTTCAAGTGCCCTTCAGCTAGTCCCCTAATTTACGACGGTCTCAGATTGCTATTGAGGACTTTTGGAAAAAACTCTACTACACATGCTATGACAAGAGATCTGGAAATTGTCCACTCAAAAATAGCTTCGTCGAACGAGAGTCGTAAATTACATTGGCCGTTTGCACGAAAGAACAATACTCCTTTGTGCGTACGACCGGGCGCTACAGAGGCAATACAGAATTGTAACTATTATACATTTAAGAAATTCTACTTTTATTTACAAGCATTCAGTAATTCTTCCAAAATAGCCGATCACAATCATATTCGAAATTTACGAGAAATCAAATCTTTGTTATTACTAAATATATGAAAAAATGTGTCAAACAAAGTTGCGGAAACTTTTTTTATGATGATCTCGTACTTTATTTGCATATAGTTATAGAGAATGGAAAGAAAAATTCAACGTTATATAGAAATGTACGTTTACAATATACTATAATGGAGAAAATCAATTTTCAAAAATAAAAAATTTTCAAACGCTTTGCGGCACGGGTTCCCATTGTCCGAACAAGCTGAAATTTTTTACATATCATTTTTTCACCAAGTGTCATATTTTAGGATGGTAGGACCAAACAAATATTGAAAAGAATTTACGGCTTCTATTGCTAAGAACCACTCTATTCTGGAAATAACTGTTTTAAGCTGTGATGTATCGATTCTAATTCGAATAGTTATGAAGCACCGACATAATGTTATAATTATTATAAGAATATCTATTCTGGCTTATATCGGCTACTATTACAGTTCCTGATTGTGAGATCCGATATTATAACTTGGTTCTGTTATTTTTTTCTCCAACGGGGAAGCGAAAAGGCAAGCGACTCCGGGTTTTTATGGGCTCGAAGGCCGGGTGGCGCATGGCCGTGCGTATCGCCTTGCACCCTGAATAATACGTGCCCTCGAAGGTTTCGACCACGTGCGGTAATCGGGCAGGGTCGTGAATTCGGGCGTTAGACACTTCGCGATGTCACACGAAATTGTGGAAAATAACGGAAGCCTCCGAAGGAACAATCGCGATAGCTTGTGAAATATACAATACTTCGGCAACACGTACGCTCGTCGTTCTCACGGGGTAAGCGCCATGAAAACGTACACAAACGCTGTTGGACCGACATACGAAGAGTTCGATACATGAAATTCGGAATCGAGTCGAATTATTCCGACCGACATACGAACGCTACTCGAGCCACAAACCGCGGATGGAACAGTTTACGATTTGAACGACTATTACGTGGAGAAAGAAAGCCTGGTCGGCACTTACCGCCGATGACGGCTTCGTCGGACACTGGGTTGCACAATTACTCGTGACTACGATATTTTCTAATGCGCTTACTGGACTCGTAATAATATGTCCGTACGGGTCCGATAGCGCACGCAACACTGTCCGCGGAATTTTCGTGACCCAAGAATGTGGAAGTGAGGCGTCCCCCAGTCTTCTAACCTTTTCGCCCGCCAATAGCTATCACTTGCGTTAAGATCGCATACTATGGCCGAACTTCGAAAGGAGGGCCTCTGATCGTTGCCGTTTTCCGGATTTCCGTAACGACCGTGTTTCCACGACCGGAAATGTCCGGTGACATTCCAGGATTACTTGAGCCACACCGCCTATGGACCGTCGGAGTGGCGGGGCGAGGCATCTACGGGACGATTCCTGCGGTGTTTTCCTCATCCTGTGGTTCTTCATCGACACCTCCAAGTTGCTTGGTTCGGGCTTGAGATCCCTTTATTTTCTTCCCTGGGGATGTTATTGATGGTCAGGCGTTCCGAGTGGTCCTCTACCGACAGCTTCTCCTGTTCTCGATTTTGGCGAGAAGGCATCTGGACCCACGTTATGGTCCTGAAACTTTTCGTCGCGCCAATAGGCTCGACGTTCAACATGCTTTACGGTATCGGTCCTTAGTTTTAATCCTTTAATTTAATTTAGTTTAATTTAATTTTAATTAGTCTTAATTAGAGATTCCTCTCTAATTCCTAGGGGACGTGGTAATTTTTCCACGTCAGAATACAATTACAATTACGCGGCTTGCGGCAAAACCGTAAAGCATGGATTCTCGGCCCGGTACGGTAGCCTAGTGGCATAGCGACTACAGGCTAAGGCTCGAAACCAGGAACTAGCACGTTGTCGCGTATAGAGATCCCGGACACTCCCCCGTCTTCTGACTCGCATCTTCAAGAGGCTTATATCCTTGCTCCTGATGGTTCTTAACGGCGAGAAACGTGGGCAGTTCGCGGCTGCCTCTCAGTCGCAGCGTTAAATAGGCCTTAATTAAGTAATTACCCTTGCGAGTGTAGGATTTTTACTCCTTTTTCTTTTTTAAGTGTGGGGAAATCCTCCTTATGGATACCCATCCGCCCTCGCCTGAGAGGAGGGGTATGTTGGACTCTCCCGGCAGAAGGCCGGGCATACCGACTAAACCCACATTAATCCGTCTCTGGGCGTGTGGGGTGAGCCGGGATCATCATTGGTATGCAATCGGTCTCGCCCCCGCCCGTTTGTGCGCACTCGGGAGGAAGAGAAGCTTCCACCGGCCAAACTAACTTGGGGCTGGGCGACGGATTACACTGAGCCCCCCCTTTCCTTGGGGCCGCCCGATGGACGAGTGGTACAGGCCACACGCCCGACGGCCTGAGACCGACCCTTTCCCTTTCGAATCACCCGGACCCACTCCTCGGACCCCACCACGGGACTTTTCCCCTTGGTGGGGGCCGGCTGGGCCTCTGCCTTCTTCACCGCCGGCCCTGAGGTGCAGCAGCCGCCGCCATCTTCTTAGCGGCTTCCGCCTCCGCCTCGGCGAGAGGCAAGATTGCCCGCATGATGCGGTCCTCCTGTTCTCGCAGTCTGGCGTCGATGAGGCGCCCCACCTAGGCGAGGATGCTCTCATCGACGCCAGCCTCCCCGCGATCGCGGGGACCGTCAGTCTCCGGCGCGTGAGACGCAGCCAGGTCCATCCTCGCCAGCTTACTGGTCGGGGGACCCTCGAGCTGCTCCCGCAGCTCGGCGCACTCGGCCTCGAACATACGGGCCCGGGCCTGCGCCACCGTCAGCTCATTCTTGAGCTCTGCGTCCTCCGGGATGTCCCCAACCCTTGCCGCTCGCTCCGTCAGCTCAAATGCTACTGCGCGGATTGTGCGGGCAGCCCTCCTCAACTCTCCCTTGAAATCTCCCTTAAGGCCCCGCGAGACCATGGAGACGCTGTCGACAGCGTCACACATGTCCTTAACTAGGCTGAGGAGCTCGTACGCCGATGACGTCATCATGACGACCTCAGAAAATGTTTCCTGCAGATCAGTCTAAAGACGGGTCCCTTCCAAGCCCTGCGATTCGAAAAATTTCTTTATGGAAATTTATGGTGTAGCGATAATAGATTTTCGAAGTCGTGGAACATAGTTACTCAATTTCTAAACCTTCCACATCGTGTGTCTAGCTCATCTGATCGCCAGCCCTCATCGTCTTATTCATCGAGTTCTTTACTCTCAATATGCTTTATTAGGCCCGAAGCTCTTTGTGAGTTTATTGCCTGCTACGGTCATCGTCCGAAATCCGCGGAACGGTCCGCTTCCGACCACTCCTCCAAGCCGACGAAAATCTTCATTCAGAGGAGAGTAGCAAAAAAAAAAAAGAAGAGAGGAGATCGCATCAAACAGTGACGAGTATCGCTAAAAAAATCGAAATCATTGAACTCCGTTAGGATCGTACTGAAAACTTTTAAATTAAGTCGAACGCGACCTACCGGGTCTGTTATCAATGTCTAAGTTCAATAAACATACAAAACTTTAAATAACGAGTACAGATAAAAGTAGCTTTTACTCGAATCGTTATGTAAATAATTTTTTATCTAAATAATGCCCAATTCTGGCGGACAGTGGCTAGAGTTGCGGCAGCATGGCTGGATCCATCGGAGTGGTGACCCTGGTTGGACTCAGTTTGAGCGACGCGACGGTGCGGTTTCCCCGATATCGGTTGGACTCATCGAGATAGGGGGGGGGGTCCCGGTACGACCCCAGTTTTGCGAGCTGATATTCGAGCTTGGCCGAATCACACTAACCTAGAATATGGTCAACAATCTGTTAGCCCTTGATCTCTAAGTCCTTCCTATTGTGACCACTTACGAGGACTAGGAGGTCGTCTGCGAACGCTGTGAATTTACTCTCGACTGGGATCTCAAATGATCTCAGGAGACCACTGAACATGAGGTTCCAGCAGTCCGAGGACAGAGTCTTGTGGGCAACCCCTTGTAACGCTCTTGGATACCCTCTCTATTCCTGCTGTGAAACCCACGGTTGTCGAAGTAACTTGAAATTATCATGAAAATATTCTGCGAGCAGTCGCGCTTCCTAAGACTTCACAACACTAGGGGCCACCAAACATTATGGAAGGAGCTCGAGGTGTCGAACAGCAGCGCCATCACGTATCGATGCTCTGAGGTATCTACCACGAGATGCAGCTCCACGATTGCGTCCTCCATCGACTTTTCAGGCATGAACCCGAACTGTCGATCGGAGGTCAGTTCTGGTAGTATTATCGTCTGGTATATTCTCCTCTTGAGGGGCTTCTCGAAAAGTTTCCCTGTGACGGAGAAAAGACAAATAAAACGGTATGATTACGGGTCCTTCACGTCCTTGTCTTTACCCTTCAGGAGAACTCTGAGTGAGCTTTCCCTCCAGGTCGAAGGAAAGATGCCCTACTGAAGGTACTCATTGAAGAGCTGCACCAGCTGACCGAGGATTACCATAACAACTGCCGTCTGTTGAACAGAATCACAGATCCTGGTACGTTTCTGTTTTTGAATGAGGCTGCGGCTTTCTTGACTTCTTCCCTGAAGAATGGAGCAGTGTCTCTCGAGCTGGGCGTGATTCGTGCACCTTTCCTAAGTACATACTCGCTGTTTTAACGTGTCCTCTTCTTCCTAGTCTTCTGGGACGTGCGCTTTCAGTAACAGGCTGGCAGTGCCTGGCACCCTCTCGACTCGGAATGTTCGCTTGAAGTTTGCCTCTCGAGCTTCACTTTTTTCGCCTTCCATCTATACCTCCGCAAAGAAAAGCGATAGGTTAGCATTTTCTGAAGGCACGTGTTCCGATGTACCTGTATACGATGTTCGTGAGCTTCGTCAGTTTTCGTGTCCAACACGGGTTGGACTTCCTAAATTGTCAGCGCTTCTACCATTCGTTCGACGTCTTCCACGGACTCCAATTCGAGAACAGCGTCCTACGCGGACGTGTAACCTAGTCGTAACTGAGTTGTCTCACCTATAGCGCGAGCTCGCCGCCATTGGGATGCAAAAGCTCTTAGTCAGAACGTATTTAGAAGGGGAAAAGGAAATAGCTTCCTTGTCTATCTCTACCACGACGCTATCCACATGTGGGCTTTCCTCCTTATCGTTTAATTTAGCTTCTATCTGTTTCTGTAACTTCTTTAAAAGGGGGCGATCTTTCCCTCACTGTTGGGTATAATAAATGGTTTTGGCACACACTCGTTACTTTACACTTATACTTTGCCTATACAATCTTTATTCAATATTTGAGCAGAGCGGTTTCAACGTTTTTACACGAGATCGACGCGACAGACTAGACACCTGTTTACAGTTGGCGGAAAGAGCACAGAAGAGATCGAGCTCTTCGCGATCCGTTTATTTATGTGTTGGCGTGTTTACTCTTGTGCCATCCATCGAGGCGACTTGTTAATTATTGTGGTAATAATCCTGGAAACCTTTTCACCAGGTCGGCAAGTTAGTTTGTAGATATTACTTTGAATACCTAACACTCACTATGTGACTTACTCATTTTGAATGAAAGGAAAAAGATGGTAATTCTTAAAGAGAAACTTTCCCAACGGCTGAAACTACGGCTTCTCCGCACAAAAAAAAATGTTATGAAACCACGAAACCAAGATAGCAATACAATAGGACTTCTTAAATTCACCTAAAAAGTTTTTTTTCGATTTTTCATCTGAAAATTGTGGCTTCACGTACATACACTAACGGCACTATTATACATGGTTTTCTATTAGTGATCTCAAGAACAAGACACGATGTATAATTGTAATTTTATCAGAGATTATTAGATCACCCTTAACTTCTTTTTTTAAAATGCTGCTGTGTAATAATTTTTGAAGTATTCTGCTCTGGGAGATATAAATATTTCAGTATTGCACTACTTTTACAGTTTCTATACCATATAATTCTACTCAATCTCGTTTGATTCCTGCAATTCTCTGGAATTTTTCTTATCGGTATCTTAAATCTAGGTTCCCATTATGTATCAGATAGACAAGAATTCAAAATTAAAAAATTTAAGCAGATTCTAAACTAATAAAATGATAACAATGTTTCTATGGTAGTGTACTAACAAGGAAAGGCCTCGAACGGTTCCAATAACGTAGATGAAAATTTGTAAGCCTGAAGAACAGCAAAAAATTGTAGATACGTATGGTTTTTAGCTGCAGCAATTCAAGTGTAAGGAGTGATACCACTCTCCAAAGTTTAACTCCTAAGAGGTAACTCGAAAACTGTTATAGAAGCCGTTGTTTTTGCAATAAAATATGTAATCTTTTTTATCACATTTCAAACAAATGCAATATTTTTTAGAATAAACATTACTGTTGTAATTTTTTATAATGCTTTTAAAATTTTTTTGTTGGTTCTAATATTTCATTGAAATACGTTAGAAACTATGTATGTAATTTTTGTGTAAGAAACATTTTTCTATCATAATGTAATATAATAGTTTGAGTTACCACTTACGTTTGAGGCCTTTTCTTGTAAGAAATGTTATGTAGTAATTTTCAATAAAATATAATACGTATCTTTATAGGATAATAGTATTCGTGTGTGGTATATGAATAAAGAAACTTTAAAAGTTTCTTGTATTGCAGCCGCAACTAGGCATACTGCTTCTGTTGGTTCTATTGCAATTTCTCAAACATCATGTAAATTCTTTACTTCTGTTAGTCAGGATTCATGCCTTAAATTGTGGAATTTTCCAAATAATTTAGAATTTGATGGTAATTATAATTTTCCTTAATACCATTAATGTTTTATATTATCATTAATACTATATTAGATATTTAATAATTTCAGATGAGCATTCTCTAGATGTAGTCCACACTGTCTTAGCTCATCAAAAGGATATTAATAGTGTGACTATTTCGCCAAATGATAAATTAATCGCAACAGGGTCACAAGACAAAACAGCAAAAGTGCGATAAGTTAAACTTAAAGCGATACATATTTAATATTTTTTGCAACAAATGTACATTTTAATTGGAAATTTATTTTTACTATGCATTTTAGTTATGGTCAGGTAATGATTTGCAATTACTTGGAGTACTTCATGGTCACAAAAGAGGTGTTTGGTGTGTACGGTTTTCTCCAATTGATCAAGTACTTTTGACAACATCAGCAGACTGTACAGTAAAACTTTGGTCACTAACAGATCTTTCTTGTTTAAAAGTAAGTAATTCGTAAGAATATAGACATTACAATCAAATAAAACATTAATAGTTATAGATGGTTACTTTTTTAAACACTCATTCTATGTGCCAAAATAAAACGATGTTTAATTTTTTGAAATATAAATGTATTGCTTGTCAAGTTTGTCTATTGAAAAGGTAATAGTATTATTATTTTTTTAATCCAGTAATGCGGATAGTAATGACTATCTATGGATTTCGGTGATTAAACATATCTATTATTGTGTAATGAATAAAAAGTGCGTTTTAACAATGTCACATATGATGCTCAAAATAATTTCAACGGAAGCTTTTATTATTTGCATAATCTGTCACTGTCAATATTCATGGTGATTGAGACTTTCGCGTTTCTTTATTGACTATTATCATAATTTAGTGATATTTTGAATTGTTAATAATTTGAACACGAAATCTACAGCTAACTAATCATCTTTTATTTGTATCTTATTTGACATATAGAATCACACTCTAAAGACATACAGAATAAAGAATTGACATAAAGAATGACACTGAAAAGACGATCATCTACCATTGAATGCTTTGTATATGTATTATCCTTAATAATTTTATTATTATAGACACTGGAGGGTCATGAGTCCTCGGTATTGAAAGCGGAATTTTTAACTCGTGGTATGCAATTAATTACAGCAAGTGGAGATGGGCTTTTGAAACTTTGGAGTATCAAAACATCTGAGTGTTTATGCACTTTAGAAGAGCATGATAGCCGTATATGGGCAATGGCTAGTAAATATCATTTGGATACGTTGTAAATATAAAGTATCTTATAATATACTAATATAATACTTTAAATGTAGTTAGGAAAGACGAAAAGACAATAATTAGTGGTGGAAGTGATTCATTACTAATTATTTGGAAAGATATAACGGAAGAAAACAAAGAAAGAGCACTATCAGAAATGAAACAACTTGCACTCGAAGAACAACAATTAGCGAACTTGCTTCAAGCAAATAAACTAAGTTCTGCATTGAAATTAAGTTTAAAATTGAAACGACCCCTGAAAACACTAATAATTATAGAAAGTAAGTTATGTCTTTATGTTACTATTATTAATATAAACTTTGTTAACTATGTAAAACTATTCAACTTTGTGTTTCGATAACCATTAAACAATTCTTATAAATTTTGAATCATGTCAAAATGTTAATGATTTGATTAGATAATTAATTTTTTCATATTTACGCTTTACCATTCAAAACCGGTTTGTAAAAACCGACAAAACCTATGTTATTACTTGCATCGATTAAACTTATATTATTACTTAAACCTACATTACTTACATGCACAGACTTTACTCGTATTTAATTCGTATATTATATTTACTCATGTATTATATTTACTCGTATATTATATTTACTCGTATCTTTAATCAGCAAAAGTAGCAGTACATATTTCACGAACTGTAACGTTGTCGTGACATTGTCTGAAACAATTTTTACAGTACAAAATTTATTTGCACTTAATATAATTGTAAAAATTTAAGTGTGGTATAAGCATATTCGCTCAAAATCAGTTTTGTTCATATAAAATGTTTTTGGATTGACAAAGTCGTGGGTTTGGGAGTGCAAATAGCTTAATTTGTAAAGAGTTCATATTGATGATTCTTTCATATAATGAGTGTCGGTTTCCGCTATATTCATTAAGTGATTATAGTTACTCGTGTTGTTAGATTTTTATGAAATTGCGTAGACTTTTATATAATTGCATTTTTGTATAATTAATCTTTAGATGTAAGAAAATAGTTACATGATACTGCATATTCGTCGCTCATTAACCAATACACTAAAGATTTTAACACTTTTATTTCTGTGAGGTATCTACTAATGATAAGATTATTGGAAACGATCGTAAAAATCAGATTCTAATGATGGATTTTATGATATTAATTCCATTTATCTTGTTTCGTACAGGTATATTAAGCAAGAGTAATTCTCAACTCATCCAAGCAATTAGTGAACTAAAACCATCATACAAGGAGGAGTTGGTGAAATGTGCTATCGCATGGAATACTAACAGCAAAAATTGTCAATTAGCTCAGGTACGTTTCCAAATAACATTCTATAATATAGATCTTTATAATGACATATACAATTACTTTCAATTATAACTTGATTTCTTTAATATTTATTTTCACTTTTTATCGAATACACACTTATGAATACTACAGGGTGTCCCAAAACTATCGTTCTTCCGGGAAATGAGGGGTTCCTGGGGTGATTTGAAGCAACATTTTCCTTTGCAAAAATGTTCGCCGGGGCTTCGTTTAGGAGTTATTAACGAAAAATACTGACCAATCAGAGCGCG
>CM052212.1:20991775-21006865 GCA_028454225.1 Lasioglossum leucozonium
CAAGCAGCAAGTGGATTAACGGCTAAATAAGTGTATTTTTACAATACTTAATTCTAAATTGCCTACTCTTTCGCTTGTTCATTTCTTCTTCGCGGTGATCCGCTAACGCTCCAGCGAGGGGATCCTCCTGACGCGCCGTACGATCTTTGCCAACACGCGTCTAGGTCGCGCTCTGATTGGTCAGTATTTTTCGTTAATAACTCCTAAACGAAGCCGCGGCGGACATTTTTGCAAAGGAAAATGAGGAAAATGTTGCTTCAAATCACCCCAGGAACCCCCCATTTCCCGGAAGAACGATAGTTTTGGGACACCCTGTATAATATTAAACCTTTGTTTAATAGGTTGTTCTAAACGCTCTAATAGTGGAACAAGAGGAATCACATAAAAACTCGGTATTAGTATTGGAATCTGCAATACCTTATACTGAACGGCACTATACAAGAGTTACGAAATTGTTACAAAGCCTTCATTTATTAACATATACGCTGAATCGTATGAAACCACATATTACATCCACTGGAGCCGAATAACGTGAAATTAAATCAATATGAAAATTTTGGTAATTTCTAATAAATTTTCTAATATAAATATTTAAGAAATTGTGAGTTTGCGACGAAGCGAAGTTCTGTGCCTCGACAAACGCCTGGTGTCAAGTGAGATCGGGCGCACGAACGCGGGATATATTTATAGACTGTCGCGTACACTCGCCCGCGCCAATCAGAGCGCGGAGCAACAACGCATCAATCAACGCCGTGCAACACACGCGGAGCGTGGGTCTCTCGCCATGGTCCGAGCTCGCGATTTCGGGCTATATAAGGCGCCTGGCGAACGAGTTTCAGCGGAATTCGTTCCGGGCAGCTCTTGTTAGAGCTTTGACACGAATTGGCTGTCGTAACGCAACACCGATCCTCGCCGCCTTGAAACTCCCCACCAGGAAAACGTCCTTTTAGCCAGCCTCGTCGCCGCCGCCCTCGCTTCCGCCGCCGACGAGACCTGCCGTACCGTCAACGATTCCCAAAGTGGCCAGGGGCTCCTGGCCGCCGAGAACGGGATCCGACGACGGACCGCGCTCGACCGCTCTCCGTCGCGACCTCCGAAACCGATCGTTCCATCGACGATCCCCGAAATGGTCCAGGCGATGCTGACCACCGAGGACCGGATTCGACGAAGCACCGCGCATGCGTTCCTTCCGGACACCCTCCCGTGCAATCCGTCGTCGGCACCATCCTGCTGGACCGTGTTCTCCGCGCATCCGAGCGCTTGCCATCTCTCGTCGTTCCCCTGCGTTTCAAGCGCCGTCCCACTTGACCGCGTTCGCCGTGCATCCAAGCACTTACCGGCGTCTCTCCGTTCTCCCCGCCGTGACTTTGTAAGCGCCTCAGTGCGCTGAACCAGCGAGGTTTGTCTCTACCACCACCTATTCCGCAGAAAGAGCACCTGCCAATGCCCGGAAGCCACGCCGAGGGCCGGGATTTTAATAAAGATATTTTCTAAGAACTCCCGCCTTGAATCATGACCACCCCTTCCCAACAATCTTGGGCGACCTCTGAGCATTCAGGGGAAGGACCCCGTCGCAGCCGCGAATCGGCGCGCGACGACCGACCGTTACAAGTTTACAAACTTTTATTTATAGTCAAATGTACCCTATCATTAATTGTTAGTTACGTTAAACTATGACTTTATTTCATATTAATAACGATCTAATCATTTCTCTTTCAAGTAACAATTAAATTAACAATTAAGCCTGATTCAGTTAGGGTTTATCATATTTTTTTACAATGCGCAGCGTGCATTGTGCAAGGTGTAACAAAAGTAATGGACATCCGTCCTAGGGGTGATTCTACGCTCTAGATTAGATGACATTTGTGAAAAATTCAGTAATGAACTTGTGTTTATGTGTTTTATGTGTTCTATTCATCAAGAACAGGAAAAATTTGAAAGGAATCATATGTCTCAAACAAATAGTTATCCAGATATAAGTTAATGAAGTTTCAAAATATTTTTATTGCCTAAAGATATCCGTACGTATAGATACTCAATCTAGCCGCGCAGATGATCCTCTGTACAGTGGTGTGTGCGATTCTACCCAAACAGCATTTAAAGGGATTGTTTTATGTTAGACTAGTTCAATCCCAGAATGGGGGACTGCGAACCGAGGTGGTTGAAGTGAAATAACCAAGAGAAACTTGCGTGTGAATATGGTCTTTTATTTCCAATGATCGCATTTTTGTTTGAACAATTCGCGGAACGATTGGCGTGCACTGATGTGAAATTGCGAGTTTGAAAAAATGCGCGTGGTTAAATACTGGTTGGGTGTTGCCCGGATTTGGCGAAAAGAGAGCAATACTCGGTTTTGGTGATTCGTATTCTGAAGTCGTTATACGTTGTCACGTCGCCGGTTTTTCGCGAACCGTCGGAAGGACGGAAACGCTGGTGACTCCGGGTATTTACGGGCAGAAGGCCGGGCCCCGCTCGGCCGCGCGATGCGTGGTCCACCCGGGACAAACGGTGTCTCGCAGATTCGGACTTTCACGAAACGATTGTTCTATATTCGGGCGCCAGGCACTCTAGAGTGTCCCACGAGACCTAAGATAACCCTAGGAGGCGCAAACGGATCGTCCGAAACCGCGAGCACCGCGCGAGGCTCAGGATAACTCGAGAACGGGCGCAGGATTCTACGTGGATGGAGTATGGGGCATTTCCCGCGGCGGAAAGGTTTCTCACGGAGTAACGACTCACTATTTCGGCTGGTATAACATTTATTTCGTCGATGACGATGACAGCAAGGCTGCCGGTGAGAGCCGGCAGCTGAGATTTAGAAGCCGGCGCGATCTCGATAACATTGCGACGGAAGGTCGGTCGCTCGCGCGCGTGTACACTGGTTGTCTCGCTTTTACGCGTCGAATTCGGCAATTTCAGATGGTCGCAATTACCAACGGGTGTACTCGCTACAATTATCGAATTCCGGTGGAAAACGCGGCACAATTTCTCGGGTCGTTTTCGCTCGGCGACGGCATACGACGCGGGACCGTCACGTCCTCCCACCGGGGAAACGTCTCGAAGATGGCGTACAATTTCGAATCACGAAATCGGCAACGATACGCGCCCCCCGTGAATCCGCGACTCCGCGTTAATACTGGCGTCGTATGACCGTCTTACGACGGGTACGCGGCCACCGCTATTCGGCCGGATTCACGTTAAACTCCCGGCACGTTCGTTGTCCGACCGACGACCGTTCGTCCTTTTGAATAACCGCCCCGCGGCAAAGATACGATTTCGACGTAATTCGATGCGAACAAGGACCCGCGAAAACGTTACCGAGCCAACACGAAATGAATCACTGGAGCACGAATATTATGGAAGCCTGACAGGCACTTACCGACGGCAACGACAGGACCGCAGCAGCTAGTCGGCAATCTCGTCCTCGTGCGTCCCTGAAGTTCGGCAGCGGCACTAATTATTACTTTTTCTCACGCACGAGTTCAAATAGCGAGTTTTACTTGCGGCAGCCAACGACCCAGTGACCCAATTCCGCCCGGCCCAGCAACGCGGAAGCGAGGCGTCCCCCTACTCACTGCCCTATTTCCATTCGTCGCGGCGCTCGGACCAATCGCACGCGGTTTTTACGCAGGATCGCATCCTGTCGCGTGCCCCCCCCCCCCCCGGCTTTCGGGAAATCGCATTTCTTCTTCTGCCGCTTCCAGGTTGTTGCAGCGGCATGTCGTGAGGGAGGGAAGACTTGACCGCTCTGGCCGTGGACCTTTTCCTGCCGGGCGAGACAGCGACGAGGTAGAGACGATGTTATTCTCTGGTCCACTTTTCCCTGTCGGTGTCTCCGGGTTTGTCGGCCCTGGCTTCGTCTTTCCCTCGTTGTTTCTGCACGAATTTATCTCCCAAGCCGGTTTCAAGAACGCCTCTTCCGATTGGAAATAGGGTGGCGGGCTCCCCTGGAGCCCGGTTTTGGTCCTGCAAGTTCGCGTCGCCCAAAGTGGCGCGACGTTTCAAAACGCATGAATGCTCGTCCTCTGGGTTCGACTTTCCCAGGGAGAGCACTCGCAATCGGCCGTTTCGCATCAGCACTGCCAGAGGGCGGCCCGGCCTCTCTCGTTCGGTTCGGAGGGACGTAGGCAAAACTTGCTGAAGCAGTGTATGGAGATAATCGTTGGACCACTCTTTCCAAATGCTCCTGTAGCAGCTAAAACATCGATCAGAAACAGACGTTTTTCCTCGCCATTGCATCAGCTGCCACCCAAAAAAATCACCACAGGTTAACGAATCTTTGCCCGCGAAGAAAAAGTTCCTCGCCTCTCCCCGCTTCATCGCCGAGCGTGCATATAATACCACGCACCTGTCATCGTGCACAGAGAGTGAATTAAGAGCGCACGTATTCCTAAGTAATTGATTATTTTTGTATCAGTTTTAACACCTTAACGAATAAAGAGTATTGTCCATAATTCGATCTCCGATCATTATCTACACTCCCAGGAATACGTTGTACAAGTTGCCAACGCGGGTGTCGGTTTTCGGAGAGGTTTACCACGCTCGGTTGAGGCTCAGCAACAATGGCCGCATCGATTAAAAAATGACCCGGTGTTAAGACTTAGTAGTCATCAATATTGTCGGACACGGCTGATATTGGTCACGAATTAAGACAAGCTTCGACTTGACATAGTAGCGTTGTCGATTCTTCCGACGTGAGGGTGTGGGAGCCGATGCAGCGTTTGACGTGATACTTCATGCTTTTTACTGCAGCTTCCCACAACCCGCCAAAATGAGCTGCAGGACAGGAAGTGCCATTGGAGCAAGTTGACGGCGGTTGAATTAATGAAATCTGCGCTTTGCGCAGCTAGTTTTGTCGCGTTGGATAGCTCGCGATATGGCTCTAGGTCTTCCGCGACGGGAAATGAATCGATGATAAGCCGCAACGAATGCATTAGCCGAATAGTCGTTTACTAGCTCAATGTGTCTTTGCACACAAAGGCTTTGTGTGTTTTGTGGCCTCGACCGGGCGTGGTACGTACTGGTACGTATTTCAGCCTTTTCTCGCGTGCAGGGAACACACTTATACAGAAGTGCACGGACAGTGACCTTGCTTTCACTATCCAGTACTCTCTTCGGAGCACTGAGAGTGTGAGTTGTGGTCCGCCATAGAGTGTTTGGAGGTGTGTATGGTGAATAATTAACATTAATAAGTGGTGAGAGCGGAGAATAAGCGGAATTTTTTCTCTAGGTAGGAGCGAGGAGTGTTTTAATCTTCCTCTTGCTCGCATGAGTCCGTCGCTGTCAATAAACGGCATCAACGAGCCGATTGCGCTGGTCGTTGACAGTGGGCGTTTGCTGAGGAAGTGGGAATATTCGGATGGAAATGTTTCAACCTGCATGCTGTTTAGCCAGAAGATTTTGGTTTTGGAAATTTCGATTGTGAGCAGGACGAGCGGAGATGGGGATGTTGGATGTTGGCGAGTCGATGTATCGTGTTCGGTTTTTCGAGCGAGTGCGACGAATCGAAGTACGTACGCGGTTACGCGAAGGAGCTTCGACCACGACGAATACCGATAGGCTAAACTCCAAGTCTCGGTCGTCGCGATGACGCACGACGGGACTGTCGATCGTTCTTCGCGACAGGTGCCGGGTGGCAACGATGGCGTCGTTTTTGGCCACGTCTCTTCCGGTTCGCACAATCACTTTGGACCGGTCCACCATAAGGGATGGTTAGCTAATTCGGAAGGAAAGATACCACCAGACGCGCAATCAGCGGAGTTCTCATCGCTTGAGACGTGACGCCATGAAGCATCGGGCAATGCGTCGTGAATCTTAGTGATTCAGTTTTCGATAAATGTCTTCAGCTGGTTCGGTGATTTACTAAGTCACCACAACGTGATGCTCCACGAATCGCTCCAGCAGAAGACATTGAGTCGATGGATTTGAATCGCATTTTGAACTTTATGGATAAGTTTTGCAAGCAGTAGTGCTGCAGACAGCTCGAGTCGCGGGACCGAAATCGTTTTTACTGGTGCGACTCGGGTCTTCGCCGTGAGAAGGCCAATATCAACAGTGTCGTCATGCTTGATGCTGCGTTGATAGACGATCGCGGCGTAGGCTTTGATCGAAACCGTGCAGTTCGCGGCGGACGATAGAACCGGAGGCTAGTTTACGCGGAATGGACAGCTCCTTTATGCGTGGGAGTTGTGCACAGTAGACATTCCATTCCTCTAGGACCTCGCGCGGGACCTCGTCATCCCAATCACAACGCGCTTGTCACAGTTGTTGCATTAGAATCTTGGCGGTGACGAAGACGTTCAGATCCGGGAGCGCGACGAATTTAATTTGGAATTCATCCTGCAGCGGGTTCCACGTGATACCAAGAACTGATAACGTTTCACCTATTGCGAAATTCTGTCCGCCGGGTAGACCGTGATCGGACGGGTCAATGTCGGATAAGAGCGCGGGGGCATTACTGGCCCATTTCCTTAAATGAAATCTGCTCCATTTGAGAAGTCTGATTAATTGGTCGCGATGAGAACGGAGCTGATTCATGTCATCGACTCCGAATACGCAATAGTCTACATAGGTTTGCTCGGTGATTATCGGTGTCGTGAGAGGAAAATTGTAACCTCCATCGTGAGCGAGCTGCTGCAAAACCCGAATGGCTTGGTAAGGGGCTGACGTAGTTCCGTACGTCACTGTGAGCAATTGATACTCGGATATCGGTTCGTCCGGGTTTTTCGGCATAAAATACGTTGGAAATCAATGTCGGTGTTATGCATCAGGATCTGGCGGTACATTTTAGCTACATCGGCGATGTATACGAATTTGTATTGCCTCCATCGCATCAGGATAGCTGTTAAGTCCTACTGCAGTTTTGGTCGGCTCAACAGTAAGTTATTTAATGATGTACCGTTGCTTGATTTTCGCGAGGCGTTAAAGATGACTCGCATTCGTGTTGTCTTATTTTGGTCGCGGCACACCGCATGGTGGGGGATATAATATCCGGAAACCTCGCGTGCACGGGATTCGACGCGTCTCATGTGACCCAGCGATTCATGTTCTCGTCGAGTCGCGCGAAAATCATGCAATGATGTACGGCGAATCGCGTCTGAATTGAGGAAGGAATCGTCGGACCGAAAAGGATCCAACCGAGTGTCGTTGACTGCGCAATGGGCTCGTTGTTGGCACGTCTGCACAGCTCACCGGTGAGTAGCTGGCCGTAAAGGTCAGCTCAGATCAGAATATCAATTGGGTCCGAACTCATGGGATCCTAGTCAGCGAGTTTCAACCTTGCAAGGTCATCCAAATTAGTAATGCGTAACCTGGACGGTGGTGTATACCTTGTTATATTTTGTAGTATAATTGCCGTCGTTGAATATGCAGGCTCAATGTCATCAAGAGATGAGAGACAGACAATAGCTGAATGCGTCGATGCCGAAGTGGAGGATCCGATCCCGGTAACGCAGATAGAATGCGGATCGCGCTTTAGTCGAAGGCGTCGTGAGAGGTCAGCAGTAATCATTGTCGCAACCGAACCCTGATCCAGCAAGGCACGCGCCTTTACAGGGTGACTGTTGGTTGTACATTAGTACATGTCTTGGTGATTAAGAGGGAACTTAGCTCGTCGGCGGTTGTTGCTAAGGACTTCGTGTCCTGGTAATAGCTTTTGGTTTGGTTTCCAGGTTTGGAAGTGCAGGAGCGTATGGTGGCGTTGGTGACACTCTTTACATTGATGGAAGCTCCGGCTCTGGGCGCCATCATGTTTCAGAGAGAAACAATTCAGGCATCGACGTTGCGATTTTATAAAATTGTATCGTTCTAAAGGCGTTTTTGCGAGAAATTGTTCGCATTTCTAAATTAAATGACCGCCTTTGCACACTGGACATGTGATTGCAAGGGCGGTTGCGGCGTGCGCGGATATAGATTTCAATTTGGTTGATTTGGCGGTTAGATCGATTAATTTTTCCTTAGGAACTGTTGTGAGAAATTCGAGCGCACGAATTCGCGAATCGAGAAACTCATCGAAGGTATTGTACTCAGAAAATTCAGTCGATTTCCCAGTTTTAATTCCCAAGCCGTGCGGGAGGTGCGATCTAAACGCTGTACCCCGAGATAAACTAACATGTCGCTCCAAGAATCAACCGGGCGGTTTAAAATCTTGTGCGCTTGAATAAATCCATATAAGCGATCGCAAAGGTGGCGTAATTCCTTCGGCGATTCGCTTGAAACGGTCTGCATGGAGAAAAGAGCGTGGAGGTGCGTAGCAATGAGCCGACGGTTATTCGCCTATCGCGATCGGACGATATTCCACGCTATTTCAAAATTCTCATCGGTTATGGGAAGCTGCATTATCGTGGCTTTAGCTTCACCTTTGACTGCCAAGCACAGATATTGCATCTTTTCTACTTTCGAGAGGGTACGATTGGTATTTACCATAGAATCGAATTGGTCTCGGAAGCTTTCTCAATGATCGATGGCTCCGTCGAACGTAGGCATCTGCAGGGGTGGAAGATGGCTGCTGTGGCGTGACGTCATAGTAGTCGTTAAATCGTCACCTGCTGGATTTTGAATTTTCGACGGGCTCAGGTTAGCGATCCACTCCTCCATGAAGTCCACTGTTTCGTTGAAGATGGTTTTGCACTTTGCAAAATGGGTGGCTGCCTTCTCCTGTTGGTCCATGATGTCGTGAAGCTCGGCATCCAGCACTTGGCATTCGGTGAACAGTTCTTTCCCCTTTGTGTGCGGTTTCTTGTTACAGCTGCGGTCATCTTTGCTTTGCCCAGTTTTTTTTTTAATTGGACAGAGTGCGCTTGATAGACCGCATGGCGCACGCCTGCTTTTTAGCAAGGTCTTGAAGGCACTCATGTTCACTTGGAATTTCGTTTCACTGTTAATTAATTTTCCGCGACACAATCCGGCTTGGAGGACCACAATGTTTTATGTTAGATTAGTTCCATCCCAGAATGGAGGACTGCAAGCCGAGGTGGTTGAAGCGAAATAATCAAGAGAAACTTGCGTGTGAATATGGTCTTTTATTTACGATGTTAGCTCACTTTTGTTTGAACAATTCGTGGGACGATTGGCGTGCACTGGTGTAAAATTGCGAGTTTGAAAAATATGCGCGTGGTTGAATACTGGTTGGGTGATACCCGGTTTCGGAGAAAAGAGAGCAATACTCGCTTTTGGTGATTCGTATTCTGAAGTCGTTATACGTATACATATATTAGTTGCAGTTCCATATCTACTGGCTTTTTTCTATTTATTCAGATCGTGGGCCCGTAGCAGCAGATTATGAAAAAAATGTTTCTATTGGACGAATTTTTAAACATAACTAACAAGACAATATATTCGAGTTACACAAGCCGATGTTAGTGAAACTGTAATGGGCCGATTTGCAATGCCCTCTTGCTGGATACCCGAGTATTCTAGGGTTCTCGCAAGAGGGCGTTTAGGAGAGGGAGAGCAACTAAACGCCGCAGATCGGGTAAAAATAAGTTTATTTAATTTATTCTCTTCCTTGGAGGCGAGCAGGTCGCGGCAGGACTCAGGGGGCCTCGTCTTGGGCTTTGCCAGCCAGCTATATAAAAAGTGAATGCCCGAGGAGGCATGTTTACACACACCCGTGCGTTTACACGCACACAGAAGTACCGGAGAATGCCTGCTTGCCATACTCCTTGCGAGTATTCGGAAGCTCTGTGGCAATCCCTAAAGAGCTGCTTCAGATGAACTCCGCTGAATTCACGTTTTGGCGTTTGACGGCAGAGGAAGGGGGGCGTTTCTTGTGATTGGGTTTTCTAATACCTAGGGAGTTTCCCTTTAATTTAGATATCCTTTTTTTTCCTTGTGAAAATGCATGACATATACCCCGGCCTGGGGGGGGGGGGGGGGGGGACACTTTCCGGAGCTCCGAAGCATACCCACAAAAACACACGCCCATCTAAGCTAAAGGGGAGGTGCCTGAATCAGGCGAGTACTCAACAGGACGATTCTCAGCTAACATGCTACATAGGAGGTGGGGTTAACCTCCCCCACTAAAAAGCGGGGACCCGCCCGGTGTCCCCTTCCCTGGAGCCGTCAGATTGGCCTTCCCGAGCCCCAGCTCGGTCCACCCATGGCCCCGGTGTCTTCTTGCTCTGGTCAACGCGGGGACCTCCGGGTCATCTGCTCCGAACGAAGCAAAAAGACGTCCCCACCGGTAAGAGAGGGTCGTCGGAAGCGTGATCCGGCACGCCCGGCTCCTCCCCCTCACGCGTCCCCGAAAGATTCGGTGGTCTTAGAGGGATGGGCCGACAGAATGATGGCGGCCCGTCTTGAGGGGAGCCATACTCCTCTCCGGGGACCGGGTTTAGCTCGCACCCAGATTCTCCACATTCGCGGCCCCCTCCGGAGCAATCGCTGACTCGGGTTGCTCTCCGTGTCGGAGGCGTCCTCTGCGTCCTCCTGTCTAATGCTCCGCAACGAGAAGGGAGGGCATACGTTGACGCGGAGGACGTCCCCGTGCCCACATCCTCCTCGCGGAGCACGGATCCCGTTCCCGGGCTCGCTCGGTGGCCACCTTCCGGGTTATTACGACCTCACAGAAGGAGGCCGCCGCCGTTCACAACCTCTCACTTCCGGCCACGTGGTCGACCATGGCCGCGACCGAGAAGTCCCTACCCCTCCACTGCAGCGCGCAAGACACGACTCAGCTCGGCCCAGGCCGGGCTCTCTTGCAGAGTGTGCCACGCCGTGTCGACCTTCTCGCCGCAGTGATTTCCGACAGTGATATTCCTATTGTTCCTTCCGATGCATAATGGTGTTAACAAAATTGTCAATCTTTTTCCAATGATCTGGAGATTGTAACATAGTCGGAATAAAATTGTCAACCGTCAATGAGAATCCTAGATCCATTTCTAGATGTTCTCTTTCTACAAACCAGCGATCGCAATGGAACAAAGTATGTTCGGCAACATCGCGAGTCGCGGTGCACCACCAACAGATGTCATCTGATGCTCTACGGATCCAATTTAGATATGCTTTGAAAACCCCATGACCCGTGAGGATCTGAATCAAACGATAGTTCAAGGACCCATATTTGCGTTCCATCCAAATACGCGAATCCAGTATCAAACGTCGGGTTCATTCAGATACCGACAACGATAGCCAGATTATAACGATATCAGTGAATGTCGCGAGGAGAACACCAAAATATCGTAAGCATATACAATTACTTGCACATCCGGCGGAAAATTTTGTTAAAGCAGATCATCATACGGTAAACCTTACGTTTAGGGAAGGCAGCTCTGATGACCTTGACCTTGACATATGTTATCGAGGACAACATTCTGAACAACTTTTGTCATTACAACTACCCGGCGCTCACTCTTAGTTTTCGAGATATTTGCGAAAAACTATTGCAAATACTGTATTGAATTTTACGTATTCTTGCATGCTCCGTGGCAACGTAAGCCTGTTCCGGGGCGGCATCCGTTTATTTTCTGTTTATAAACACATTATGGGGATCAGAACAGAGAGTCTGGGTTAGGTCTGGTTAGGTCTGGGTGACTACTTCTGTATTTTCGAATGCGTGGTCGGGCCGGCCTGACGGTCGGCCCTCCCCCCCCCCCACCATTTAACCCTAACTAATTCTGATCGAATTCTGAGAATTTTATTCAGCATTTAAATGGTGTAATGGATACATAGAATTCATTATTCTATGTGTTCGCACTGGATCGCACATGGGTCACATTCGTATTGTATATGGGTTCTCCTATGTTTATTTATCTAAGGTGTAGCTCATTCGAAACTATGGCAGCCTTATGTTGCCACGGAACGTGGAGAATACGTAAAATTCAATACAGTATTAGCAATAGTTTTTTGCAAATATCTCGAAAACTAAGAGCGAGCGCCGGCTAGTTGTAATGACAAAAGTTGTTCAGAACTTTGTCCTCGACAACATACGTCAAAATCAAGGTCATCGGAGCTGCCTCCTCTAAACGTAAGTATAACCCATCGCGATTCGAGATCAGACATTTGCCGGCAGTTACGCCAATCTTCGAGCGTCGTTTGCTCCGGCTTCTTCTTTTGTTTTTTTTTCTGATGTGTTTAGAGTCGCGCAGCGAGCACCCGTAACCGCTGATCGAGCTCGCATCATAATTGTCAGCGCTCATTGCCGGTAAATACTCGAATCTCGAACGTGTTGTCTAACAGGATCATGCGATCGATCCTGCACCAATCGCATACGACCACGCCTGCTGGTCGACAAATATTTAAAGGCTCTCCCATGGCGGAGCGCGCTCTCTGTCTTCCCAGTTCAGATCAATTGCTTTTACGGTTTTCGCTGTAATTTCGCCGATCCTTCTGCGTCGCGTTGCATTAGTCTGCTCGCGGCAAGATTTTCGGCGTTCTCGTGGAAGATTTCCCGATCGCGGTAGTCCTCACCGAGGTGCTCCTCAAGATTTCCGGCGAATATCAGTGGTCAACCTATAGACGAAGTTGAACTTTTTCTCTCCCTCACTCCTTGATCATGCTCGTGCGCTCATTACTGAGCGGTCCCGGTCTCCAGGCGACTCCGACTGTCGGTCGACGCCGAACAGCCTCCATACTAAACTATTGAACGCGTTTTTCACGTTCAAACTAACATGTTCAAAATCATCTTCACGTAATTCGTACATTTTAACAGAATTTCGAGTCATATTTATATCTCAGCTCCGAGCCGACGGTGGTACACAAGAAGCGATCACGCTTCGAGAGTTTTTGGGTACCACCGACCGAGTCAGCTGCTCGAACGACAACAGTCGACGAGGTGAACGCTCGATTTTATAAACCTCGCTGCGACGAGGTGCGTTCATCTCGATATTATTGTCGTGTGAGCTATCGTCTCTTGTTTTCCTTTTGCCAAATCCGTTACCTAAATCTTTGTCTCCCTTGCAGCACTAATTACCAGGTCGTTGCCCTAATGAATGTTGGTGCTGTCTGTTCCTTTTATATTTCAAAGTCCCTACTCCTTCTTCCTTCCAAAAACCGATAGCTCACATTGTATAAATAGAGCAGCACGACACAGCTCGGGGCTCTTAGCTAGTCACCTTTCCGCTTCCTCGCTTCTATCAACCGTCTCTTGTCACTTTTGACCATTCACCTCGTGAGCTGCACAGTGTATTTTTACTGCTTCAACAAATCGTGAGCTTCGCGATTTGTTTCGTGCCGTACTTTGTATTTTCGTGTGCTTCATGTAAATACGCGTCTTCCCTGTATTTTCTGAACGCGTTTCTTTCTTCACTTTTGTACTGTTCCTTACTGTTGAATATACTTTTGTTAATTTCCCATTTCTCTACCCATTTCATTTTTCGAACCTTCACCTTGTTATCCTTCCTTCCTTCCCTCAGCTATAATTTATACAAACAAATATACCGAATTTTCCGCGTTTATTATTCAGCGTAAAATAGTCAACGACTAATTGTAAAGCGTCCGGAGTGGAACGGCCCTTACAAAAGCCGAACTGTTTTTCATGGGAAAGAGGATGTCCCAATTGATCTAATATTTTCTTTTCCAACACTTTTTCGAAAACCTTATTTAAACAATCGCCAATGCATATTGGTCGAAAATTAAATGAAATTAAACTTGTATCATTATTTTTTTCGTAACAGAATCAGACGTGATTTCTTCCATGAAGCCGGTATATAATTTAATCTAAGACATCCATTAATAACAGGCGTCAAATGCTTATGGTCATTGGTTGTGTGGGATTAGGTGTAGACAGGGTGAAACAACGACTAACCCACATACGCGCTGCGTAGCACTTTTATATTTACGGCTGTTCTCAGGCGCGTCTCGTGACGAACTGAATTCGCGATGCGTTTGTGCAAAAACGCATCGTCGCGCGCCTCGCTTCAATTGTTCTCTAACGGTTTTCAGCGCGACGGAACGGCACTGAAAACTATACAAAGTCGCGTGCCCTGTTGGGCCAATCTCGAGTGGCGAGTGACGCCGATCAAGAGGCGGCGGTCGCTACAGTTGCAAGGAACCTAATTCAACTCGGTGGAAGTTTATCAAGTCCTGCTGCCTTTTTTACTTCCAACTCGTGACCGATGTCCCAAACATCATTGTCACCTATCGTAAGAATGTCTTGTGATATATACAGGGTGTCCTAAAACTCTTGCGTAAGCCGGAAATGAGAGGTTCCTTGGGTCATTTGAAGCGACATTTTCCTTTACAAAAATGGTGTCTGCGGCTTTGTTTAGGAGATATTAACGAAAAACACGGACCAATCAGAGCGCGACCTAGAGCGGCGAGGCGGGAGGCGAGCGTTGTCGGTACGCCGCGATGTCGCAACAAACAAGAGTTTCTCGATTATGTCCCCGATTTCAATGAGCTTTGGATATGTTGTCAAGACCATGATTCTGAACAACATTTCCCTTTAGACTTTTTGCCTTGCGGCTTTAGTTTACGAGATATTTGTAAAAACTTTTACACTTGGTCATTGAAATCGGTGAGGATCTACATCATTTTTACCCGAACGAGAGAAGAAGCAGAAACTGATTAGATTAGATTAAAAACTCACTTATTCAGCCGTAAATCCATTTGCTGCTTCGAAATGTGTGTCACTGGGTTATTCGGTGACGAACTGCACAGATGTCTTCAGGTGTACGACAGTACCGAAAGCCAAGGGTTGTACCGGTCAGATCAACGATCTGCACAGGTGGTGGTAGATAGCAGGTATATGACAGCCCGCGGATGTGCGGTGAAGTCAACGATCCGGACTTTTTATCCGAAAGTTTTTACAAATATCTCGTAAACTAAAGCCGCAAGGCAAAAAGTCTAAAGGGAAATGTTGTTCAGAATCATGGTCTTGACAACATATCCAAAGCTCATTGAAATCGGGGACATCATCGAGAAACTCTTGTTTTTTGCGACATCGCGGAGCGCGGCGTACAGACAACGCTCGACTCCCGGCGCGCCGGTCTAGGTCGCGCTCTGATTAGTCTGTGTTTTTCGTTAATATCTCCTAAACAAAGCCGCAAACGCCATTTTTGTAAAGGAAAATGTCGCTTCAAATGACCCAAGGAACCTCCCATTTTATTAATTATTATTAGTTTATAATTATAATAAACCGAACCGAACTTT
>CM052212.1:21006965-21028248 GCA_028454225.1 Lasioglossum leucozonium
GATTACGGAATAGAAAGATTGGTAACACACAACAAGAATGGTGATAATAATGAAATAACATCATGTGAAGACGGGACAGAGCAAGAAGAAGCTGATACACAAACGGAAGGGCAAGACCAAGAAGGTCCCATGCAGAGACGGACCGTAGGTAGGAAACCTGGGAAAAGTAATGAGGAAATTCAGGCCCTACATCGCATCGAACTAAGGGAGAAGGAAGAGAAACTGAGAAACGAAGGGGCTAGAAGATCAAAGAGACTACAGGATAGATGCATGCAAGTCAACATAAGACAGCAAGAATCGAGTATGATTCCAAGGGATTTCAAGGAAGCAACAGAATCTGAACAAAGTGAGAGATGGTTAGACGCCATGAGTGACGAGATGGATTCGTTACGGCAACACAATGTCTGGGAGCTGGTACCGAAAGGAGAAGGAATGAAGGTGATAAAAAAACAAATGGGTGTACAATATAAAAGGAGCGTCAGACGGCAGCAAGGAAAGGTATAAGGCAAGGCTGGTTGCGGTGGGATGTTCCCAAAGGGGGGGGCATCGATTATGACGAATCTTTTTCACCCGTTATAAGACTAGAATCATTTCGGGCCTTGGTAGCCATGGCAGCTATAAAAGAACTACAGATAAGACAGTACGATGTGAAAACAGCATATTTACACGGTATATTAGATAAACCGGTGTATATGGAACAGCCAAAGGGATTTGTAGACGATAAATACAAAGGTTATGTCTGCAAACTGACTAAAAGTTTGTATGGGCTGCCTCAGTCAGGTAGGAACTGGAATGAGATGTTTGACAAGACGATAAGAGAACTTGGACCAGAGCCGATACCAGAAGATCCGTGCATCTACAAACTAGTCAGGGATGGTAAGATCTTGTTATTAGGCGTTTATGTAGACGATTGTTTTGTTGCAGGTACAGATGATAATATTATTGATGAATTTATGGCAAAATTGGAGACAAAATTTAGGATGACTCAAACAACGGGTGAATTAAAGTTTTTGAATATAAAACTGGAGAAGGACAGCCAAGCCATAAAGTTATCCCAAAAGGACTACATAAATAAGATACTAGAAAAGTTTGGAATGGGAAGCTGCAACACGGTAAAGACGCCGTTAGATGTGCAACAAGATCTCGACAACTGCCAAGAATCATCGCCAGTAGATTCTAAGGAGTTTCAAGAAATGCTTGGGTCACTAATGTACTTAACAGTCGGTACTAGGCCGGACATATCTTTTGCGGTGTCAAGATTATCACAATTTAGTCAAAATCCAAAGAAAACACATTTGATAGCACTTAAGCGAATATATAGATATTTAGGAGGTACCAAAGATTATAAATTAGTATATAGTAAAAATAGAACAGAATTAGAAATAAGTACAGACGCCAGTTGGGGAACAACGAGAACAGCAAAGTCATATAGCGGTTACACTGTAAAGATAGGAGATTGTCTCATAGCTTGGAGGAGTCAAAAACAGAAACTAGTAACGTTGTCAACTTGCGAGTCAGAAATAGTCGCGATCTGTGAGGGAGTAAAAGAGATGAAGTGGATTTTTGCAGTATTAAATAGTTTAGGGATGTATGAAGTATGTAAAGTTCCTGTCACGTTGAAGACTGATAGCCAATCGGCGATAGATTGGATAAATAAGAATAATGTTACTAATAGGACAAAACACATAGGTAGAAAATATTACTTTATAAGGGATGAAGTAAAAAAGGGCAACATCAAGTTACAACATGTTAGCACAGACAACATGGAAGCAGACATTTTAACTAAAGGTGTAACATTTGAAAAACACCAGAACTGTGTAGGAGAGTTAGGTCTACGAATAGAATAAATCGGTGTTAATCAAAGGGGGGGATTGTTGGAAGGTGACTAACACCGATCTGCGAGCGAGTATCGATTATCGATTCACACGTAGCACGAGCTATATGCGGCGACAGCGACACCTCTGCGGCGCGAGATCTTTTTAGTTAGTATAGAGTTCTCGGTGTTCGAGACGTGCGGCAGAATGAACACGTGTTATAATAGTTTTCATTTTTTCTATATTACTTATGTATTCGTTATTCTAAAATATATTCAGTGTTAATAATCAACGTGAGTGCTCAATCCTAACATTAACATTAATTGACAATCCGAATTTACGTAGTCGCTCAAAAACTATCTTTAAATGTTGTTTATGTTCTTCTTCATTTTTTGATGCTATAATTATATCATCAATATAGCCATGACAAAAGTTTCAACCTCTTAAAACATTGTCTACATATCTTTGGAATGTTTGTGCTGCATTTCTTAAACTAAATGGCATTGCTAAAAACTCAAATAATCCAAATGGCGTAATTACTGCTGTTTTAGAAATGTCTTTTATTGGATTAATGGGTTAAAATAAGTTAAGAATTCAGTTTATTTTAAACAAGTGTTTATTACAACGGCTTGGAAGTGAACGTCTTTCCTTGAGGAGGATTCGAAGTCAACTAACTACAAAACTGACCTGAGAACAGGACCCTCAAAAAGAAACAGTGTTCTAGTATATACGTATATATCTATAGGCCGCTTTCTAATTTTTACTACATTGCCGCGTCAAGGGTTTTTCCAAGTAGGACCCTTCTGCGACGCATCTGGCTTGCAGCCCCAATACGGTCCTCGGTTAGAACAAGGAAACTATAGAAATGTTGTGGTTTTCGGGTTTATTGAAGACTTTTGTATAGAAAGTGTCGGATTTTTAATAGATACCGAATACAGCCTTTCAGTAGCGCACGTTTTTACACAACGACGGACAGCAAGAGAGAGAGCGCCCTGCGAGGGCGACTCAATTATCCGTACAACAGGTGGCACCAGTTGATCGGTTACAAGTCAGAGCGTAGGCGCGTGTAGAGAGCGATTCTTTTAATTTTAATGTTGCAGCCCGATAGCGAAAAAGAATTGATAATATGCTACCGCGAGGTAGACTGGTGAAAAGAGTGTATTGGTTTGATCCGTTTATTATGACGGTGCGAACTGTACTGCCTCGTCTGAGGACAATACAGACATACAGAGAACATACAAGATATAGATTGACATATACATTTAAATAGAGCGAGCACAGGTGACGAAAAAACAAAACAAGTATAGCGCGAAATACAATTACATGGAGAATACGCGTTCGCGTTAACAGCGCGATATTCAAAAAAACGCGTGTTATATGTATATACATAACAAGAAAAAAGGTCGAAGGCAATTTTGAAATAACGACATATTCCAACATCTTCAATAGTCATAGGTATTTGATTTTAAGCTTTAATTAGATCTAACGTTGAAAAATTGTTGAACCTGCCAATTTAAAAGAAAAATCTTGTATGTGTGGTACAGGATAGCGATCTGGAATGGTCATTGCATTCAATCTTCTGTAGTCTCCACAAGGACGCCATTCTCCATTTTTCTTGGGAACCATATGTAAAGGACTCGCCCATTGACTTGACGATGGCCTACATACTCCTTTCCGTATCATTTCTTCAAATTCCGCTTTAGCTATTTTATATTTTTCAGGTGTTAAACATCTAGGGTTTTCAGCAACGGGTTGGCCTTCGGTTAAAATATAGTGACAAACATCTTTTTTAACAGTAAATTCTTTTTGTACAATTTCTTTTCTAACTGGTTTTGTAATGTCAATATATTCTTGTAACAATTTATTATCGTCCGCGCAGATGCGGTGAAGAGTTCAGCGGTGGTACGAAACTTGGATCAGGCCACGATCAAGATTGTGCTCGATGTGATCGAGGCACCAGCCGAACAAAGCACGTATGAACACATTAAGCGTGCTTTGATCGAGCGGTCGGCGAAATCTGATGGAGCGCAGCTGAAACTTCTGCTCACCGGCGTTGAATTGGGAGACCGGCAGCTCTCAGAACTATGGAGGGAAATGACGCGGTTGGCAGGGGTCAGCGTCACCCAGGACGCCATACAAAAGCTGTGGATCCAGAGGCTGCCTACCTGGGTGCAAGAGATCCTGGCAATTATCGACGACGCGGAGGTCAGACGGATGGCAAAAGTCGCAGATAAGGCCATGGAGCGTGCCGCACGAGCGGAAGTGGCCGCCATGGCGGAGCGTCCTCAACCATCGCGGGGCGCGCGCTCGCCGGGTTGACAAGATGGCGAATTGACCACCATTGTAGACCGGCTAGAGCGGATCGAGACAAGGCTGTCCCGGGCCGACCGCGGCGGATCAAGGTTCCGGCGAGACACCAGACGTCGTTCGAGGCCCAGGAGCTTATCGAGGTCGGCGATCGGTTACTGCTGTTTCCACGCCAAGTCCGGGAAGGAGTCCTGGAAATGCAGGAAACCCTGCAGGTGGATGGAGCCGGACAAGAGGCCGGAAAACTAAAAAAGGCGTCCGAAATTAAGGCTTTGGAGGACGCGCCTAGGAGACATCGCCTCTGCGTTGCGAATAAGACGACCGATATCGAATTTCTAGTCGATACGGGCGCAGATGTCTCGGTCGTCCCAAAGATCTTTAAAAGTAGGCGCCCAGAGGTAGCGTTTTTTAATTATACGCGACAAACGCGGCGGTTATAAACACGTATGGAGATAAGCCACGATTTTTCCTGGCGGTTCGTAGTAGCCGATGTGGCGAAGGCAATAATAGGCGCGGACTTTTTACATTTTTTAATTTACTAGTTGACTTACGCCAAAGACGATTGTTAGATGGAAACACAAGACTCCACACAAACGCGACGATTTCGACAGTAGATGTACAAACTGTGACGACAATTGACATAAATAGCAAACAAACAGTTTTACTTAAAGAATTTGCAGCCATAACTAAGCCGACCACCAGGGAAAATTTACAGATTGGGGTCCAGCACCATATTGTTACGAAAGGACCCCTGGTTGCCGAGCGTTCCCGACGCTTACCTCCTGAGAAGCTCAAGATGGCTCGAGCGGAATTTGAGCAAATGCTCTGTGACGTGGCAAGTTTTGCCTACGTCCCTCCGAACCGGACGAGAGAGGCCGGGCCGCCCTCTGGTAGTGCCGATGCATACTGGCCAATTGCGAGCGCTCTCCCTGGGAAATTCGGACACAGAGGACGAGCATTTACGCGTTTTTGAACGTCGCGCCACTTTAGGCGACGCGAACTTTCAGGACCGCGTTACGAAAGCGTAACAAAATATTGAACAGCTCGTCTTGGATTGGCGGACCTACTACCTGAGCTTATTTAATGATATTCCACTGGAAGTTTTAGCGAAACCATCGAAAACAACCCGCAATTTGGTGGTTGTTTTCGATTATAAATTGTGCGATATCTTCGAGACGTTCCCCGGTGAGAGGACGTGACGGTCCCGTATCGTATGCCGACGGCTAGTAAAAACGACCCGAGAAATTGTACTGCGTTTACCATCGGAATTTGGTGAGCATATCGTGTGCACCGTGATTTGTAATACTGAGACCACCTAGTATTGCCGGATTCGACGCGTAGAGACGAACAGAAAAGTGTACATGCGCGCGAGCGACCGACCTTCCATCTCCATAATATCGTGATCGCGCCGGCTTGTAAATATCAGCTGCCGGCTTGTAGATATCAGCTGCCGGCTCAGATCGGCAGCCTTGACGTCATCGTCACCGACGAATAAATGTATTGCCAGCCGATATACTTAGTCGTTATTACGTGAGAAACCTTTTCGCCGCGGGAAATGCCCCATACTACATCCACGTAGAATCCTGCGCCCGTACTCGAGCTATCCTGAGCCTCGCGCGGTGCTCGCGATTTCGGACGATCTATTCGCGCCTCCTAGAAATATTATAGGGTTCGTGGGACACTCTAGAGTGCCTGGCGCCCGAATATCGATTCTTTATCGACCTTTTCGTGAAAGTCCGAATCTGCGAGACACCGTTTGTCCCGGTTGGGCCACGCATCGCGCGGTCGAGCGTGGCCCGGTCTTTCGCCCGTAAATACCCGGTGTCGCACGCGTTTCCGTCCCTCCGACGGTTCGTGAAAAAACTGGCGACGTGACAGCTCAAAGTGGGTATTTGTCGGCCATCTAAGAGCCAATGGGCCAGTTTGTTCCATATGGTCCCAAAAAAGTCCGGAGAATGGAGACCGTGCAGGGACTAGATTTCTGTCACTGTAATGTAGGTGATATAATAGTGGCATCCCCGGACATGGAGACACACGAGAGGCATTTGCGTACCATATTTAGCAAATTAGGAGATAGTGAGTTAAGCATAAATACCTCTAAATGCCAATTTGCGGAGCCTAGTGTAATATATTTAGGTTACTAACGGTACGCCATCGCAACTAGGCACTCCGGACGGGTTGCGTCTGATCACTGGGGATATACCTGAAAAGGTTGTCATGCAGATAAACTATGCACCCTACAGAATCGACTTAGTGGCCATTTGAAAGAACTCTGCGTGCTGAATCCGATAAGTACCTCAAATTGAATATAGGTGCTACCAGTCAAAAGTTATTAGCAGAAACGTGACCAAAAGAGGGCGAAAATGTCGTTTTTGGTCACTAATGACGTCATAACTTTTGAACGAATGGAGTTTTTCGAATGCAGTTTGCTCCAAAACTTTCCCGAAGAAACGCCACGTCTAATGGTTCAAATCCCAGCTTTCTACGTTCAGCCGTTCTCAGTTGATAGTGTTACACACAGACAGACGGATGCGATTTTATTATATATAGAGATAGAGATAGAGATAGAGATATATAATATATACAGAGAGAGATAGAGATAGAGATAAATTCAGACAGCAAATTAAAAAGATCAAACCGTCTCCAGCTGCTCATCACAATAAAAAAAAAGGCATCCATATACAAAACGCTGTACGATTGTTCACATGCATTTGTTCGAGTCGATGCAGTTAAGAGACCTTTCGAGGCTCCTTATGAGGGTCCATTCGAAGTGGTCGAAAGAATGACAGATCGCGTTTTTAAAATCAATTATAAAGGTAAAGAGACTAATATTTCCACTGAGAGACTGAAACCAGCATTCTTCGAGGCACACACCACAATTGACACTTCCCAGAAAACACCGAAGACTTATGTAAATAAAAAAGTAAGTTTAAAATTAGTTAACCTACTCGGAGAAGAGTACTGTGGCTACAGACGTTGACAGCCCCCAGCGCGCCATCTAGATATAACTAGGTTAAGTAGATGTAACTAGTCATAGGGTAGTTAGTTTTTAAGCGCGTAGTTTTAAGTCTAAATAGCTTCTAAGCGCACAAATTAGTAAAGACACGCCCACTTTCCTAAAACCCTTTGATGAGAGACGACCTAATAAAAAAGACTAAGTGAACGACCAGTGTTATTTTCTTCGCGCATAAGTTCTCACCCGAACAGTTCCTCACAGATCTGTGGGGTCGGTGAGACCACTGCGCGTGCGCATCAAAGTATGGGTTACTGCGCTTGCTCACAATCGACCTCGGAGAACATCGTGTCGACGAGCGCGTCGCTGATCTCTCTCGCAGCCCGTCTTCCGAGCAGGTAAGTTGTCGCGGCCTTCGAGTCATCATGGCTTCGCGACATTCATGCCTCAATGGAAGAGCACCACTGGCGGCAGCTCTTGTCAGGCGAAGATATTTTGCTCTTTGCTTCGGTAAAAACGTCGACGTTTCAAACTTCAAAGGGGGTTTTCTCAAGATAAAAGTCTGCTCTATCGCGTGGTATAGTTCGATTTTCTGCTGAACTCTTATTTTTTGAGATAAATTCAAAAATATCGTCAAAAATTGGTGCAAAAATGGTGTCTCTCCGTCTTTAATGATCGTTTAAACATGTTTAAACAATCATAATGTATTAATATTGGATATCACTGTATTCGGGAAAGTCTAAGGAATCTTTTGCTGTAATGACCAATTCAATATCTTTTATAATAACATCACAATATTTGTTCAAAGTTGAAAAATAGGTCTTTTTTTCAAACTCAAATTTCTCAAGAACTGTGCGTCTAGGAGAAAAATTAAGGCCAGATTCGGAATCAGCGCAAAAAACTATATAAGAATTTCATAGTGAGAATCGAAATCCCAAAAAAAGTTGAAATTTGTTGGACAGTGTAATAGAATAAAACAGAATTTAGCAGTTTTATATTGAGTTTATCTGGTCAACGACCATTGCCTCGCTGAAAATACCGGTTCTCGTACGATCACCGAAGTAAAACAGCGTGGGGCGTGGAAGGCGGCTTGTATGGGTGACCGCTCGGTATAAAGCCGGGAGGTGTCCCTCTTGGGTGCTTTTCACGTGTTGTTGGCAAAATAGGTGGTTCGGAACCCACCTTAATAAAAAGTAGGTCCTGGTGAAATTGGAAATTAGGCGATAGTGTGAAGAGTGATAAAAAGGGGGAGAAGTTGGTAAAATGAATTTGAAACCCTGAGGGGACCAAATATCATTACATACATAGTACATATTGAGTTTATCTGAAATATTAAGGTACATAGGCAAATATGCGGTACATACTATGTATAGTATACAATGCCCCTAATTAGAATGAAACGTAAAGAATTCAAAATCTAGTACTTTTTTTCAAATCTAGTACCTTTTTCTTGTATATTCTAGTACGAAATATTTTTGCTCGTTGGAGACCCTGACCGAGCATAGTTGCTCAGCCGCCTACGGCTATCTCGCGACCATGTAATTTGTACTCGTTCTTTAATAAATGTTTTAAGTGTTGCTAACGGAGTGTACTCTCTACGTGTAAGGTGTGGGCCTTACGTATGAACCCTAAACGAATCTTACCATGTGCCATGTGGTTCCCACATGGACGAGGATTTAATATGAACGTGTAGAGGTTTTCTCTTCTGAGGACACGTTGCCTCCTGCAACTGGTGACCCCCATCAATGTTAAGCCAGTTCCTAGATTGGCGAATACGATATAATGTTCCCACGCGAAGGCGAATAAAAACCCCACAGATCTTCATTGAAACGTGTCGGTGTGTGTTCCGTCATTGTGTGCATTAAAACGCTCCTGAACAGAGCAGTGTGACGGGAAAGTTGAAACTCCGGCACAGTATACGGAAGGTTAATAAAACGTATTTCGCATACGTATTTCATGCGTTCATTTTATTGATATTTGCGAATTATAAGAACTGCAATATACACATGTATGTTAGACGTACATATTCGAGAAAATGGGATAATATCTGTGGGTAGTGAATGATCGGTCTTGGTGTGAGAGCAAAGTGTCTTTATTCTTAAACAGGATCTTACGACTCTACGCGGTGTATCTATATTGACGACTCGCGGCGAACTCCTCGAACACTAATTTCTAACTCTCCGTTTGCCCTGGTAAAAATCCTCAACAACCCTGATTGGCTAACCCAAGCATTGGATTCTTCCAATCAGAGTTGTTCCTTTTTTTTGTCTCACCGCCTATTCCTTACGCCCTTAGCGTGTTTGTCTTCGGAACGGCGAGGTGATCGGAGGGGATGAATTTGTCACGGGACTTTCCTTCAGGCCACCCACGCCTGACCCGCGTGACGACGAACCGATGGGTCCGCTTCAAGTGCCCTTCAGCTAGTCCCCTAATTTACGACGGTCTCAGATTGCTATTGAGGACTTTTGGAAAAACTCTACTACACATGCTATGACAAAAGATCTGGAAATTGTCCACTCAAAAATAGCTTCGTCGAACGAGAGTCGTAAATTACATTGGCCGTTTGCACGAAAGAACAATACTCCTTTGTGCGTACGACCGGACGCTACATATCCATTTTTTTAAATTGAGGTTACAAAGCACTTTTTTATCGAGTACGTGCCAACACTAATTATCTCGATAATTAAATGGCACAGCTGTCTGGGATTCACTGACCTAATTTTAAACCCAGTAAATAATATACTTACAGACTATTCCTAAAATATTCTTCCTTACGTTTCCATGTTTACCAACCACATGCAACGTTAGATTAGTTTATATCTCCAACTATTTAAATATATTTCGGTATAAAATAATTATGCAGAGAATAATTATGTAGAGAAAAGTTTCCAAATTCATAGTGGCCATCCAAATCGTACTCCGTGAATTAAATCGTCATTATTTATTATGTATAGTATCTACAATTTGTTATTTCTAAAGTACAACAATTTAAAAAACAAGTAGAAATATATAATATACCTTATCAATTGTATAATAATCAATATCATTTTTAAAAATGCTTCAGTTATTTTTTTTTTTGTACATTAATTAATTCTCGCATATTTTATAATACTTATATGCATTTCTTGCGTAGATAAGCATGTATAGTATAGTATATTCATTTTAAAGTTTTAAATTTTCTCTTTTTCCAGAATGTATCGGCATGAGTTTACGACCAGTGTAATAAAGAGGATATGCAAAAGACAGTTGAAGCTTATACCTACACCTACATTTAAAAACCAGCTTGAAGTTACTACTAAAAGACTTGTATCTACTCTAAAGAATTAATTTTATTTTCAATCGTTTCTTATCGCTAAACCAAATTTTATGATTTTCAATTATAGGTGCAATTTTGAAACGAAAACAGTACGATTCATACTACTAATTACCAAACTTGTACTTTATGAATACTTTCAAACTATGAAAACTCATTTGGTAAAAGCATTGTAAATAGATTGCATTGTTAGAATATTAGAATAAAATGTCACCCAATTTTCCTTTCCGAAAACCCAAAATGTCTTAAGTGATACGATATTAGCAACTTTTTCTTATAAAGATGGATGAAAGCCAGAATTGAAGATTCTTGAATATTTCATATGTCATCGTTAGACAGCGGATTTTATGCATTCATGACATAAATGAGAAGGTGCAATTTGAAACAGTAAAAACATTAGAAGAGTGTAAAGGTACTGTTATATTATTTTCAGTATATTAGACATAATAAAAAATAAAATAAATTTCCATTCCACTCCTATTTGTTACAATTCAGGTAAAAAATGTTTATTTTACATAAAGATCCGCTGTCCAGTCATCATTAAATACAGTATTCATGGGAGTATCTAAACGACAGCGAAAGTTTTCAATAACGATCGATAATCGTCGCTGCAACAACACGTAGCGATCAATCTGTGTTCTCTGCAATTATTCGCATGAAGAAATCGACAGTCTGCCAATTTACATTGATAAGGAAGATTATGGATATAAGGATCTGTACAGCAACACGCATCGTGCAATAATTTTTCTCCGCAGTACGGATATACTGAGCTGTCGCACACGGGACACCGCCTGAAAGGAGAAATACATACTATGAATTATATGTACAACGTAAACGTAAACATAGTAAATTGATAACAAATTCTTATGTTATTATATCACCTCATAGGTAATGTCCACTTTTAATCATCGCAGACTGGTACGCAGAGTGAATGGGTAACTGTTCGAAAACGTCGTCCGTCCTTTTACCCACCAAGAGGTAGAAATGTCAGGACCGCGCGCCGCAAGGGTTCCTATTGTCCTACACCTTTCTTAAGAACCTTTCTAAAAGAAGGACGGACGACGTTTTCAAACAGTTACCCATTGACTCTGCGTACCAATCTGCAGTAATACCGAAACATGTGATTGCCATAAATTCTAGTCTTACAGCGGTCCTTCTCGTATCCTGTTTTTTGTCAATCCACCCCGTCGTTTTCGTAACCGTGCTGCAGCGTGCATTTTCAACACGAAGAACGACCTCCCTTTTCAGAAAATCGCTGTCGTTCGAGCCGTGGTGGAGAGAACATCTCCAAAGAGTTATCAAAACTCACGGTTGTTAGTCTGTGTGTTTTTAATTGTGATAATCAGTAGACTGCGGGTTTTTATGCAAAATAAAAGTTGGCTGCTGCTGTTGCAAGGAACAGCAGCCAAACAGATATTTCATTTTTATACATTGTATTTTTTTTATAAATAATAGCAGTTTTTCATCTCCGTACTGTTTTAAATTGCACATATTCATTTTTGCTAGAAATGCATGAAAACCGCCGTCTACTGATTTCATACCTCATTATTGTGATTTGTGCTGTGATACAAGTGTCACTGGAATTTTTATTAGTGCATAGCTATGTGGTGACAAGTGTCAACAGTGATCGCGAGTGTGCAAAATTATTTATCGTAAGAACAGTGAAAGTGAAGGTCCGGATCATTGACCTCACCCTGCATCCCTTGGCCCTTACATTATCGGATACCTGCTATTAACCACCAGCTGTGTGGTTCGTTGACCTGACCGGTACAACCCTTGGCTTTCGGCACTGCCGCATACCTGAGGCCAGCTGTACAGTTCGTCACCGAGTGGCCCAGTGAGCCACTCTTCCAAGCAGCAAGTGGATTAACGGCTAAATAAGTGAGTTTTTACAATACGTAATTCTAAATTGCCTACTCTTTTGCTTGTTCATTTCTTCTTCGCGGTGATCCGCTAACGCTCCAGCGAGGGGATCCTCCTGACGCGCCGTACGATCTTTGCCAACACGCGTCTAGGTCGCGCTCTGATTGGTCAGTATTTTTCGTTAATAACTCCTAAACGAAGCCCCGGCGGACATTTTTGCAAAGGAAAATGTTGCTTCAAATCACCCCAGGATCCCCCCATTTCCCGGAAGAACGATAGTTTTGGGACACCCTGTATATTTTCCGGCGCCGTTCCGTCGCGCGGAGAACCGAGAGGAAACAATTGAAGCGAGGCGCGCGACGATGCGTTTTCGGACAAACGCATCGCGGGTTCAGTTCGTCACGAGACGCGCCTGAGAACAGCCATAAATATAAAAGTGCTACGCAGCGCATATGTGGGTTAGTCGTTGTTTCACCCTGCCTACACCTAATCCCACATAATTGGTGACCCCGACGTGGCTGTTCCGAAGCGAAAGTGACCGCGCGAGTACGTGCTCGATAATTTATAACGCGACGTGCGATTTTTTTATCCTTTTTATCGAGTGTGCAATCTGCAACGATGGCAGAAGCCGCGAGTCACGGTATAACGGGTGAGGACGCGACGGTTAACAGGATCGCCGTCCGAGTCGCACCCTTTTAGGAGAAGAATCCGGCGATGTGGTTCCACCAGTTGGAATCCCAATTTGTGCTGGCGGCAATCACGCAAGATTCTACCAAGTACCACTACGTATGTGCCAACCTCGACAACAAGTACGCCGACGTGGTGGTCGACATCGTCAGCAATCCTCCGGAGACGGCGATGTACGAGACGCTGAAAACCGCGTTAATACAGCGACTTTCCAACTCCACGGAGCAGAATATCCGACGCCTCCTGGAGCACGAGGAGATGGGTGACAGGAAGCCGTCGATTTTCCTCCGACGCCTACAAAACCTCGCGAATGGCACAATGTCGGACGACTTCCTAAGGACATTGTGGATCGGTCGCCTCCCCACGAATGTGCAGGCCTTGGTGATTGCGCGACAAAAAGAACCGCTGGCCGACCTGGCCGACCTCGCCGACGCCGTGGTCGACATAGCGCCGCGACCGCAGGTCGCCGCCGTACCGTCGGGTCGTTTCGACATGGAAGCGGAATTGATCGCGTTACGTCGCGAACTCGCTGCCCTCCGTATGGGCAACCGTGGCCCGCGTCGATCACGATCGAAATCGCGGAACGGGCGTCGCGCATCTTCGCGGTCGCGAGATCGCGATGATAGACAATACCCGATCGACGGAAATGCTTCTATCACTACCGGTACGGGGCCGCAGCGCGCAAGTGCCGGGACCCGTGCGATTTCAAGTCGGGAAACACCCGGGCCGAACGTTAACGGCGGCTAGCGATCCCAGGCCAACGACGAGCCGCTTATTCGTCACAGATCGCGACACGAAAACCGCGTACATGGTAGATACCGGGTCCGATTTGTGCGTATTTCCGTGCACGCGAGTGAGTGGCCCGCGTGAAAAGACACCGTATGTGCTTCACGCGGCAAATGGTTCGGCGATATCAACTTACAGGTGTGTCACGCTCCGTCTAAACCTCGGCCTCCGCCGATGTTACTCGTGGAGATTTGTGATCGCCGATATCACCACGCCAATTATCGGGGCTGATTTCTTGAGTTTTTACGGCCTTCTCGTCGACCTTCGGGGGAAACGGCTGACCGACAGCCTTACGACCCTGACGACAGCGGGACGTGTGGCGGCCGTCGGCAACATCGGCCATCAGAGCATCAAGGCGATATCCGGCGAATCGCGATACCACGCGATCTTCGGGAGGGCACCGCCGAAACACTCGACGTGCCATCACATTCGGACGACGCCGGGCCCCCCCCCCCAGTGTCCTGTAGGCCGAGACGTCTTGCCCCCGACAAATTAAAAATTGCGAAGGCCGAGTTCGAGGCCATGGTGAGGGACGGAACAGCTCGACCTTCCGAAAGCTGTTGGTCATCGGCCCTACACCTTGTCCCCAAAAAAGGCAACGCGTGGCGACCGTGCGGCGATTACCGCGCATTGAACGCGAGGACGATCCCGGACAAGTACCCAGTGCCGCATATTGAAGACTTCGCGCAGTGCTTGTCCGGAAAAACAGTGTTTACGACAATCGATCTAGTGCGGACATATAACCAGATCCCGGTGCATCCGGACGATATCCCGAAGACCGCGATCACGACACCTTTCGGCCTCTACGAATTCATGTGCATGTCCTTCGGTCTGCGAAACGCGGCGCAGACTTTTCAACGATTCATGGACGAAGCGTTGCGCGGCCTCAACTGGTGCTACGTCTACATAGACGATATCCTCGTGGCATCAGCATCGGTCGAGGAACATGAGCGTCATCTGCGGGAACTCTATCGCCGTTTGAACGATTACGGGGTGTTGGTGATCGCGGCTAAGTGTGTTTTCGGGGCGCCGGAAGTGACATTTCTGGGGTATGCAGTGTCCGCGCGTGGCACCCGACCGTTGCCAGAGAAAGTCGACGCGATTCGAACTTTTCCGCGACCAGAGACAGTGAAGGAACTGCGTCAGTTTCTGGGTATGGTGAACTTTTACCGCAGATTCGTTCCGGGCACCGCCCGAGTCCAGGCTCCCTTGAACGAAGCGCTTGAAGGGAACGTCAAGGGTCGAACCCCTGTCGAGTGGACACCGGACAGAGTCGAGGCGTACGACCGCTGCAAGGAGAGTCTTGCAGGTGCAACTCTTTTGGCACATCCCGACGTCACGCTTCCCCTGGCCATTTTCACCGACGCATCCGATTACACGGTGGGCGCGGTGCTGCAGCAGCGGGCACACGACGGTTGGCAGCCACTGGCGTTTTTCACGAAGAAGTTGACACCGGCGGAGCATAAGTATAGCCCTTTTGACCGCGAACTACTGGCGACCTACAAGGCGGTGCGATATTTTCGCCATATGGTCGAGGGGCGCGAATTCGCGATTTTTACAGATCACAAACCGATCACGTTCGCGTTCGCGCAGATGCCGGAAAAGCATTCCCGGCGGCAATTTCGTTGGTTGGATTTGATCGGGCAATTCACAACGGACATTCGGCACGTCTCCGGCAAAGACAATGTAATTACATTGGATGCCTTGTCGCGAATCGCCGGAATCTCGAAGGTCGTAGATTACGCGAAACTCGCCGAATCGCAACAGCGGGACGAGGAATTACGCTCATTCCTATCGCCGGACTCGTCCGTCGCGCTTAGAAGGGTTGTCATCCCTGGTTCGACCGTCGAATTATATTGCGACACCGCCACGACCGTTCTGCGACCGTTTGTCACGAGACAATTTCGCAGAGCGGTGTTCGCGTCACATCACAACCTCGCTCACCCTGGTGTTAGAGCGACGACGAAGTTAGTGACGGAACGCTTCGTGTGGCCAGGTATCCGAAAGGATTGCAAGACCTGGGCACGAGCGTGCGTCCGCTGCCAACGCGCGAAAATTAGTAGACATGTGTCTACTCCGTTAGGAGGTATCGATATGCCCTCGAACCGTTTCGAGCATGTTGACGTGGACATCGTCGGCCCGTTGCCGATGTCGAGAGGGTATCGATACTGCGTTACATGCGTGGATCGGTACACACGATGGGCGGAAGTTTTCCCCGTGGAGGATATCTCCGCGGAAACCGTAGCTCAAACGTTGATGTCGGGATGGATAGCGAAATTCGGAGTGCCTCGACGGGTTACGACGGACCAAGGGCGACAATTCGAGTCCGCGCTCTTTAGACAATTGTCGTCCCTTTTAGGCATCCGACATCTACACACGACCGCGTACCATCCGCAGGCGAACGGTATGGTGGAACGTTTCCACCGGCAGTTGAAGGCCGCGATCGTCTGCCACACCGATACCGATTGGGTAAATGCGTTACCTATTGTCCTCCTGGGCATACGAACGGCTTGGAAGGACGATATTAAAGCGACGTCCGCGAAGATGGTGTACGGCGAGACGATCCGTCTACCGGGCGAGTTTTTCGCGAGCGCGCCGGTGGTTCACAGCGGTGAGGAATTTGTCTCACAGCTGCGCGACCATTTCCGCCGAATCAAACCGTTACCGGCATCGCGCCATGGTGTTCGACGAACATTTATATTCAAAGACCTGTCAACGGCGACGCACATTTTCGTGCGTCACGGGGGCAGCAAAACCGCATTGCAGCCCGCGTACGACGGACCGTTCAAAGTGGTCGAGCGGCACCCGAAGCATTTGAACATTCATGTTAAAGAACGAGTGATTCCGGTGTCGTTAGACCGCTTAAAACCCGCGTACCTGCTAAGCGATGAAGAGCAGGACCGTACCGACGACCCCCTACCGCAAACCGTTCCCACGCCACGGAACGAGCCTGTACGCGCGACGAGAACAGGCAGACGGGTACGATTTCCGGATCGTTACGTCGCAACGTAACGTTATCTTTAAGTGTACATTGTCGCGTTAGTTTTAATAGATGTAAATAGTAGATGATAAGCCATAGTCTATAAGCTGTATATAAGGCGACATTGTATTTATGTATATATTATTTTTAGTATAGCTAATCTTCACCAAGGGGGGTGATGTGGCAACCGCCGCCTCTTGACCGGCGTCACTCGCCACTCGAGAAGGCCCAACAGGGCACGCGTCTTGTGCGGCGGAATGGGCGCGACTTTGTATATATTTTCCGGCGCCGTTTCGTCGCGCGGAGAACCGAGAGGAAACAATTGAAGCGAGGCGCGCGACGATGCGTTTTCGGACAAACGCATCGCGGGTTCAGTTCGTCACGAGACGTGCCTGAGAACAGCCATAAATATAAAAGTGCTACGCAGCGCATATGTGGGTTAGTCGTTGTTTCACCCTGCCTACACCAAATCCCACATATTTGAACCACATTAAAGTACTATTTAAAATAGTATTTAAAATTTTTTTTTCGAAATTTTGCCTAGGTCTGCTTTCAGTTTACCTCAAAAACTATACAGGACACCCTGTATATTAATGTTCTTGTGTAGGTCTATTATACATATACGCTTTTCGCAGTCAAAGGGTTAACAAAAATAATTGCAGAAATTCGGATCCCCTTCGCTGCTAGTTTTGCTCACATGTGGGATTGATATTGGTAGAGAGCTTGGGCATTACGCGTATCCTTTGGGCTGCGGAAATTGAAGTAGTCGATGTTACAATTACATGCATGTTTAAGCATGAACCTGATATTACTGTCATCATAATTTCGACATTACAGGGATCCATAAGATCATCGAAGGAGCTACGATTTTTGATAATACATTGTTTTTGTTAATAACCTCTTCAGGTACTTATCTCGAAAGAATTATTATTATAATTTTTTCCTTTGCGTATAAACGTATTAACTTGAAATTCTAACAGCCAAATTATTTCATGAATCGAGCAATGTTCTATTCAGTCCGTCCGCTTGCCTCGTGTGATTTTTATATTTTCTAAACAAATTTTTGGCAAATATTTTAAAAATTAAGTGCGTGAGACGCGATGATAACATGTAAAGAGAAAAGTTGTTCACAATCATGTTCCTGACATGTGTCAAAATCAAGGTCGTTGGAGCATTTTCCTATTCTAAATGCAAGTTTTACCAATATATGAAATAGTATTTCAATTAATACAAAAATAAATATCAAAATAGTATTCTTACCTGTTCTGTGATGGTCTATAATTGTACTCGATTGGAAAGTCGTAATGTTTAATATTCTGCTGAGATGTTTCAGATGATGAAAGCTGAGTGAATGATACTGCTTCTCTTGTCCTTTCAGTTAGGCTGCTGGTCACATCGCTTTGTTCACCTGATTCATAAAAATTTGGACGTGTAAAGAAAATTCCAAAAACAATTTTGTACGATTCTACACTTATATCGTAGAGAATGAATGTGAAAGATTAAAACCGTAGTATTTATATTAATACTTCTCCGATGATTGAATTCAATCCACTATTTCCCAAAATGGGGGTAAGCGAAGTATGTAGTGAGTCGCAGAAGATTTATTATAATATTATAATGACGTAATTTCATTTGTTTTTCAATTATTTAACTATGTTCCATCAATCCGATCATTTTGCATCTTCCAAATATGTTAGGTAGGTAACAGAACATTGTTCTTGAATTTTTTTGGTAAGTCTGATTCAAAAGATTGCTTGCAACCCCTATCCCTGAAAATTTACCTTTTTTCTGCCCTTTATAATTTGCTCACAATTGTGAAAAAAATATATAAAATGCAAGAGGTAAGGTCGAATATTTTCCTTGTTTTTCATCTTAACATCTTAATTAACAATCGAGAAAAAAAATGATAATGTTTTGGGTGTTTACCCTCATGTTACTCTTAAATGGGGGGTTAGTGACTTAAAATTTTGGGCGATTAACTTTCAACCTAAAAGCATTGTTTTGTACACCACACCAATAAAATTTGTCCTACGGACCGCTGAACCATGCTTATCCTGCATGGACCCTTTCTAAGAGTCTTTTCATTTTTTTCAAAAGATATATTCGAATTTTGCTGGCACAAATATTACGTAAATCGAGCAATCAAACTAAACGATGAAAATGAAGACTGTTCGTTTATTTAGATACAGTCAGTGTAAAAAGTGTTTGGACACCGTTGAAAAGCCGATAACTTTTTTACAATTGTACCAAACGACCTGATTTTTTATGAGTAATTAGAAGCATTGGTTTACTAAATGACGTGCAAATATGTTTTTGAAAATTGTAATTAGCAGGAATTACACGAAAGTATAAGAAAATATGCGTTTTGTAGGTCTATGTTAGTTATACACATGCTGAAGATTTCATTGAAATCGATTGACACAGAAAAAATGACACACATCGAAAGATGTACGAATCTGTGAATTTTAAGCAGAAACCATGATTTTCACCATTTTTAATCGCTTGTGCCTCGTGTGTGTGTTAATGAAGTCAAAAATATTTCTGCACGTCATTTAGTAAACCAATGCTTCTAATTACTCATAAAAAATCAGGTCATTTGGTACAATTGTAAAAAAGTTATCGGCTTTTTAAGAGTGTCCAAACACTTTTTACACTAACTGTAGGTCAAGACTTGTTACTACCGTTTCACTGTTTCATTGTGTGTAAATCATCCAGTCAATTTATGAGAAGTAGAAATTATTTTGTAAGAAACGCAGATGAAAATAATCTTTACACCTTTCATTGCGGATGAATAATTCGAAATGTACACCCTAAGTGGAACGTCTAAATTCGTCTTTACATCTTAACCGTCATACCCCCCTCATAAATAATTGCATAAAAGAGACAAGAATAATAATTCACCCATTTTTGTTGTACACATTAAATCAACAAATTGCGTTTCATTCATATCGTCACATTTTAAAGAAATACATCTTACAACATAGACATAAAAGGAATTTTACAGTATGTGAAAATAGTAAATGGGTGAATTTTCACTCTGAGGAACGTATAAGGGTTAACATATACATATAATATAATCTATTAGATCTGTATTCCTCGCTTATCTTAAAACTTGGTAACTCTGTCACATCTATAAAAAACATGTTTTGGTAATTATTCGGTATTGGGGGTCCTCACTGATTTTATTGACGTCGGAATATGTTGTTGGGGACATGATTCTGGACAACTCTACAAAACAATGGTAGAATTAATAATGAAAACCGAAAATACGAAATTACATATAAATCATATATAATAAAAGAATTAGTCAAATTAAAACAATAGTAAACTTGTAGATTTTTAATCTTTACAGTCGCGCTGGCGAGTTTTTTTTATTTGGAACAAATATGTATAATTGACAATTCTACAAAATGTATTTAAAAATTTTCAATACAGGCTTACATTAAAAAGTTGCAAACAACTTATAGTATTTTCTTTGTACGTCATACAGTAAACTAATTATTCTAACTTCTAAAAAAATCAACGTCGTATAATCTATTATTAGGAACATTATCGTCCTATTAAAAATTTCCGAATATTACTGTGATTCACTGTATGTATGCCAGGGAATATTGCGAAGAATCCCAATCCAACTAGAACCTGTCATAAATGAAAAGTTACACGCGCAACAATGAAATAATGAGTTAAAGTTTCTGAATTAGTATACTTACTCGAACCAGTAACGATACTAGAATGCAGAATCAAATATACACCGACTGTTATCGCAAAAGTAGACATTTTTAAAAATTTAAATAGAAACTACGCTTTCACCAGCACTACAGAACACTGACAGTATTCTCACTGAAATAAGCTTCTCAGTGTGATTTTTAGTTCGATTTCTTTTCGAAGCCCACGCAACTTGTATTTACATACACGTAGCTCAGGTTTCCGAGGATCGTAAGTGGCTGAAGTACCCGTTACTTGTAACTGGTTCGGATCTTACTCTCTTGTTAACCATTGCTCATCCAACAAGTAAAAAATGAACACTATAGCGTAGTATGCAGAATGCAGAGCTGGGTACTATGCTAAAATAGTATTTTATTTTAAGGATATTGGAAATATTTGTATTTAGTTCTGAAATTTTTCATTAATTTTATTTTCTTTATTCTAAATATTTTTTAAGATACATAGTACGATACATTGTATGATACATTGTAATGCAAGATACGTTGTATGTTCATATTACTTAATCAACAAACCGTAGACGGAACCTGCTATGTATAATAATAACAACGCGGTTTTTCAAAACATTAAAACGAAACAAGAAAATACATTCAACGTTATCAGAATTACATTTTACCACATTATATGTAAAACTTGTTTATTAATGTCTTTTAATTATTCAATGAGAGAATCCAATACTTTAAATAAGATTGAAATATTTTATTTTCAGCTAGATTATTAAAATAAAATATTTTATTTTGTGGTTTAGATTAAGAAAATAAAGTGTAGTGGACTAAGGGTTGTCAGGATAATTTAGATAAAGGCTGGTTAAACAGAACAAGATATATATATTTTAAAACAAAGTGAATCGGAGAGAA
>CM052212.1:21028748-21040977 GCA_028454225.1 Lasioglossum leucozonium
CCGGCGTTTTCGCCGTCGGAAGGAGGGCGAAACCGCGAGCGACACCGGGTATTTACAGGCCAGGAGGCCGGGCCGCGTTCGGCTGCGCGAAACGCGGTCCACCCGGGACAAAAGGTGTTCGCAGGCACGTCACTCCTCGAAGCTTTAGTCTGGATATTCGGGCGCCAGGCACAGACGGTGCCACGCTAAGCTGACACAGCGGCGATCGCTTCGAGAACCGTTCGGACGAACCTGCGACACTCGCGATTACGAAATTCTACGCGAACGGGCACAGGGGACTACGCGGGCGAACACGAGGCGTTCCCCGCGGCGGGAAGGTTTCTCACGCAATAAGAACTCGGTTTTTCGGCTAACAGATCTTTATTTTTCGCGCGGTGACAGGCGCACGGCCGGCAGCGACCGGCCGCGTTTTTGAGGTTAGCCGGCGCGTAACAGTTGTTCGGTCTACGCGCGAGTTGCCCGTGAAGGGCCCTTTCGAGCCGCGTCGAATCCGGCAGCAACGCGATGTAAGCGTCGGCGTGCACGACGTTCGCGTTCTACGCCCAAATTCCGATGTTTTACGCGATACACTTCTCTTCTCGTCGGCGGAACGAGTCGCGGACATGTGACGAGAGCACGCAGTTGCCCCGCACCATGGAACGACTCGAGGTTGTAACCGTTCTCTATCCTATTTGTTCTTTCTGCCGGATCTGTGACGCGACCCGGTATACCGTCTCATTAGAAGTAATAACCGATTATGGTTCGTGCCTCCAGGCACTGGAAAGCGGAATGGCTTGAAAGGGCTTAATGAATGTTGTAGAATTGTTGATGGGCAAATGAACAGTGTATATTTTATGTTTGCTCCAGAGATTACAACGTTTCTTTGAAACTTTTGTGTTTACGTCAACCGTAGGGGACCGCGAACCCGTGCGTAGAACAATGGGACGGAATTCGAAGAGTCTGCGCAAGAAACGCGACTACCAACGCTCGCTTTCGCTTTGTTTCGGCTCAGACGCGCGTATCGTGACGTCACACCTATCCCGTGTATCGAATTTTCTCTATCCTAATCCGGTCGCAATGTCGGCATCGACGGTCGTCAATGCTTCGCTGTAAATTCGAGATTCTTCACAAATGACACTCGTGGATTCTCTGATCCTTTACGCGAACAGAATGTCCTCGATGCTCCTGCCGAGACATTCGGGAAAAGCACGGACACCTGTCGCCAGAAAATTCACGGACGCGTGTGCGGAGGATGACGAATTGTCGACAGGGCGTGTTTACACGGCCTGGGCGACTCCTCGATCCCCGGACGTTCCCGCAAACTCCTTAGGATTCCCTATGACCCGATTTATCTCAGATTCCACTTAACAGACAGAATGCAACCAACCCTCTTGCCGGACTTCGCGGGAGGAGAGAAGGACACCTGCCTGCTAGGAAACTCACCAAAACGTATGCGGAAGATACGAATCGTCGGCAGGGCGCGAATACGCGGCCTGGGCGACTCCTCGATCCCCGGACGTTCCTACGAGGTCCTTGTGATAATCAGAGAGTCAATCACGGTCGATGTTCTTATTGACGAACGGAATACGCGGCGATCCTGCCAGCACCCACGGGAGGAGCGAACGGCACCTATCCGTCTGAAAACTTTCAGGAACGTGTGCAGAAGATAACGAATTGTCGGCAGGGCACGGAACGTGGCCTGGGCGACTCCTCAATCCCTGGACATTCCCAGAAGCTCATTGTGATAACAGAAACACTCAGCAAGCTAGAACCTCCGCGAACGAAACAGAATGCAACAATCAAACCTGCCGAATTTCACGGGAGGGGCGAAAGGCACCTGCTCGTCAGAAAACACCTAGGAACGTACGCGGAAGATAACGAATCGTCGGCAGGGCACAATTTCGTGGCCTGGGCGACTCCTCGATCCCCGGACAATCCTATGAGCTCCTTGAGAGTTTCGTAGACTCACGTGTATTCTTAATATCACTAACGAGATAGAATGCAACGAGCGATCCTGCCGGCATCTACGGGAGGAACGCACGGTACCCGCCTGTCAATTGTATTCACCGTTAAGTGTGCAAGACACGATATGAATTTATCAGAATTACGCGAAATTGATACCGATCCTCGGACGGATTACGCGACGGAAATTCGTCGTTACACAACGCAAGTCTCAAGGTTTCTCACTTGTTACAACGTTTGTGAGACCTAGTGATTACTAAACGTTATGATACTTTCACATTGTCTATTTTAACTATTCGCATCACCAAGCCTCTATTTCTTGCATCGTGTTACGGTCACGCGCTTCGCGACGCGGTACGGATTTCTGAGCCGAATATACGCATACGAAATTGAACAGTGTGTCTTTATAACATCAACATAGAAAGAGAAGAATACTTCATAGCGATTCTACAACGATCTAGATCGCGACCACTCAGGTTATACAATTTCGAACTCCCTAATTAATACTTTAATAAAATAGTAATTCGCGAACGATATTACAGATAATATAGAATGTGAGCCACTCTGGGCTTATCGACTCCGTGTCTAAACGCGACTCTACACGTCTCTCTAATCATTTATAATTTTAAATTCGCATCTCGCGAATACAATTTAGAGCGCGGTGACTACTGCGTGCTTACAGGATCGTGTCCAGACGCAGAGTGTTCTATTCGCCGCTCGCATCGATCTCCTTCGATCGCTATCGAGTGGGAATCGATGCGTGCGCATCCTTTACCGCGGGTCGCTCCCGCGGTCCTTTTCTACGATAAGGAGAGCGCGCTACACAGTGTCACAGTGGTGGGGATCGTCACCATGCATGACTTCTCTATGTGTAACCAACATGGTTACAAGGTTAGCGTGAAAATACAACGACGCGCGGATCCTCGCCAAATAAATAATAGGGCTTTGCCCCCGCAAAATAGGAAATAGGGCACGGCCCTCGCCAAATAATTAATAGGGCTTTGCCCCCGCAAAATATTCCCCGCGCGTACGTTGCCCGACGGCTTCGCACCGTCCGCGAAGCTTGAATTCCGCGGATACCGGCAGCCGCGGAATCACGTCGGATTTTCTACGACGCGATCGCGAATACGACACGCGTACCGAGCCAACGCGAGAGAGAACACTTTACCGAATAGGAGATCTGACGAAAGCTTACCTAGGGCAACGATCGGCCACGTTGGACAACGGCTCTCTCGTCCCTCGTTCCGGCAGCGCTTTTAACTATGTCGCACAATTTAAATAAGACGTCACAGGCGCGACTACTCGATACACGAGCCAACGAAGAAGTGGCTCTCTGCGCGGTGACTCGGGAACGCGGAAGCGGAGCGTCCCCCCCTGTCCGCGCTCTTACCCCGTGGAAGGATTCGACCTATCGCTAATAGATTTTCGGACGGGGCCTGGCCCCGCGCGATGGTCCCTGGCGCTCGGCGATTCCTCGGCTCCCCGGCAGCGATGTTCGGTAATTGGTCGCTTCATTTTCCGGTGATTGACGCGGGCCTATCCGGGAACTGATCAGGTTTTCCTCCGGACGAGACGACGGCGAGACGGCTGAGGTTCCTGTTTCGGGACCGCGTCCTCGTCGGCGCCTCCAGGTTGTCCTTCCTGGGCCGCGTGAATCCTTCGCGTCTGCCGAGTGGGAGTTTCGCCGGCGCCGCTCGTTCCTCCTCCTTTTCCGCGGGGTGGGTGCCTCGGGTCCCCCCCCGGGGACCCGGTTACGGTCCTGCGAAATCGCGTCGCACAAATTGGCGCGACGCTCGAAAATATCAATGCTCGCCCACCGATCTCGTTCGTGCCCAGGGCGGGCGCTCGCCACTGCCCATCTCGCATTTGAACCTGCCAGAGGGTGACCCGGTCTTCCGCTATTCGGTTGCGGATGACGCTGGCAAAACTGCCACGTCACAATCCATATGAAGTGAGGAATCTCGGCACGGGGCAAACGCATCCAGTGAAATAATATAAATTCTTTTAAAAAGAACTAAGTTTGCTGAGTAGTCAGTTTGTTGTAATGTTATAACGCAAATCGCATTTTCCCAGCAACATAGCACTTACATCGGGTGAAATATCATACAATTTTAAGAAGTATGGAAAAACTTTGTTAAATAATATACTTTATTCAAAATATGGTTCTTGTTGATCATTATATATTTTTACACAGTTTAAATACATTTTCGATATCTTTTGCATCATCTGCAATCTTGGAACATCCTCGTTTATTTCCATCCCGTAAAATGGCTGCTTCTTTTACAATGAATTCGTTTGACTCAATCTTGAAGCCTTGTAGATCGACAAATGAGTCATTACTGCTTGTTAAAGTATTCTGCGCACTACGTTGGTCACCGGGCTGTACTCGACTATACGATCATGTATAATCAAGCAGTATGCAGCTGTGTTGACTGGCACATTATCTCTGCATTCGAAATCTATGCGAACATCAATGGTTGCACTTTTAACAGACTCGTTTTGACGAGAGCATTCTATGACCACAAATGGGCCGCGCGATAAGAACTCTAATTCATCCAATAGTGGCTCACTGTAGCTATCACCATAATATGAGTTTTGAAATTTTGCATACATATCGTAAAGGACTGCATACTTATTTTTTTCAAAGTCCAAGTTTAGGTCATCGTATGGGCATGATTCCGAAGTTAGGTGCAACCGTATGTTTGACAGTTTACAATCATCGAATTGATTAGCAGTCTTATGCAATTTATTCTTCTTATCATTCTGCAATGCGAATATGATGAAGCGAGGATTCTCCAGTTGTGTTACAGTCTTTATGGCCCACGTATGCATCGTAGATGTTTGTAAATGTGGATACTCGTATAGATCCCAAGAGCGAAAACTCATAGGTATCAGTTGCCCTCTCTCGGGAATGCGTAATAACGACAATTTGATTACTTCTTCCAGACTGATATGAGGCATTCACCACTGAACTTTAAATAATGTACAACACGAAAAATGTTTTCCAATTGCTGTTGGGTGATTCTTGTAGACATTGTCGTCCTAAAACCGAATCCGCAAGCAGAATTGCTCTATCACGCAACGTTTTCGAGAAACATTGATTTTTGTAAAAATGCATGATTTCGATAAAAAACGAAATGTTACGCAAAAACTAAACATGCGAGGGAGTTCAGGTTTGAGTCAAAAGAAAGAGGGGACTCTCCTCTACATATCCATATGGTCATTTATATTTTTATGAACTTTCTAATTGTTGTAAATGCTTGTTGAAGTTTGAAAAAGAGCTGACGCGGGGACTTTATACGCTCTATTTTTGTATTTATGAGAAAAATCCTTTATCTAGCAGGAATTTACTATACAGCATTGAATTCTACAGACATTTCTGGTAAAGAAACCATTCACAATAATTATTTGGTCCGGTTAGTATACGAGCAGGTCAAGAAAATGTTCGTTGACAGCTTGTGTGCGACGCATTCGCGCCACGCGGCCATTGTAGCCTCTTCTCGACTCGCCAGGGCCGTCGCTATGCGTAGTCGACATTTGTACCACGCACATATGTCTTTGCATACTATGCTTCAATTACATACTTTTTTTGTGTTTTTGGGTACCGATCATTGCACAAAATTATAAAAATACTTAATTAATACTATTAATAAAGAAAAATAAATACAAAAGAAAAACTTACCCATTTTTTATGTAAATAAATTTAAAAATGGTTCCGCCTTGCTTGACGCTTATACTTGGTATTCCGATTTTCAGTCATAAGTGTCCAACAGTAGTCTGCAAGCATCGCACATATGTCTTTTCCATGGTAACGTTTTTCTATTCTTGATATATCTTGATGAAAAATTAATGCAAGAATTATATTCCTGTGCCTTCTGATATTTAATCAATTTCGCCACGAATATAACAAAAATAGTCCGGCTGATTTGTACACTTTCGTGATATTGTATTATATAAAATAATATTAATAAATAAATACATATATATACATTTTAGATTATTACATACACACTACACTATTACACTATTTACAATGCTAAACTATGTGTACGCTATTAAGATATAATGCACTACTAAAATACATATCGATATAATATGCAGCAAACTATAGTTAATTATGTATTTGAGTCGACAAAAATAGTCCGATTTATATCATGTTTGGATTTATTTTACACGGAAGAATCTCAAATGTTCATTGGTACTACAATTATATAGATAAGACGACAATTACTGAAAATAAAATTTTTACGTTGACGCATTGCAGACATTCCTTACATTGTATGTATTGCGTAGTTCGTTGGCAGTTGTTTGAAACAAAATATCGCGATGGTTCTTTAAAACTCATATGCGAGGTCAGTTTCGATTTGAAATTTGTCGATGTCAGTCGTATTAAGGATTTTAAATCTGCATTTCAACGCTATAAGACCTCATAAATAACATTTATAGTTATTTATAGTATTGTAGCGGTACACGATTCGCAGCGTTAGGCAATAAAAATAACCGCCTGCAGATGTTAGGGTTTAGAGTGGTAAAACCTACCCTGGCCCATCTGCAGGATGGTAAATAATTTTACTGATTGATTGTAGGAGCGTAGAAATTTAGCTACCCCGTCATAAACGCTGCCAGTCGTGTCCTAGTAGGGTCTGTTCGACCGAGCGGCAAGCTCGGTCCCAAAAAGTCTTTATTCCCGCACATGGCGACCACCTTGCCGGTAGGTATATTAAGTAGACAACCGGGATTTCCACCCCCGCCCAAATAAGGCGGTAACGAGGAAACAAACAAACTCCTCCTTCGTGTCTGCGAAAGGTTACGCCTTTTCGAAGACAACATAAATAGGCAGGAAATCCGCGGTGCGTTCTTCTTCATCCCTCAGTACTCAGTCGAACAGTTACTGAGCCTTTCTCTTCGCGAGTCGATATATTATTAGTCACGATACCGAGTACAGTAAAATAAAGTTTGTCTTTTCGGAAATTAAAAGGTCTCTTTCTTTAGTAACCACTAACCGTTACAGTATTTTAGTAGTGTATTATATCTTAATAGTGTACATATAGTTTAGCATTGTAAATAGTGTAATAGTGTAGTGTGTGTGTATATATATAAATATATATTTATTAACATTATTTTAAACAAACATTATATAAAACAATGTCGCGAAAGTGTATAAATCGGCCGGACTGTTTTTGTTATATTTGTGGTGAAATTGTTTTAAATTCAAAAGGCAATATTATAACTCCCACAATAAAATTTGCATATGAAAGTTATTTTCAATGCAAACTTGGGGACCAGGACAAAGATTGGGCTCCTCATACTTCCTGCCAGCGTTGTGCAGTGGTTCTTCGAGCGTAGATGAGAGGTGATAAAAGAAAACTGCCCTTCGCAATACCAATGGTGTGGAGGGAGCCTAGAAATCACACGACGGACTGCTACTTTTGTTTAACAAAAATATGTGGATTTAATAAAAAAGGAAAGAAAAATATAGTGTATCCTAATGTATCTTCTGCCATTCGTCCAATTATGCAGTCGGAAGAATTCCGTGTGCCTAAACCTCCTGCAATGATACCCGAGGCATTTGACGCTACCGAAGAAGAAAAAGAAGAAATAGAACATATTCAAGAAAGTGAAGAAGATACACCACCAAATCAAAATGTGCCACATTTATTAACGCAGCTGGACCTCTGTGAATCCTAAATGAGTGAGTCCTAGTGAAAAGTGAAATTCGGGATGTTCTTCTTTTAGAATTGTTACATGTTGTTGGATTGTTGTTAGAATAGACATTATTAAAATATTGACTGTGGAAAAATTTCATGGAATCTGTGTGAAAGTGAAAGTGAAAAGTCCGGATTGTTAACTTCACCGCACATCCCCTGGGCTGTCGTATATCTGCTATCTACCACCAGCTGTGCAGTTCGTTGACCTGACCGTACAACCCTTGGCTTTCGGTAATGTCGTACACCTGAAGACATCTGTGCAGTTTGTCACCGAATGACCCAGTGGCATACATTTCGAAGCAGCAAATGGATTTACGGCTGAATAAGTGAGTTTTTAATACGCTCAGTTTCTGCTTCTTCTCTCGTTCGGGTAAAGTTGTCGTAAATCGGGTAAAAATGATGTGGATCCTCACCGATTTCAATGACCACGTTTAAAAGTTTTTATAAATATCTCGTAAACTAAAGCCACAAGGCAAAAAGTCTAAAGGGAAATGTTGTTCAGAATCATGGTCTTGACAACATATCCAAAGCTCATTGAAATCGGAGAGGAGATAGTAGTATGGTAATCGAACGATTTTCAATAAGTTTTTACAAATATCTCGTAAACTAAAGTCGCAAGCCAAAAAGTCTAAAGGGAAATGTTGTTCAGCATCATGGTCTTGACAACATATCCAAAGCTCATTGAAATCGGGGACATAATCGAGAAACTCTTGTTTGTTGCGACATCGCGGCGCGCGGCGTACAGACAACGCTCGATTCCCGGTGCACCGGTCTAGGTCGCGCTCTGATTGGTCCGTGTTTTTCGTTAATATCTCCTAAACAAAGCCGCAAACGCCATTTTTGTAAAGGAAAATGTCGCTTCAAATTACCCAAGGAATCTCCCATTTCCCGCTTACGCCGAAGTTTTGGGACACCCTGTATATGTAACGGTACAGTTACACACCTTATTTTATTAGATGCTCAAAATACTGGTCCGTATTTCCGCGGTGCTTCTAGAATTCGTAGAACTTTAACATGTGCTATGTCTCTAAACTGACAAGCTTTTTGTTTACTAGTTACAAGGTTTCCAGTTCAATACAATTCAAGCAGTGTAATAACAGTATGGTTTGATCAATCCGCAAGCATTGGCTTCTTCAGACTGCTAGAAAATTTAGTAACGTTTACTAAGCTCACGAAAGTTTGCAAAAGTTTGCTTATTATTAAACTTTTATTAGTTTAGTGATAAAATGTATCATTATAGCAAAGAGGAAAAAATAAATATGGTACTGGTTTATGGTCAAGCTCAACGGAACGCGGTTCGTGCGTGTCATTTGTATGCTGAATTGTACTCAGCAGCAAAGCATCGTTCACGTGTTTCATTTCAACGTGTTATAAATCTATTTTGCGCAACAGCCAGTGTCTCTTGTACAAAGAAAAGATATAAGACGAGAACAGGTGAAGAAGCAGAAGCTACTGCGTTACAAAATGTGACAGATAGTCCACAAGTTAGCTGTAGACAAATTGCAAGACGTACCAGATTAAATAACATATCTGTATAGCAGATATTAAAAAGAAAGAAATTTCACCCATTTCATCTTTCTTTGCACCAACATCTTTTTGCTGACGATTTTCAAAATCGTATTCGCTTTTGTGAATGAGCTTTACGTTAGCTGCAAGATAATACGAACCTCATTAACAACGTATTATTTACTGACGAATCAACTTTTACTAATCACGGAGGGTTAAATAGGCGCAACATGCATTATTGGTCTACTGAGAATCCTCATTGGCTTTGAACTGTGGAACGTCAGCGTCCTTGGAATGTTAATGTCTGGTGTGGCCTATTGAAAGACAAAATTATCGGTTCAGTTTATATTAATGGTACATTAAGTGGTGAAAAGTACAAGGAATTCCTAATTGAAAAATTATTTGACCTATTAGAGAATGTTCCATATCAAGAACGATTATTAATGTGGTATTAACACGATGGCTGTCCTGCTCATAATGCCACAAGTGTACGAAATGTATTAAATAACATGTTTCCCAACCGATGGATAGGCCGTGGTGCAAGTATATCTGGCCAGCTCGGTCACTCGACTTATTGCCACTAGACTACTTTTTGTGGGAAGATTTAAAATCTACTGTTTATAAGGAAAAATCCACGACGCCAGCAGATATGAAAGAACGAATACGGAATGCATGTTGCACCATGAATCGCGAAAATACCATAAAAAATGTCATTCACTTCTCGTGTACAGACGTGTCTTGCTGCGGGCGGCCAGCATTTTGAGCATCTAAAATAAGGTGTTATTACTGTATAAATGTATAATGAGACACCAACAACTAGAGAAGACATGAAAGTGCGTATAATAAGAGCTTCTGCCGCGATAAACCCAACTGAAATTCAACATGCTGTATTATCCGTTAAGCAGCGCTTAAGAGCATGCATCAATGTTCAAGGTCGCCAGTTCGAACACTTGTATTAGTCGTGTATTACTTTTAGATACATAAGTCAACGATGCTCGACCATTTCCTCAATGTAAATTATTTTCCATCACAATTGGCTTAACCAGACCACGAATGACCTTGACCCATAGGTCATTATGCGCGTCATAAAAGACTCTACCCGATAGTACGTAAAAAACATACCATTCAATTAAAAAAAATGAAGTTGGCCGTCATATGTCCTTTACGCGTCCACCTACACAAAAGCTACTAACATCAGATTAATGCCCCCTCGAAACCAAGCAAGTTCCATCTGATGCATTTCTTCCTAACACCAATAGCAGCCGAGTTATTCAGGTGGCCTGTTTTTGGCGCCTCACCCTGTATATTTATCTATACAGGGTGGGGCATTTAAATGGGAACACCTAAATATCTCGGTTATTATTAGTCGTATAAAAAATCTCCACAGAATAAAGTTGTATTGTTTCAAGGGGCGAATTTGATGATGGTAAACATTTTTTCTCAAGGTCATTTTTTTACAAGATTTCAAAGTCACCGATATTTTTTAAAATGGAATCATACATTTTTTTGTTCATACTCTTATAGAGAATAAAATGACAAATTCAACAACCTATCATAATGTATGATGTTTACTTTACATTATGTAAAGGCACCTTACATTACATTAATATGTCCTAGCGTTGTGGAATAGATACTGGCTCATGAATTCATACTGAAACCTATGTTTATTATGATACGCGTCATTGACAGCGATAACTGATGTACCGTAGATTATTCGAGTAAATATCTTATTCCTTCTTCAATAATCCTAGTCTAAACTTCGAAGTGATTACAATGCGTTATATCGTACAAGAGAAAATTGATATAGTTTTCATTTATGGTGAAAGCCAGCAATACCTTAGACAAGTAGATCGTTTATACTGTGAAAGATTTCCAGCCCGTATTTGTCCCCCAGTCCACGCATTTTCTGTTATTATAAGACAGTTTAAGCAAACCGATAACGTGAACGCTAAGAAACACGACAGACGAAGGACCATAACGCACGAAGAAAATGCCATTTGCATCGCAACTGCAGTGTCCAAAAATCCGCATACAAGTACTAGACAATTGGAGCGAGAAAGTGGAATCAGTAGAAATTCTGCGAATACCTCATCGAGAGAAATTCCACCCATATTATGTAAGCTTACATCAGCAGCTTCATGACACCGACTATCTTAATCGTGTGATTTTAACAGTGGACACAGCATCAATTCGAAATGGATAATGCTTTTTTTGCTAAAGTTTTATTCACGGATGAGACATCATTCACGAACCACGGGCAAATAAATCTACATAATATGCACTATTGGTCGGTTGAAAACCCAACATGGATAAGAGACAAGTATAAGTAGACAGGCAAAGACCGTAGTCTGTTAACGTGTGGTGCGGTATTGTGTATAACAAAATCGTAGGACCGTACTTTATCGACGGCTCACTCACAGGACACAAGTACAACCCCTGGCAGAATGTTTCCGATCGGAGGCATTAATACGGATTTTAGAGAAAACATTCACAATTTAGAAGTATAAAATATTACCTTATGGAGTTAAAACTGATGGGAAATGAAAAGGGGCTTATTAAAGTGCGACGAAGAAGAGCTCCGCGCTACGGGCACCTTCGCGAGTCGAATGAGACGAGGCGACCGACTGCGGGGTATACTTATAGACTTTCGCGGACCAACGGGCGCGCCAATCGGAACGCGGAGCAGCGGCGCGCCAATCAGCGGCGAGCGACACTCGCAGAATGCGAGTGTCTCTTCGTGGTCCGTGCTCGCAGCGCTCGGGCTATATAAGGCGCCCAGCGAGCAAGTTTCGTCGGCCCGATTCGAGTGCGAACCTTCGTTCAGTGCGGACCTCAGTGCAGTGCGGCTACGACCACGAAAAATCCACCCAGTAATCACGTCAAATCACGTCGCCTGTAAGTTACTCGGCCACGCCTCCGAGCGCGTTCCCGCGTATCCTCGGACAGGATCTCAAAATATCGCGCGCGTCAACTAGTGTAAACGCTATAGTGCAACGCTGTTGCGTACACCTTCTCCTACCCAATAGTGATTCCCAACCCTCATCCTGGGATCCGAAGACCACCAATCCCCACTC
>CM052212.1:21050688-21068810 GCA_028454225.1 Lasioglossum leucozonium
GGGGGGGGGCTCCTACCAAAATCCCCCTTCCCCTAGGGGAAGGCTTGCCCCCTCCCCCCGGTTAGGTCTGCGCCGGAAGGTCAATGAACTTGGTCCAGAATCCCTGTATACTTCCTACTACAGCGATTTCAAAATTCGGCTACTCCACCAAGGTGGTTTCGACGCCTGGCTGACCATCTATTGAAATAACACTTAATGATAGTATTCATGTTTTCCCTGATCTAACCCAGCCCAACTATTGATTACCTTTAATTTTTGGAATACCTCTGCTCCTTGATCTAACCCAGACCAACTATTATGCCACAGTCCAAAAAGGAAGCGCCCAAACAGCACGGTGTCCAAAAGGAACGCGTCCAATCGGCCCGGCGTCCAAAAGGAACGCGTGCAATCAGCCCGGCGTCCAAAAGGAACGCGTCCAGTCGGCCCGGTGTCCAAAAGGAACGCGTCCAATCGGTCTGCGTCCAAGTGGGACACCCCCATACGGACCTGATGCGCGGCAATATCACGGTAGCTTGTCGATCAGGGCCGAGGCCCCGATCTCCCTGTCATGGGTCGGGATTTTCGGTATCCGCGGAGCCGTTGGTGCATCGACTACGGGACCTCCCGTGACGGTTCTACGGCGACGGGGAGAGCGCGGCCCTCCACGGCGTTCATACTCCGGATGCAACCGGGTATCTCAGTGGCGCACAGAGATCGGGGTTCCAAGAAGCGACCTGGAGGATGTCGGCTTCTGCGCGGCCAGCGTACGGAGACCAAGCGTGAGAAGATTCGGGCGAACGAGAAATAGTTACAAATGATGTCGGCTCGGTCGCCGACGAACCCCGGGATGCGACCCGGACGAGAAGCTGGAGACAAGAGAGAGTTCGGTCTTGGCCGCGGCGCCTTATACAGGGTGGTCTGTTTAAATAAGAACACCTAAATATCTCTTCAGGTTTTTGTGATGCAAAAATTATTTGTTACGTAATGTGCACAGTGTCAATGGACCAAATATTTGGCACGAATTTTTTTTCCGAGGGTCATTTTTCTCGGAGTTGTCAAGGTCATCGACGTTTTTTGGTAGATAGCTACATTTCATTTTATTGCATCGTGTAACTGATGGAAAAATCAATTCAGATATGTATAATAACATGACCTTGAAATGACCTTAATCCTCGAAAATTAAAGTTTTATCTAGAACTGATGTCTATTGGGATCGTAGGCTTTGACCAAGACTCTACATCAAGAGCGTTGTTCAGGATTCAAGGTGTGAAATTCGGTGACTATTGTCTCTCCTGGCGACCGCTGTTTCATACGGTTTTTGTCGCGTATGTCAACACGCGGCAAGAGGGCGTGTCGCCGTTGCTCGACACCGCGTAGCAACAATCTTCACGCTCATTGGTCCAATTTCACAGCTTGAATCCTTCAAATCATGACGAACAAGGATCATCCGATTCGCGAGCTCCAATTACGGTGCTCTAAATTCGACAGTGCTTGTTATTTAAGGCACCTGCGGGTGCCTTCTCGCTCTCTTAACGTTCTTAACGCTCGTAACTCGCTGAACTCTCTTGACGTGATAATTCTCTCGCACTTTGGTTCTGTTCGCGCTCGTCTTGCTCAGTGTAGATTTCAATATCTCTCGCAGTATTCTTGCGATCTTCCGCGCCGCGTTACGTGCATTCTGTTTCGTGTCAAGATCTCCGTCGTTCGCGTAGAAGATTTCCGTCTTGCGGCGGCACGCGTTTCGCGCCGATCAAGATTTCCGCTTCGCTACCGACGGCAGAAATTTGCACGCGCAAGATATCCGTTCGTCCCGACGGCTCGCGATTCTCACTCGCGCGTTCTTTCTCGCGATCGTGCGCACCTCACGACCCTCTCGTTATCTCTAGCGCTCATGAGTGATTCGCATCTCGTGTTTTGTACAACATCGATCGCGCCAAATAAAGTGCAGTTCAATCCTACCTCTCTCGCTCGCTCTCTCTGTCTCTCTCTCTCACACACACTGTCTCAACCTCTCATTGATCCGTTCCCGTGAATTCCTTTGCGCGCTCAACTCTGAGTGCTCCCGCCATCAGGCTGCTCCGACCGACGGTCGACGTCGAAACATTCTGGTCCTTCGAGCCGGATCGCGAATAATCCACGTGATCAGTGAGAAACGAGAGAGATATCGTGCATCATGGAGGACGTTCTCGAGGTTCAGCTGTTGACGCAACACGCGATCGAGGAAGACCAACTGGACGCGGTTCGAAGCCGAACACGCTCGACTCCTCGCCTCCACCTCACCGGACAAAAGGGCTGCGCTTCCGTACTTCTCCGACGACCCTTTCTTAACGACGGAGGAAACGTACCTCGACGTTCTGGCCTCCATGCAAGCCATACTCGACGAGCTCACCGGCGCTTCTGTGAGTCATCTTGATAATCCTTCCGACGGACAAGCGAGTCCCACGACCGCCGCTCCGCACCTTCTGAGCATCCATTTGCCGGAATTCGACGGCCGTTATGAGGCTTGGGAGGCGTTTCGGTGCTTCAACGCGCTCATTATAGCGAATAAATCGCTCGCGAATGTCACGCGCCTTCACTATCTCATGTCGTCTCCCAAGGGCCGTGCCCTCGAATGCGTCGGAAATCTTCCCGTAACTGCCGACAACTTCGATATCGCGGAAAACCCTCGGCGCCTCATCAGCTCGCATCTGACGTCGATGCTTGATTTACCAGCGCTGTCTCTTGAATCCGCGTCCGATCTCCAAAATCTACGCGATCGAGTTTCTGTTATCGTTGCTTCGCTTAAAAATCTCGGGCGGGCCCCTGCCGATCTCTGGAACGACTTTCTTGTACATATCGTATCGGAAAAGTTGGACGCGCCGACTCGCAAAGCGTGGAAAATCAAGGCGGGTGACGATGTAGAGCCTCCTACGTTCGAGGCACTGACGAGATTCATCGACTCTCGCGTTCGCGCCCTCGAGGAATTCGCGCCCAGTGCATCGGCGTGCTCTTCAGCGTTTCCCATCGCATCGGGTCAGACTTCAGCTGGTCGATCTCGCATACATATCGTCACTGCGTCGCAGTCGGACAAAAATTCAAATCCTCCGTGCCCCGTCTGTCGAAACTCGCATATGCTCAGCTCCTGTCCGCAATTTAACGCACGTAGCCCTCGCGACCGGCGCGATCTCGTTCAACGTTTCTCGAGGTGCATAAATTGCTTGAGTTTAAAGCATACTGTACGGGATTGCCCGAGCAAATATACATGCCGCGTGTGCCATAAACGTCACCATTCACTTCTCCACGACACTGAAGCTCTCCCTGCGTCACCTTCTCCGGTACCGACACCTCTTCCAGAGGTGAATTCTCATCTTGCGTCCACTCCGGCCGAGCCGCGTTCCGCCGTCTTGGTCGCCACCGCATGGGTCCAAGTTAACGTTCCGTCGGGCCTCTCCATCCCTGTTCGCGCGTTAATCGACCAAGGATTGGAAGCGAGCTTTCTTACCGAAGCTATGGTGTCTCTACTGCGTGCGAAACGCATCCGGGTCGAGACCTCGAACTCAGCTGTCGGCGGCATGCATGCCGGTAGCGTGCGTCACGCTGTGCGCCTTCGTGTGTCACCACGGACATCCGCGACTCCCGCGATCTCCACGGTTGCTCTCGTCCTTCCGTCGCTCTCGACGTACCATCCGAAGCGCCTTCTCGATTCGCGCTCTCTCGTGCATCTCCCTCAGCTCAACTGGGCTGATTCATACCCTTTCAGCTCCTCCGCAATCCATCTCATCCTCGGCGCAGATGTCTATGCTGACATCATCCTCGACGGAGTGCGTAAAGGCCCACGAGGATACCCGATCGCTCAGAATAGCATTTTTGGCTGGATCATTTCTGGACCCTATTCGCGTACGACTCGCGACGCTGTCCGTTCACGCGCCTCTCCGCATGCAGCATCATGCCTCTCAATGCATCACTGCATTCAAAAGGACACTCTTTCCCACGATTTAACTCGACTCTGGGAAATAGAGGAAATCCCTCGTCGGACTCTCCTCACGACGGACGAGGAGCAATGCGAGGCTCATTTTCGCGCCAATACTACCCGAACGGCCGATGGCCGCTATGTGGTCCGCCTCCTTTTTCGCGACGGTCCTCCGATCAAATTGGCCACTCTTACTTTGTCGCTACGAAGGTCTGTCGATCGCTCCATCGTAAGCTTTCGTTAAAGCCCTCTCTCGCTCTGGAGTATCGGACCCTTCTTCGTGAATACGAAGAAATGGGTCATATGCGACGCGCTCTCTCGTCTGCTCTACCCTTTCCGCAGTGCGTTTACATACCACACCACCCCGTCCTTCGCGAAGGTAGCGCGACGACGCACCTCCGCGTTGTCTCCAATGCCTCGAGTATCACCTCAGACGGCACGTCGCTGAATAACCACCTGTTCCCAGGCCCGAAATTGCAGTCTGATCTTCCCTCCGTCATCTTACGGTGGCGGAACTTTCGGTACGTCTACACAACGGATATCGCCAAGATGTACCGTCAGATCCTTGTCGACCCTCGCGACATTGATTATCAAAGGATCCTTTGGCAAGAGTCTCCAGCAGATGCGCCAACTCCGTTTCAACTCTTGACGGTTAGTTATGGGATGACGTGCGCCCCTTTTCTCGCGCTTCGAGTTCTCCAGCGCCTCGTCGAGGACGAGGGCTCTCGTTTCCCGCTCGCGGTTCCGATCCTGCGCTCGAACATTTATGTCGATGACGTTCTCTTCGGCGCCAATGACGTTTCTTCTCTTCTGCAATCTCGCGGTTAGCTTAATAATTTGCTGCAATGCGCTCATATGACCTTGCGGAAATAGGCTAGCAACTATCGTGATCTCCTTGAGGATATCGATCCGTTGGATCATGGCCTTGTCTGCTCAAAATTCTCGCTCCTGACGATCACGTCAAGGTGCTTGGGATCAGTTGGTATCCTTCTCGCCATTCCTTTCAATTCAATGTCTCGTTTTCCGCATCGCTCCCCTCAACCAAGCGGACGATTCTTTCAATCATCGCTAAGTTATACGACCCTCTTGGATGGGTCACGCCTGCCATTATTCGGGCAAAAATCCTAATTCAGGACCTATGGCGTCACCGCCTGGGTTGGGACGATCCGATCTCCGATCCTCTGCTCGAACGATGAACGGCGATCTATACGCGTCTTCCGTTATTAAGCGGCGTTCAACTCTCGCGTTGGACCGGTCATTCTCTTTCCGATTCTCACATGGAGATCCATGGCTTCGCGGACGCGTCAACGGTCGCTTACGCTGCCGTCGTCTATGCTCGCTGCATTTCAGCCGATGGTCGCGTAACCGTCTCATTGCTCGCCGGCAAGTCCAAAGTCGCGCCTCTCACCCCTGTGACCATACCGCGACTTGAACTTCAGGCTGCGGGACATTCCGTACTTCTGTTGGACGGATTCAACGGTCGTCCTCACGTGGCTCCAATCGCACCCGTCTCGGTGGAACACCTTTGTTGTTGATCGTGTCGCCGACATACAAACACGCTTGCCGCACGCGAGATGGAGGCATATGACGACTGCGGATAATCCCGCAGACTGCGGCTCGCGGGGTCTCCTCAACGACGACCTGCTGAACTTTCCTCTCTGGTGGCAAGGCCCTGTCTGGTTGCACCACGACCTCTCGGCATGGCCGCCTCAAGTGCTCCTTCACGAGGACACTGACCCACTAGAGGCTAAAATGTCACTCCACTGCTCAGAAACCCCTGCTCTCGAATGGGACTTAGCCTCTCGGTTTTCGAGCTGGTCCAAACTCCTTCGAGTTACAGCCTACGTTCTCCGTTTCACCCGGTATTGTCGTAGGGATCGCTCCGACCCTTCGGGATAACCCTCCAACCGCGCGCTCACTTCGGCCGACATTTCCTCTGCTAGACGCTTCTGGATAAAGTATCTCCAGTCCGTCGCGTTCTCCTATCAGATCCGCGCTCTTAAACAAAGTTTGCCCCTCTCCACCAAAAGCTCACTGCTTTCACTCAACGCGTTTCTTGATTCTGTTGGGAATATGCGTAAATTTAAAATAGCGCGGGAGTCGAGACTGAGTACAGCGCTGTGCGTGTGCGCGGACGAGTGTGAGAAACTGAGCGTAGAGATACCGGCATTGTACGTTGAGTCGCGCTCGACACGTGTTCGAATAAGCAGTAGACATTATGTGTAATTACGATTAATTGATATAAATAAATTTATAGTTATGTTCAACAAATATTAACATGGTAGCAGAGCGTGGTTTTAAAAGAAAAACCTCTTTATAATAACGAGGTACATATTTTTTGATAAACATGGCTGGTGAGAGCACGTGGCAGGAAAATTGAAATCCAGAAATGGTAAATGAATCTCCAGTTAAAGAAGGAACTGTTGGAGAAATTTGTGAAAGGTGCTACAAAGGTAATATTTTTGAAAAATTCGATATACCCAGAAAACGAAAGTTCGAGAAGAGAAAAGATGGCTCAACGTGCTGTAGTCGAGGAAGTAAAGATAAAGTTACCGGTATTTGACGGGCAAGGCTATTCGATGTGGAGGAAAAGGATGATAAGGTTCTTAAGAATGAAAGACTATGAAAAAGTAGTCACTGAGGATAGAGGAGACCAAGAAGAGGCTGTCTGGTAGAGGTTAGAATTGAAAGCTATTAATTATATATACAGTGCTATTTCTGATCGACAGATAGAATTCATTTGCGATGAGGAAACACCACGTGAAATTATAAAAAAATTTGATAGAATGTATCAAAGAGAGTCAACGACTTTGCAAATTTGTGTGCGAAGTCAATTAGAAAAAATAAAGTTGTCTGACTACTCTGACAGTAGAGAATTTTTCAGTGCATTCGAAAAATTAATTATTGAACTAAAAAGTGCTGGTGCCACAGTCACGGAAAAAGAAAAGTTTAATTATTTGATAACACCATTGCCAAGTTCCTTGAGTCACATTGGTGATCTTATAGACGTTATGAAAATAGAAGATCAGATAGTTGAATTTGTTGAAAATAAAATAAAATCGTTTGAACAACAAAATAAAGGCAGTGATAAGAGAGGTGAATATAGTTCTAACGCATTCGAGAGCGAAAGGAAAAGAGACGTCAGATGTTTCAATTGCGGCAAACAAGGACATTACAAGTATTAATGTACCAATATGAGTTTTTCTGCAAATCCGGTAAGAGGTGCGAGAGGAAGTCAAAGGCAAGGAGGTGGACATTCCCAAGAGACACAGCAAAGGTATCATTCCCATCGAGGCACATGGAAACGTGGTTACGGCGCTTGGCAGCGAGGAGGTACGCAGCATGCAGGCCCCCGACGCTTCAGTAACAACAATAGCGAGCGCAATGATGACTGTAATTCGTTTTATGTAGAAGTAAACAACAAAAATGAAGGTAACAAAGTCGAAGTAAACAATTGCGAAAGTCAGGTCGAGTGGATATTAAACAGTGGGTGCACTGATCATATAATAAATGATGAAAGGTATTATAATGAATCCATTGTTTTACAGAATCATATAAATGTAAAAATAGGAGATGGGAGAATGCTGAAAGCAACAAAAGTCGGACAAGTTATTTGTAACTTTAGGATAGGTGACAGAATGCGTGAGGTGAAAATTAAAGATGTGTTTTTCGTAAAAGAAATGGATAGAAACCTAATAAGTTATGGAAAGGTAACTATTAAAGATAAGATTGTTTCAAACGAAAAACTATCTAGAATATTCAATCCAAATAGAGAAGTGATTGCAGTAGCTGAAAAAGTGAATAATCTGTATAAAATGCAGAGTTTCGTTCAAGTAAAGTTCACTTATAATTCAGAAAAAATTCTTAATAAAATGACAGATAAAGAAAGATTTCATAGGTTGCTTGGTCATACAAATTTCAAGTATTTAAGCATTTTGAGTAAAGAAAAATTAGTTGAGGGTATATCGGAACAAATCGAAGAAGATTACTTAAAATGTGGCACATGTATATAGAATAAAATGCACAACATAAGGTTTGTAAACAATAGATACAGAGCTCAAGAGATATTAGAAATAATTCATGCGGACTTAAATGGCCCTCACAATACAGTAGGTTTCAATGGAGAAAAATATTTTTTGACTACCATTGATGATTACAGTAAAATTGTAACCGTTTATCCGATTAAATCTAAAAATGAAGTGTATGCGTGCTTTGTAAAATATATAAATTTGGTTGAAAATCTCACCGAAAAAAGAATAAAGAAACTCAGGTGTGACAACGGAAAAGAGTTTTTGAACAGTAATATGTACCAACTTGCAAAGGAAAAGGGAATTTATATAGAACCGCGCCCACCCTATGTACATGAGTTCAACGTGACAGCCGAGAGGTACAATAGGTCGATAATGGACACTGCTAGATGTCTATTGACAGACTCTAAGTTAAATAAATGATTTTGGCCTGAGGTAGTAAAGACTGTTGCCTATTTAAAAAACAGAACACTGGCAAACACTTTAGAAAGAAAGACACCTTATGAAATTTTTATTGGAAAAAGACCAAATATTAGTAACCTGAAATTATTTGGAAGCAAAGTCTTTGTTAGAGTACCAGAAAGCAAACGAAATGATAAATGGAATAGGAAAGCTGATATAGGCATCCTAATAAGCTATGAAAATGTAGGATATAGGGTATTAGTTAATAACAAAGTCGTTGTTGCTCATCATGTCGATATTGTAGAAGAAAGTCAAAACTTAGTAGGTTTTAGTGGAGAAAATGAAATAAATGAAAATCCTGAAAATGAAAGTGTAGACGCAGATAAAAGTACTGAGAAATTAGAAGATTTGGATGATAGTGGTTGTTCCGGCTGCGCCGTTATACTCGACCTCGTCGTCAAAAGTATTTTAAACGAACAACCAAATTTAAACACCACGAGCGATTACCGTTGACGAGAGAGAAAACAAACATGTAATTCGAGCGTTGCGCGGTCACCGTAACCGGTGAGTGAAGGAAAAATAGAACCGTTTTGGAGAGTGTACCGAACACACGCAGCGAAGTAACGAGCGAGAACGGAATTTAAACAGTTTTGTACGGATTAGGAGCCCGAGCTCCAATTGTCTTTTATTAAATTCGTGGTTTGTGCAGAAATCATCCCTAATTTGTCAGTATATCACTTCCTTCCTCAATCGGACCGGCCAACAAATAAATATTTAGAGTGTTCGCACGAGATCGAAGGCGTCGTGAACATTTTATGGTCCTTCGAGCCGGATTGTCCATCGTGTAGTGAGAAGGAACGAGTGATAAGACAGTGAAGTGCAACAGGACCGCTCCGATTGCAAAAGGGACTGTGCTAAGTTCAAACCGCTCGCGAAACCGTTACCGAGAAATACAGTGCGCCAGGCCGAACCATGGATAACCCCCAGCGTGTTATCGTCAAACAGCAACGGACGATCGCTCAAATCGAGCGCGCCGTGACCAACCTGAAAAAAATAGGCATGCAGGACTATACCGCTGCAAAGGTCAAGAATCGACGGCAAGCCCTGGACCAACTCTGGGAACGGTGTCAACTTCTGGACACCCAAATCCACCAAAACGCGAGCGAGAAGGACCGCGTGGAGCTGGAATATTTCAAGAAGGAGGTCTTCTCCAACGCAGAGGACGTGTATCTGGCGACTACTGACTACATGGCGGAGGCTCTCCACGTGCTGACCAGCCACCCATCCAGCAACCCGGCAGGAGATGACTCCAGCGGCAACACTACGGGCGTTTCAGGTCGTACGACAAAATTGAAGCGCATAGATGTACCGACGTTCTCGGGTAATCGGCTAGAGTTGGAGAACTTTCGCGATATGTTCGAGTCTCTCGTAATTTCGAATGCGACGTTAACGAACGTAGAGCGTCTACATTACTTGAAAGCCAGTTTAACTGGCGTCGCGCTTGCGTTAGTCAGTAACATTCGAATCACGGAAGCAAATTTCCCACACGCGTGGAAGAAACTAACCGACGAATTCGAGAATACGCGTTTACTCATCTCCACTCATTTGAACGCGCTTATGGAAATACCGGTGATGAAATTCGAAATCGCTAATGGACTCCGTGCGTTGCGCGATACTGCGAACTCGTCAATCGACGCTCTCAAAAACCTCGGTCGTCCAGTAGATAAGTGGGACGATTGGCTTGTTCACTCCCTGGACAAGAGGCTAGCTCCCCGAACGCGGCAAGAATGGCATCTTCAACTCGGAGATTCATACGACCCTCCGTCGTTTGAACAGTTTATCGCTTTTATTACCAGGCGAATGCGAGGTCTAGACGAGGCCCCCGCGGGTCCAACCAATGCGACGCGAACGGCCGCGAAGATGCATATAGCGAACGCGCCTCCCCCCCTAGTGCGACTTTGAACAAATGCCCAAATTGTTCCGGTAACCACCCTCTTTACCGTTGCGACGACTACCACCGCGCCGATCTTCAACGCCGTTACATTATGGTAAAACGATCGAAATGTTGCATGAATTGTCTAAGAATACGACACTGCCCGAGCGAGTGTCGCAGTCAATCGCGATGTCTTAAATGTAGTCAATCGCATCATACGTCGTTACACCGCGATTCTGACACGGTCAAAGACGGTCGTAAACACCAGGCGAAACCAAGCACTCCCGCGAGTGTCCCCACCAATCCGGCGGCAGCGAGCGTTGCCGAGCGAGCTAAGCCGAATTCGAGCGACTATGGAACCGACGAGTCAACCGAAATGTCATCTGTGCATACAGTACCCCAAATACAAACACGCGGCCAATCGGTTATTCTTGCGACAGCTCGTGTGATCCTTTGCACGGTAGAAGGCCGAACGATACAAACAAAGGTGTTTGTAGGTTTTCGGATCCCGTGTGAAGACACGGAACTACACAGCAGCCTACACTGCTTAGACTTCTCGGAAGGTGATAGGATTATCGAAGAAAATGGTACACGTGGGTGTAACCTTAAACTCTATATTTCGAACTGTATAATGGCGGCGCGTTCGAGCTCACAGGAGCACGCGTGTGACTCGCTCGGCGGTCGGCAGGCGAAGATGTGTGAGAGAGTCGCTCTCATATTTTCTCGCCCGAGGTTGGCGCTGCCAACCTCCTCGGAGCGAAGCACTAGACTCGCGTCTAGGGGATTTGCGCATGTCGCGCCAATATCCCTACACGTTACTGGATCAAGGTTCCACCTATAGTTTCATATCCGAAACACTAGCACAGACGCTGCGTACCCGGAGGCAAAAAACAAGTCTGACCGTCAACTGTTTTGGCGACACATATAGCGAGAAATCGAAGTCCTTCCTCAATCTCAGAATTGAAGCGGTACACGGGAAGGGACCGTCCCTTCCAATTAACGCGTACGTTTGACGATGACGTCATATGCGGCAACAAAGACACGGCCTGTCACGTCTTGGCCGCACTTACAAGACCTGGAACTCGCGGATCCTGAGCCTTTCGACCACAGTCCGATGCACTTACTTGTCGGCGCAGATCTTTACGATGCCATTCTCCTAAACGACCTTCGTCAAGGCCCCTTCGGCAGTCCGACTGCACAACTAACGACATTCGGCTGGATACTTTCCGGGCCTTCTACCGAGGGAGAGTCAGTCGCGCATTCAAACGTCGCGTCCATACATACGATCAATTCGGAAGCCGATGATTTAGTAAAACGGTTCTGGGAGACCGAAGAAGTATCCGCGCGGCCGCATCTTACCGAAGATGAGAGACAAGTGGTCTTTGCTGCTTGAGCCGGGTTACCCCGAGCTATTGCCGTACCGCGAACTATGAGTTCATACCGGCATACTTAGCCTAGGTGGCTGATGGACTGCCCTTTTTATCGAGATCACTGCACAAGGGATTACAGCACGTAGATGGTTTTGTGTGCTTGGAAAAACCCCTCGTTCACCACTTAAGGATCATCACAAGGGTAGACCGGTCCGATACATCGTATCGGGAACAACTCGCTTAGCCGCTCCTTCGAGTTTACAGATACTCGCCATCGATGCATCCGACAGTGGCAGCAGTAGTAGAGATATTGGTACGAGTACGAGTACAAGTACAATCAGACTAAGATTAGTAAGAGTAGTGGAAGGAGAGATAGTACTACTTGTCTGCCATGCCGCATACACTGGTGACTTTCTACAAACGTCCGAAGGAACGTTACCAGCAGGGGCCACGAGGAGGCGGAGTTGCCAGCTCAATTGAGCTCCGATCTCTAACAGGCTTCGGCAACGGCGTGGTAACCGTTATTGGGCCTATTACACCCTACGATCACAAATACCCAGATGTTGAGGTATTGCCTGCGAATGATCGTCAGGGTTGGAAGATGAGAGACAATGTGAAAAGCATTTCGGAGAGACACACCAGCGGGATGAAACGGGACGATATGTGGTGCGTCTTCCCTTTAAAACGCATCCCCCGCCGATCGGGGAATCTTTGGCGATTGCGACACGTCAGTACGCGCGACTCGAGCGACGGTTAGAGCGAGACACAGGAAACGCACAAGCGTATCACGAGTTTTTATTCGAATACCTAGATCTCCGACATATGGAGTTCGTTCCGGCAAACGAAAGCACTAACGTTCCGGCAGTATATCTTCCCCACCATCCCGTTATAAAGGACGATAGTCTAACGACAAAACTGCGAGTCGTATTTAACGCGTCGTGCGCTACTTCGAACGGAACGTCCCTTAATACGCATTTACATGTGGGTCCCAAACTACAGAACGAACTCTCCGCCGTTATTATGCGCTGGAGACAACATCAGTTCGTACTGACAGCGGATATCGCTAAGATGTTTCGCCAAATACGCGTGCATGGGCGGGATTGCGATTACCAGCGCATACTCTGGCGTCCTCCCGGTAGTGACGTTGTAAGGCCCTGCCGACTAACTACCGTCACCTATGGTACAGCGTGTGCCCCTTATTTAGCTATACGCGTATTGAAGCAATTGGCCGATGACGAGGGCGACAAGTTTCCTCTTGCTAAGACCATGTTGCAACAAAACATCTATGTAGATGACGTATTATTCGGCGCTAACGACATCGATACCGCGCGGGACATGCGTAGTCAAATTCGAGATCTGCTCCTTGCCGGCGGGTTCAACGTGCATAAGTGGGCGGCTAACGACCCTGCTCTCCTCAATGACTCTCCGCCCGCGGATCACGAGGTCCCACCTGATCTTCCCTTAGAAGTTGATTCTAGTGTGAAATTCCTCGGTATAGCATGGTCCCCGCGGACTGATACCTTTCTTTTCCGAACCCATATTCCGGGTGACATAGGCTCAACGAAACGAACCGTGTTGTCATCCATCGCAAAGCTATTTGATCCATTGGGCTGGGCGACTCCCATCATAATTACGGCGAAAATACTTATCCAAGAGCTTTGGATACGCGAACGCGATTGGGACGAAAGACTTCCTTCCGATCTTCTCGAGAGATGGCATTCGTATTGCCAGTCGCTTCAAGTATTAGGGGAAATCCGGATTCCCCGTTGGACCGGAGTAACGTCGGCAACGGACACGTATGAACTTCTCGGATTTTCCGACGCGTCGAATCGGGCGTTCGCAGCCGTCGTCTACCTTCGCGTGGTCCAAGCAGACGCTAGCGTCAAGGTGACCATGATAGCAGCAAAGTCTAAAGTAGCTCCGCTTAAAACACTCAGTATTCCGCGTCTCGAGCTGAATGCCGCAGTTCTGCTGTCGAGGCTCGTGGATTCGATCTGTTCCACCATGCAGTGCGCTGACGCTCCGATCTACTGCTGGACGGATTCTACAGTCGTCCTCGACTGGCTGAAACAACATCCCTCCACGTGGAACACCTTCGTGGCTAACCGCGTCGCGGATATTCAGACGCGACTCCCGTCAGCTTCATGGGAACATGTGCCGACGGCCTCCAACCCAGCTGATTGCGCGTCTCGCGGCGTTCTTCCGAGAGAACTTCGAGATCACGCAATCTGGTGGCACGGGCCACCATGGCTTCAAGGATCCTCTCATCATTGGCCGACGCGACACAAAGATTATTCGCGAAGCGACCGAGATCATGACGTCATCGTGACGTCGGAACGTCGTGGAGGCGAAATTCATACCGTGGTATCCGAAACGAAACCCGTGGAATTGCCCGAGCAATTCTCTTCGTGGCCGAAACTTCTCCGGGTCACCGCCTACATACTCCGATTCGTATCGAACGCGAGAATCAAACGATCGCCTGAAACCAGACTTCTGACCGGATTAACGGCCGCAGAACTCCGCAAGGCTCGACAGCATTGATGCGGAATAGCCCAGAGACCAGCCTTTCCGAGCGAGATTCAGGCGCTCCGCCAAGGACACGCTTTATCGTTAAAGAGCCCGTTGCTCACTCTGCATCCCTTTCTGGACTTGCATAACATTATACGCCTTGGCGGGCGGTTAAAACACTCCTCATTGCCGTACGATGAGAAACATCCCATCATTCTTCCCAATGGTCGAATAGCTGAGCTCATTGTTGATCATGCGCACCTCCGAGCCCTTCACGGAGGTCCTCAATTAACACTCCGAGTCATACGACAAACGTTCTGAGTCATTGGCGCCCGAAATATGGTCCGATCCCGAATCCGCCATTGCGTCGCGTATACACGCCATCGGTCCAGTACGCCAATGCAAATTATGGGTGATTTTCCCTCCACGAGAGTCACTCCTTCGAGAGCGTTCCTTCATACTGGCGTCGATTATGCCGGTCCTTACAACGTCCTACCCGTCACGGGCCGGGGTCAGCATACCCGAAAGAATTATGTAGCCCTTTTTGTATGTCTTTGCACACGGGCGATTCATCTTGAGCTAGTCGGGGATTGTTCCACTACAGCATTCCTCGCCGCACTCAACCGATTTGTATCGCGCCGCGGAATTCCCAGCAATCTGTATAGCGACAACGGGACTAATTTTCAAGGAGCGGACAGAGAGCTTTCCCGCGCTTTCCGCAATATTACGAAGGACCCCAACCTAGCATCTCGACCCCAACCTAGCTCCCGCGGCTCCACACTTCGGTGGACTTTGGGAGGCCGGGGTCAAATGTATGAAGCATCATCTGCTTCGTGTCATGGGAAACCATACGTTATCCGTCGAAGAATTCCATACCCTCCTTTGTCAGGTCGAAGCCTGTTTAAATTCAAGGCCCATTTTCCCCATGTCGAACGATCCGCACGACTTTACGGTACTGACGCCAGGACACTTCCTGATTGGTGTCCCATTATCAACCGTGCCCGAGGAAACGGTTCTAGATGCGAATGAAAACCAGCTATCTCGCTACCAGCGCATTCGACATATGGACGAGCAATTCTGGCGCGCTTGGTCTCACGACTATTTACATTCGCTGCAACAACGTCACAAATGGACGACAGAGACCCCCAATATACACGTAGGGAGGATAGTTTTGTTGAAAAACAATATTCTTCCACCGTGCAAGTGGGAATTAGCGCGGGTCGTTGATTGTTTACCAGGAAAAGATAGCAAGGTCCGCGAAGTGACGGTACGACCCGCTACCTCCACCTTTACGAGACCAATCGCCCAGATTTGCCCTTTACCGATCGTGTCGAACGAGACGGGGTAAAGATCTTCTTGTATTGTAAGTTGTGTTGTACTCCCGTCTTTTTTGTCTCTGAATTTTGTTCCCCTCGTTGCGATTTAATCTGTGTTACTGATCGTACCTCACGGATACGAGGCGGGCGGTCTGTTCCGGCTGCGCCGTTATACTCGACCTCGTCGTCAAAAGTATTTTAAACGAACAACCAAATTTAAACACCACGAGCGATTACCGTTGTAAGAGAGCAAAAGAGGTCACGATCGAAGACAATTGGTCTAGCGAAGAACGCAAGAGAGTGAGAGCGAGGCGAGAACGACCGAACAGCTAGCCGTCTGCGGCCACCGTCGAACGCGTGATTGGTGGATCAAACGAGAGATCTACCAACGGGAGTTCCGCCCCGTGGTGACGTAGATTTCTATCGATCCCCGGCGGTGACCTATGACGAGGCGAGCTGCTGATCGATTCTCGATCTCGCTATCGCTCGACGAGCCATCCAACCGTGAACGGTGATCCGGATCGATACCCAGCGTGACGTCATTTTTCAGCCAATCTTAAACAGAAATGTTAACCGACTTATATTCTCCGGTAGCAAAAATGCAAACATTGAATAAATCAAATGGATGTTGAATCTGCATTTTTGAATGGTAAAATTGTATCAGAAGTTTATGTTAAACAACCAGAAGGTTATGAAGATGGTACTAACCGTGTATGTAAACTTAAGAAGGCACTATACGGCCTGAGAGAGAGTCCTAGAGCATGGTATGAGTGTCTAGACAAATATCTTGTAAAGCTAGGATGTAAACGAAGTGAACACGACTATTGTTTATTCAGTATGGACTGTGACCGTTACGTCGCACACAAGTCAGTGTGCAAGATACGCGATCCTTGTCCATGACAAAGATCGCGTGAGTGATTTGCAGATGCGCGCGCATCGATCCCCGCTCCGAGCGATCGAAGGAGGTCGATGCGAGCACCGGCAGGATCACTCTGCGCTGGGTCACTGCCTTGTAAGCACACAGAAGTCACACGGTCGATTGCCGGTATTATTCGCGAATCGCGTATCTTAGAATTATGCGTCTTGCGCTTTGTAAGGTAAATTTATATACAGATGATCTCTGTTCGCCGACGTAGGCGTTTTTCATTATATTCAAATTAAAATTTAAAATATTATAAAGATTAAAATTGTTTCTGCGGGACGTAGGAAACTGTCTCACGCGTTGTAAGTGAGTCACGTCGGGCGGATAAAGTGAGACCGAATATCGGATCAATTGTTAAACATTGCGTATTGTGCGAGCAGCGTTGAATTATTGTCACGAGCGTCGCGTTGCTGATTCCCGTATCGATCTTGAAATGCGTCGTACGGTCGACGTCGGCCTCGTGTAAATTATAAAAAGGTGCGGCGCGATTGGGTCTCTTACAATCGCATAAAGCTCACGGGAACGTCCGATGATTAAAGCGAGTCGCCAGGGCCCCAAGTGCCTGCCCTGCCGTTCACTGAAAATCGTTTCGAGTACGTTTTCGTGAGGTTCCTAGCGTGTAAACCTCGATTGTTCCTCCCGGCTTGCCGGCTGGTCCGATAGGCGCTTCTATCACGTTAGGGCGTTAGTACCGCGAATTTCCCATCCGATTCCCACTCGGGAACACAAGTGCGTCTGGACACTAGAGAAGTCACCAAGGCCACGGAAACGTGCCCTGTCGGCTACTCGTAAGTGCTTCCACCACGTGCTGGTTGTTCGTCATACAGGTATCCCGTGATCACCGCTCCCGTGGTATCACGGCGGTGCTGAGAGAGGTTGCATACTCTGTGTGTCGAGTCGGTAACTCGTTCTAACCTCTGTTTGTCGAGGTCGCGAAGCACTCGGTGTGAGGTGCATTGATTTTCATAATTTTAAGGTAAATTACACGAGGCCGACGTCGACATCGCGAGGCGATCCGAACGACGAACCGCGACGATAAGCGAGCGAGCGAGTTTACGTGGTAGCCGCGTTTCTTGTACGCATTCCGCGCCGTCCCAACCATTGTTCTAAGAATTAGACAATCTATATTTGAACTCAAGATTGTAAACACGTATGAATACGAATTCCACGTATTGACGACGGGATTATCCTCTACGCGGGTCAACACGTCAATAACCCGGGATAATCAGCGATCCGAATCGCTTTTGTAGTACCAGGCAAATTCATAGAATATATTGTCGTATTCTACCTATTTCGATCTCCAATTTCATTGAGTCTCGCCTAAACCTACCGTCTTCCAGTGCCTGGAGGCACGAACCTTTCATTCTCACCTCATGAGAATGAGAACACCGGGTCCGTAACCAATCCGGTGGGAATAAACTGTAACAATTTAGGAACTAGTATGAAGTTAAAATTAGATACATAGATCCGCTAATAAATAGATCAATTGATTAATGAATAGATAAATTCCCTTCATGAACGGATAAGCAAATCAAAATAGAAATAGACAAGAATAAAACGGTTACAGGACATGAAAAATGATAAAATCTATGTTATAGTATTTGTAGATGATATGCTCATTTGTTGTAAAGAACAAGGAAATTTGAACAAGATTAAAAAGCAGTTGACTAATAGATTTAACATTAAAGATATGGGGAAAATTAAAACGTATTTAG
>CM052212.1:21069310-21085012 GCA_028454225.1 Lasioglossum leucozonium
AAAAAAGACTAGATTTTAGCTGTCGTTTTCAATTGGGACACACTATGGTCAGCCTCGTTTAAAATCGACACATTTAGTGTTCCAATTGAAATTAGCATTTTGTTGCAAATGAAATCGTCATAGTGCCAGTGTCCCGTTTGAAACTAACAGTCCCAGATGAAACTGGCACTCCCGTTTCAAGCCGACATGCAGTGTAAATAAAATCAGAAATATAATAAAAATAGGATTAAACATGCGTAGTGTGTATAGGGCACCTATAGATCAGTGTTAAAACGAAAAATAAGCAGTGACACATTTTGTCAAGCTAGCCGACACGGAGTGTCCCATGCTAGTTAGTAAATGCGACTAGGGTAATTAATTGATTTAATTTAATTAAATAAATAACTGAACCGTACAGTAAGGGCGAGATAGGAGCTAGCGAGGTATACAGGGAATAGAAGCAAGATTTAGTAAAATTAGAATTTAATTAGACTACAGTTTTGAATAAATAAATGAGTGTATGTAACAATTTAGGAATATAAGAGTACTATATTAACATGCGGTATTAATAAGGTTAGAATAAATAAATAAAGTTAGAGTAAAATATGCAGGATAAATATATAAGATGAGGATGGTACCGAGATGGTGCCTCAGAGTACTTGTACATATGTAAATAGCATGTAAAAGTAAGGAAAAAACTGTCATAAAAAAGGATTGGGTTAGGGGTCTTAGGGCCACTCGCCGCCCTCCGGGGGTGGATCTGGAGTAGGTCAGTGAGGAAGGTTAACCCCTTCCCCCGGGTTCTATTGTAAGCGAGGAGGTTGCCTGTTGAATACTCGCGTGATCCGGGCACGCCCTCCATAGCTTAGGGATGGGTGTGAGGTTTTAGTGGGTAAACCACCGGGCTGGCGGGGGCTCCGCGCTCTTGTCGTGGTGAGGTGGCACAGAGCCCGGGTGATTTCTGAAGCTGTGCCGGCGGGGACTTCGGTCTGTGGCAGGTTCTACCTTGCCGGAGTGGTTCAGAGTGACGGGTCCGTCTAAGAGCGTTCCCCTAGTGCTTTGGGCAACCTAGCTGCTCAAGGCCCCATACCGTAAACCGGTGGTCATGTTTTACCGGAACGGGGGGGCTTGCCTTAATCGGCCGGCCTGCGAGGAGGATAAACCTCTATAAAAAAGTCTTTAACCTCAAGCTCTTGGTGTGCGGCGAAGGGGCACCCCCGGTTTAAACGCCGGGGGTGGGCCGATGGATGCGTCGGTCTCTAGCGCACTACCTCCGGGGCACCTGCCCGCACCCCGGAGTATTTAGGGCTTACCCGGGTAAGGGGGCTCTGCCCGGGTGGACCTCTTTTCCCACCACGCTCGTGGGAATAATAAGGATTCTTCTCAATATAAAACTTTGGACGTGGAGGAGGGTTTACTGTGCCCGGAAGCGGTCGTTGTACTGGAGGATGTGACGAGGTGCGTTACCCGCTCCTCGTCACGGAACTCTGTGGCGAGCTCCGTATGGGGCTTGCGGCAGAAGTCTGCCGAGGCGGATGTAAAAGCGGGGCCCTTCAGCCCCCCTCACGCTGGAGAGACGGCCCTCGACGGGCTCGCTTACCTCGGCCCAATCGTCCTCCGTCTCTACAACGGGGACGAAGCGGAGGGGGGAGCGTGTTGGATGGCTCCGTGGAGGGTTATACGAAGCGTCCCTCCAAGGAGCCTACCCCCCAAGTGAGGGAGATGGCCCTGGAGATTCGCGCCTTCAGTACGGGAGAAATTCTCCAGGAATTTCTGGAGAAGGTCCGGGCGGTCGAGGAGACCGCACTTAGGAGCGCGAATCTCAAGGGCCAGAGCGTTTGCGACCTGAAGGTTGCCGCCCGCTTTGCGGAGGCAGCCTTCCTAGAGGTCTGCAAGAGGGGGCAGTGTGGCTCTTTTTGCCCTCCCTCCTCTGCCTTGGTGTCCTCTCTGTCCCCTGGTCCTCGGTCCCTTGCGACCCTTGCAAGGGAGAACGAGGACATGAGGACGGAATTGCAGGAGCTGAGGGTGACCAACAAGGCCATTAAGGAGGAGATGATGGCGATGAAGAGGGCGGGGGTGTCACCGGGACTCCTTCCTCCCTCGCCTTCGCCTCCTCAGTCCGGTCTGCCCAATGTCGAGGCGTCGCGGTTGGGTGTGGGGGCCGGGTCGCCCCCTCTGCCCTGCACCCCAGACACTGCGGCGATGCCCCCCCCCCTGACTTGCGGCCGGGGCTATACTGTCCCCCCGCCGGCCTGATGGAGCAGATGGCCGCCCTCCTGGACGCCAAATTAGCGCCTATTAGAAAGGAGCAGGCGGCCATCCGGGCGGTGGTTTTCCCTCCCTCCCCCTCTGCTGCTCCCCCTGCTGTCGCCCCTGGTGCCGCCCCTGCTGCCCCTAAGAGGCGTGAGGGCCTGCGTTCTGGCGTGGCTGTGCCGGTTCCTCCAACTCCCACTCCTCTGCCCCTTACCTCTGCTCCTGTGAGTGGCGGGGAGGCAGGAGGAGGGAATGGGAGGAAGAAGAAGAAGAAGAAGACGGGTGCTGCCGGTGCGGCTGCTTCGGTGGGCCAGCAACAGCTGCCGCCACCGGGCCATGCCCGTGCACCCGTGGGACAGAGGGGCGATGTGGGCGTGTCTGCCTCGGCACCTGCCCGGCCCCCGCTGTCCCCGCTGTGCCCCATGCTACTCCTGCTGGGGAGACCTTTTTTTTTTTTTTGTAACGAGAGGAGGAGAATGCATTTACGCACACCCCGGACTATTAAAGCGCCCGGGGTAGTGTGGGACTCAACCGGTCAGAAGGACCGGCAATACCCACTAAACTCCTCCTCTCGGGGAACTTAAGCAACCCCTCTCACCACTGATGCCCGGCGTAAGTGACCTCAGGGACCCGCTATACGCATCAACTCCTGAGATCACTTTGACGCATCGCCGCCAGTGCCAACCGACACAATGGCCTTATTCAATTCCGATATTTACATTTACTATACTTAAAAACTAACTATATACATATGTACATCTTACAACTAAAAATATGTATACAATAAATGAGTATGTACAATATATAAATAAATAAATCGACTCGATTAGTAAGCCCACTGCTAGCTAGAGCCAGCCACTGCTACCAACCGAGCCTCTCTTTCAAGATCTCTTTCATATTTCTCCTTATACCGCATAATAAAATTAATATATAGATCTATTTTCTTCCAATAAGATTCACTCAGTAGCATAATTTCAACCATATTATCAGGTGTAAAGGGCCTTTCAATATCCAGTTCTAACCAGGCACGTCTTTCTTCCCATCTCTCACACTCAAAAAGAGTGTGCTCAGGTGTATCCACCCTCTGCGGACAAAACCAACATTTATCACTAGAACTTTTCCCAATCTTAAACAAATAGGAATTAAATACACCGTGCCCAGTCAAAGCTTGGGTCAGATGATAGTTTAATCCCCCATGCTTCCTCTCAACCCAAGGAACCACCCAAGGAATCAATCTCTTTGTCCACAGAGACTTCCTGAGGTCAGTCCAACGTGCCTGCCAGGTAATCAAAGTCTGTTTCATTATTTCATCACATCTTTCTTTATAAATTTCTACTTTCAGCGATCTGGTAGCGTCATCATCAATATAAGTACATTTTGTCTCCTCTTTGACCACATAAATTTCCGCTCTTTCTTTACACAAAAGAAGCCAAGGCTTTAGACCAGTGATGATGCACAACGCATCACAACTAACCGTCCGATAAGCTCTCGCAATTCTGCCTAAACCTATACGTTGTACTCTCTCCATAATCACAAGGTTTTTGTCAAGATCCATAGCAATTTTGCCCCAGATCGGCGCACCGTACAACACCACTGACTCCAACACATGATAGTATAGGCGTCTGCCGTGCTCGGACGGCCCGCCAATATTAAACATTAGGCGAGAGAGCTTAGATATGACATGCAATCCCTTCTCCGTACACTTCTCTACATGCGAGTAACAATTACTCCTTTTTTTTTTTTTTTTTTTTTATGTGAGGAAATGCGTTACGCATACCCCGACCCCCCTGGGGGGGAACCGGGGTTATGTGGGACTCCCACCGGCCTGGCGGAGCGCGGAGCGCCCGCCAGCCCAGTGGTTTACCCACTAAAACCTCACACCCATCCCTAAGCTATGGAGGGGGTGCCCGGGTCACGCGAGTATTCAACAGGCAACCCCCTCGCTTACAATAGAACCCGGGGGGAAGGGTTAACCTCCCCCACTGACCTACACTAGTCGGACACCGGGCGGTATGGGATCCGCCAGATGTCCCCATCCCCGAGGGCCGCCGGAACGGGCTTCCCGAGCCCCAGCTCGGTCCACCCTGGCCCCCCCGGCGGCCTCCTGCACCGCCCGGAGCGGGTGACCCCTCCGGAGAGGGGGCCCACACCGGCCAGGGGAGGAGGCCGCCGCACACGGTAAGGGAGGGTCGTCGGAGGCGTGTTCCGGCACGCCCCGCCCCTCCCCGCCCCACCCCCCGTGATCACCCCTGTCGAGGGGGGACCGACCGGCACCCCATATCCGAATCTTATTTCTTATTTCTGGGGTGCCGGCCCGTCCCGAGGGGAGCAAACCCCCCTCCGGGGCCGGGGTCAACTTGCGCCCCGGCCCCTATCATCCTCCGCCCCCCCCTCGTGGGGGCACACGTCGACGCGGGGGAAGCCCCCGCGCCGTGCCCACCTCCGCCCCCCTCACGGGGGCACTAGACGACGCAGGGGGGCACACCCCCGCGCCTCCTCCCTCTCCGCCCTCCGTCCTGGGGTCCCAGCCTGGCGCGGGGTGAAAAACCCCCGCGCCGCCCCATCAGGCATCAACCCCCACTGGGGGGGCTGAGGCCGGCGCGAGGGCCGTCCCCGCGCCCACACTCTTCTCGCCGAGCCCGGGTCCCTCTCCCGGGCTCTCTCGGCGGCCTCCTTCTGCGACATCACCTCCTCACAGAAGGAGGCCACAAATGAGTAACAATTACTCCTGCCATCAATTATAACAGGTCCGAGACAGACACCAAGCACACTCAGCTTGAAATCAGCTGGTATCCTCTTTTTATTTAAAAACACATATTGTGTCTTACTTGCAGACATCTCTAATCTTAAATCCCTTAATGAGGTAAGTATATTTTTATTTACAATTAATTCTATCTTTTCTTTCAGGGTATACAGATTCCGGTGCGTACCAAGGATCGCAACGTCGTCCGCATACGCAAGAATTTTAAAATCATTTTCCATAGGTAAGTTTATCAGCGAATCATAAACAATATTCCATAAGATTGGAGAAATAATGGACCCTTGAAGGACCCCCTTCTCCATCTTAATCTTAACCCAGCCGTCTTTCGCCTTATATTTAACGTAGCGATTACGCAAATAATCTTGGACAATCCTCTGAAGGTATGCAGGCAAATTCCTATCCATTAGAGCCTCGAAAATCTTGTTCCAGTCCATGCTATTAAATGCATTTTTTACATCTAGACTCACCATAATCGCAAATCTCTGTGTTTTCTTTGACTCTTCCATATAATCAAATACAACCCTAAGCGCCTCAAGGGCAGACCGACCTCTAGTAAATCCGTATTGGTTTGGTTCAAATGGAGGTTCCCCCAGATGTTTAAGAAGCCTATTGGCTAAAACCGTTTCCAACACCTTGTTGATCGCATAGCCAATACAAAGTGGGCGAAAATCCGAAGGAAGATTCGTCGTATTATTATTCTTTCGAATCAAAATAACACGATCAACCTTCCATTTCTTGGGAACAAAACCTCCACTCAAACACGAATTCATGAGATCTTTAACCCTATCCGTATCCAGATACAGCATATATTTAATGATACTTGGTGGAAATGTATCTATACCAGGGGCCTTTCTAATCTTGAATTCATCTGCAATCTTCATAATTTCATAATTCGTAACCTTCTCCTCTTCTTCCAATTCCAAAGTTGGAAACACGTCGTAGACCACAGTCTCATCGGCACGCGGGAAAAGAGAAGTCAAGACAGCACTAGCCTCTTTCTTATACAATACAGGACTAGGTTGTTTCTTTTTAAATCGACTCTGAATAACTCGATAGGGTTTCCCCCATATATCTTTTTTCAACTCTTCAATAAAGCATCTCCACATCAGACGCTTAGAGTCATTAATCCTGTATTGAAGTTGCTTCTTCAACCTCTTTAACTCCTCTCTCTCAACAATGCCATCATATCCACGACGCAGACATCGCTGGTATGTACGTCTTTTAGCATACACTTGACTTCTCAAATCAGCCAACTCTGCGGTCCACCACGGACTCCAATTCGGGTGAAAGTTTCTTACTCCATACTTGATAGTTTGCCTACACACCTGCAGAAGATTATTCATGTAGGTCTCAATTTTCACATCATCTGCATCAGATAGATCCAAATCATCGTTCAGTTCCTCAAAAAGAGCCATAAAACGTTCCTCATCGATGTCCTTTGTGTTCCAGGTCCTCACCTGTGCATGCATACGGGCTCGCTGGAATTTCCCGTCATCCTCTATTTTAAAGTCGTGTAAACAATAAAAATGATCCGAACCGCTATCCGGCTTTTCCAGGACCATACTTTTAATGCGATTGATGAGTATCCTTTCACAGCATAAGACATCAATTTTAGATTTAGCTCTGCCTCTTCTAAATGTAAATCCTCCTTTAATATTGCTAGGTATCAGATCCATCATACTCATAGCATCAATCAGCTCACAGCCTCGCCAATTCTGCCTGACATCTCCAAAAACCCGACTACGGGCATTGAAATCGCCAAGCAGAATCAGCGGCCGAGTCCAAACTCTACGACGATCCTTAATCGAATCCAATGCAGATAAGTAATCTATACGGCTACAGTTTGGTGAAATATATATACATGTTAATGAAAAACAACTAAATCTAATATTTACAAAACGATCACTTATATCTATATCGCTGTTACTAATTAATAATTTCTTGTTCCTTATCCAAATCGCAGATTTACCATCTAGGGAGGTAACCCAGTATCTCAGTGGCCTAAACGGTTCCTGTATACATACCACATCAATATTCTTTTCCTCAGCCACCCGAGAAAGCAAATTCTGCGCAACCCTACAATGATTCAAGTTAATCTGCAGAATTAACATTGTTGTTAAACTGCAGTCTTAAATCACGCATAGTATTCCGAAATACCGGACATGCCATAGAGGCCATCAAATGACCCGAAGGGTCTCTCCTCTTGTGGCAGTCCATACATCGGAGATCATAGACGCAATTGGTCATATCATGACCATCAGAGCCGCATTTGCGACATCTTACTTCTCCCAAAATCTTCTCCTTACAATTCATGCTAAAGTGCCCAATATTATGGCACTTGAAGCATTTAATTATTCTTGGGACCGGTACTAGCCTAGAATAGGTAAAACCTATCCTGACACGTTGAATACGTATAACCTCTTGGAGATGCTTGATCGGCATCTCCACCACGGCCAATTGGGTACCCAACTTAGTGGTCCTAATCACCTTTAATCTCAACTCGGAAATGTCTAAATTAAGAGATTCCGCCACCTTATTCAGAACCTCCTGACCCTCCACTACAGGATCCAAGTCTCTGATTTCGCAATCAAACATCTTCTGTATTGTCCGTATAGATTGCTCACCACTAATAATTTTATTTAAGAGATCCCTCGTGGACCTCGTATCCGCTTCATCATTTAACTCAAGTAGCAGATGACCTGCTCGAGTCTTCCTCACTCTACGCACATTCTCAAAGTGCGTTTGTTCGTTTAGAATTCTTCTATATAAGGCCGCAAACTCCTCAGCTTTTTCGACCTTGACCACTAGAGCATCGGAACGAGGAGTCATCCACCTAGGTGGTCTGGTAGACCTCCTCTTTTCCGTCCCACTAGTAAGTACTCCTTCACTATCGCTTATATCACTCCTACGTTCCCTTCGACCTTTCCTTTTTAGGATAACTCGTCCTTCAGTCTCGGATCGACTATCCTCAACAGTTTCTTTTAAAATGGCAGCACCTTTACCAATCTCTGGGGTGACCACCACCTTCGATTGGCGCCGCAATCTACGTCTTCTCCGTGACTTAGTGATCCTTTCTCTCACCAAGTTTAACAGCTCATCCACTGAGGAGCCCTCCTCATCCGAAGTAGAGGGAGGTCTCCTATCTTCTTTAATTATGCCCCTCTTCTTCACAGGTGACGAATCCAGCTCAGGGGACACTCTTCCTTTTGTCCTCTTCTTTGCCACAGCAGCATAAGAGGTCCGTGCAAAGTCACCGCCAGAGGAATCCACATCCGTCGTCGTAAATTCCTTCTTTCTTCTTATAACCGGCGGTGGAATTCTGCTGGCCGGAGCCGCAGGTAGCACTACCGGAGGGGGAAGCTTCATAGGATCTGTCATTGTAGTGACATTCCGGGAAGCTTTAGGCACCGGAATGCCACCACCAACTACCTTATCCAATTCATGCATCTTCTTCGCGTCCATAGCAGTCCTCAGAATTTTGTCGATGTCACCAGCTACATCCCGACAATAATTTCGAGTCTCTACCCTATTATTCTTATTGTTGGAGATGTAATCCATATGTGGCTCCAACTTAGTCTTTAGTTTCTGTTCAAGACTGGCGCGTGCGAGCGCCATATTGCCCACCGCTAGACGTGTCTCGTCTCGCGAATAACGCGTCGGCTGGCGCGATCCCGCCAATTCGCGTGGCTTAGGAGTCTGGCAACGAGACTCGCGCGGGTGGTGGGCCAGGCGCGTGATTGGCTAAAATCACTCTCGATCCTTCTGGAATGTTCCCGAACGATCAACCGGAACCATCGGCGCGTGACGGACTTCCAGAAGGATCGAGATAATAAAAGAGAGAGAGAACCGTCGATCGCTCTCCTTTCGCAAACTATCAGCTGTCGAGAAACCATTGTCAACGCGTCAAAACCACGAGGTCAATCAGTCAAACGGTTCCCATCAAATTTAGTTCTTTATTAAAATTCAGACAATCTTTGTTACCATTAAGTGCAAAATACAGTTTATTTAATACAGTCCATTCGTTCTCACTTTCAAATCCAGTCGTCACAGCCACACATTCTTATCCTTTCATTCCGTACAGTTCATCCATTCCTCCGCTTACACATGTTCACAAAACCATAATCGCAACTTGATCAGATCCCAGTAACTCAAGATCGTTACAAATACAGTTTCCGCAAAGCAGAATCTATTTTATTCAAGTATCGTATGACACGATCCTGTTGTTCTTCCTTTTTATGTGTACTAATTTCTTTCTCTTTTCTTTTTTTCAGATGTTCCAGATGTTCCAGCCACCCAGGATGCAACACCACCAGGAGGACTCGACACTCTAGAGGCAACACCCGAAGGACCAGCCATCACATCAACGGGAGCACCAGACGGAACAGCTCCACCAGGACCAACAACGTCATCACCAGTCAAATTTGAAGAAACCAACGTAAGTTTTTTCACTACTGGTCTCAATTCTAAAGAGGCCGACTGAGACAAAGGATCAAAACTCCTAAGTTTACTAGCCCATATTTCGTCGGTTGTTTTTTGCGCCTTCCAACTTCCAGGAGATGACCTCTCACTCGACACGTGCGGCATAAGACCAGCCTCTTCCAGCTCTTCTCTGAGAGACTTACAACTAATCTGACTTGCACGGTCATCAGCCTCAACCTCTGGAGGGACATATGGCGACTCAGGATCCACCAGATGACTTATATCCGCGAAGACCGGACTAGCAGCCTCCGTGATATCAATCACCATATCTTCTTCTTCTCCTCTGTCTTCACCGGTAGCTGTTACTACCGGAGGGGCCCCGTGGTCCACCCTCTCCGGTCCGCAGTAGTCGGATAACGACGTGCTGGGGCCTGCTCGCCCACCACCAAACACGCCGGTACTGGGGTCTCCCTCCCCTGCACCGTAAACCAATTCCTTTTCCGTTTTGTCTGCCATATCATAAAAAACCGCCCAACGTGCCCTGGTCCGTGATAATAAAATCCATCCCGAAACGACGGTTTTCACCCCTCCGTGCAAGCCTTACCGGCAAGGGGGCCCTACCAGGATCCGAAGATCCCGCCGGCATCGCCTTGCACATCATCGGGACTACTTCCCGTCGTACACCCCTCGCTCCGTTAGCCACTCACCAACAATGGTGAGCGCCCAGGGACCACCACGAGGAGGTGGAGCGAGAGGATTTTAGGTATGTGACCACCTCAAATAGAGATTACGAACTCCACAGTGGATCAGAGTCACCACTGTGAAGGCCACATACCCTCGGTCCCTGCTGGGGAGACCTTTTTTTTTTTTTTTTTTTTTTTATTTTTTTTTTTAACGAGAGGAGGAGAATGCATTTACGCACGCCCCGGACTATTAAAGCGCCCGGGGTAGTGTGGGACTCAACCGGTCAGAAGGACCGGCAATACCCACTAAACTCCTCCTCTCGGGGGACTTAACAACCCCGCTCACCTCTAAGCCCGGCGTAAGCAGTCTCAGGGTCCCGCTATCCGCATATCTCCTGAGACTGCTTTGACGCGTCACCGCCAGGACCAACCGACGCACCGGCCATACTCTATTCCGTTACAATACTTAACTTACAACTAATATTTACAATACATCTTAACAACTATATACAATATTTACATAAATATTTACATAGACACTACTCGCAGGCCCACTGTTAGCTAATGCCAACCCCCGCCGCAAGTCGCGCCTCCCTTTCCAGCTCGCGCTCATACTCCTCTTTATTTCGCATAATAAAGTTGATAAAACCATCAACCTTCCTCCAATAGAAATCATTAATCAACATAATTGAAATCATATTTTCAGGTGTAAAAGGACGTTCTATCTCGTGCTCCAACCACGCTCTTCTCTCCTCCCATCTTTCACACACAAAAACTGTGTGTTCAGGAGTATCTACCAGCGTGGGACAAAACCAACATTTGTCTGTAACTGATTTTTGTATCTTAAATAAATATGTATTAAAAACACCGTGTCCTGTCAAGACTTGTGTTAATCTATAATTAAGTATCCCATGATTCCTACCAATCCACGGTACAATTTCCGGAATTAGTCTCTTTGTCCAAAGCCCTTTACGTAAATTAGACCAGCTCTCTTGCCATTTACACATAATCTCATTTTCGAGTTGCTCCGCACGCTCTTTATATACATCTTCCTTTAATATCCTAACAGCATCATCATCATTATCTAATACTTTAGTGTCTTCCTTAATTTCAAAAAGCTTAACCCTCTGCAGAATTAACAAAGACCACGGCCGTAGTCCAGTCAAAACACACAAAGCCTCACAGCAAACCGTCCGATATGCTCTAGCTATGCGCCCCAATCCTATCCGTTGAATCCTTTCTAGTATAATAACATTTCTGTCAAAACCAATCGCAATCCTACCCCAAATTGGAGCACCATACAAAACGACCGACTCCAATACGTGAAAGTACAATCGTCTTCCATGCGCAGATGGACCATCAATATTATGCATTAGCCGAGCCAACTCCGTAATAACTCTCAAACCTATTGTAGTACATTTGTCAACATGAGCAAATGAATTACCTTTACCATCCACCATAACCCCCAAATAACGGACCGATATAGCAGGCAACAAATCCTGATTCAAAACCTTTAACTTAAAATTAGCCGAAATTCTCTTTTTATTAAGGAAGACATACTGCGACTTTGCAGCCGACATTTCCAATCCCAAATCTTTCAACGAAGCAAATATATCTTCATTAACGATTCTTTCCATTTCTAATCTTAATGTATCCAGACTACGATGTGTGCCTAAAATAGCAACATCGTCCGCATACGCAACAATTCTAAAATCCATATTTACATTTACATTAATTAAACTATCGTAGACCATGTTCCATAAAATTGGAGAGATAATCGAACCTTGCGGAACGCCTCTCTCCACTTTTACTTTACACCATCCATCCTTCGATTTGTACTTAACATAACGATTCATTAAGTAATTCTGAACAACACTCTGCAAATACAACGGTAGACCTCTATCCACCATCGCATCAAAAATTCTGGTCCAACTTAAACTGTTAAATGCATTCTTTACGTCAAGACTCATTAACACAGCGAATTTCTGCCTTTTCTTTGATTCATCAATAAAATCATAAACAATTTTAAGCGCGTCTAAAGCCGATCGACCCCTCGTAAAACCAAATTGATTTTTACCAAAAGGAGGATCACCCAGGTGTTTCAAAAGTCTATTGGCCAAGACAGTTTCCAAAACTTTATTCATCGCATCGCCAATACATAATGGCCGAAAATCCGATGGTAAGTTACTTAATTTATCATTTTTTCTTATTAAAATTACTCGGGTAGTCTTCCATTTATTTGGAACGAAACCTTTCATTAAACATGAGTTAATTAAGTCTTTAACTCGGTCCGCATCCATATAAAGAATATACTTAACGATACCAGGTGGTAGGGTATCAATACCCGGAGCCTTTTTAACCTTAAATCTATCCGCTATGTCAATGATCTCTCCAACAGTGACCATCTCATCTGCTTCCAATTCCCAAACTGGAAACCTATCATAGAGAACAGTTCCGTTCTCCCGTGGAAATAGTGTTTTAAGAATTACCTGTGCCTCAGATTTATACAAAATAGGTGTAGCTTGCTTTTGTTTGAACTTATGTTGGATAACCCGGTAAGGCTTCCCCCATATGTCCATCTTGAGTTCATCAATAAAACACTTCCACATGATACGTTTCGAATTATTAATCTTATACTGTAGCATTTTCTTTAACCTCTTATATTCTTCACGTTCAACGAGACCATCATAGCCACGTCGTAAACGTCTCTGATAGACCCTTCTTTTTTTCATAAACTTGATCCCGTAGTTGACTAATCTCAACTGTCCACCAAGGATTCCAGTTTGGGTGGAAACATCTCACACCATACCTCATCGTTCGTCTACATACTTGCAGAATATTGTTCATATACTCATTTACCAACTCATCATCCGCATTGGACAGATCAAGATCACTATTTAACTCATCGAATAAAGTCATGAACAACTCCTCATCAATATTCTTTGTATTCCAGGTCTTCCTCTGGGCATTAATGCGGGCCTGCTGAAATTTCCCGTCATTCTCAATTCTAAGCTTATGTAAACAATAGTAGTGATCGGAACCACTATCCGGTTTTTCCAAAACAATACTGTTCAAAGAACCAATAAGAACCCTTTCGCAACAAAGAACATCAATTTTGGACCTTGCTCTACCTCTTCTAAAAGTACAACCTCCTCTGATATTTACAGGTATCAAGTCCATTGAATTAACCGCATTAACGAGGTCGCAACCCCGCCGATTTTGAACCGTATCTCCAAAAGCACGACTCCGCGCATTAAAATCACCGATCAACATCAATGGACGACTCCAAACCCTTCGACGGTTCCCGATCTCATCCAACACGGATAAATATTCAACACGCTGGCAATTTGGAGAAATATATACATTTGTAAGCGAAAAATTACTAAATCTTATATTTACAAAATTACAACCTATATCCACATCACTATTACTTATTAATAACATTTTGTTTCTCACCCACACAGCAGCTTTGCCATCTGTGGAGGTGAACCAGTTTCTCAAAGCTCTAAATGGCTCCTGAATACATACGACATCAATTTGTCGTTCTTCAGCTACTCGAAAAAGCAAATTCTGAGCCACCTTACAATGGTTAATATTAATTTGTAATATTAACATTCTGTTTGAATTGTTCACGCAATGTGCGCATAGTAGCTCTAAAGATGGGACAACCCATAGACGCCATAAGATGTCCAGACGGCTTCTTACCTTTATGACAATCCATGCATCGCAACTCATATACACAGTTCGTCATATCGTGTCCATCAGAACCACACTTCCGACATCTAACTTCGCCCAGAATCTTCTCGGTACAATTCAAACTATAATGTCCAATATTATGGCATCTGAAACATTTCACTATTCTAGGGACAGGCACCATCCTAGAATAAGTGAAACCTATTCTAACTTTTTGCACATCCATCACTTCCTGTAGATGTTTTATAGGCATTTCAATGACAGCCAACTGTGTCCCCATCTTTGTAGTCCTTATGACTTTCAGCCTTAATTCGGAGCTATCCAAATTAAGGCATTCCGCAACTTTCCGTACAACCTCAGGAGCCTCAACAACCGGGTCCAAATCTCGAATCTCACAATCGAACATCTTTTGAATGGTTCGAATTGATTGTTCTTCAGGGACAATCTTCTTCAATAAATCCCTTGTGGTTCGAGTATCACCCTCATCCGTCAGCTCGAGTAAGAGGTGTCCCGCTCGAGTTTTCCTCACTCTTCGAACATTCTCAAAATGAGACTGTTCACTCAAAATCCTCTTGTAAAGAGCACCGAACTCTTCTGCCTTCTCTACTTTGATCACCAGAGCGTCAGGACGCGGTGTCATCCATCTTGGTGGTCTCAAAGTTTTCCTTTTACTATCCGTTCCGCTTGATAGTACTCCTTCGCTATCAATTTCTCTACGGCTTTCTCTTCTACCTTTCCTTTTTAGAATAACCCGACCTTCAACTTCTGATCGGCTTTCGCCGGTTGTTTCCATAGAGATAGCCGCACCTTTAGCCATCTCTGGAGTGACAACAACTTTAGATTGTCGACGCAATCTCCTTCTTCTTCTACCCTTAGTAATTCTCTCTCTCAATACGTTCAATAACTCTTCAACAGAGGAGCCCTCCTCGTCCGAAGTAGACGGAGGTCTCCTGTCTTCCTTAATAATCCCTCTCTTCTTTACAGGTGAAGAATCCACCGGCGACGCCCTACCTCTGGTCCTCTTCTTAGCCACCACCGCAGCATAAGAGGAACGAGAGGGTCCACCCCCAGAAGAGTCCACATCAGTTGTAGTCAAATCCATCTTCCTTCTAACCACCGAAGGGGGAGGCTTAACAGCTGGGATCAAAGGCAACCTCACCGGAGGAGGAGCCATGATCCGATCGGTCATAGTTGTGGCATTCCTAGTGGCCTTACGGACCGGAACACCACTTCCAAAGGCTCTCTCGACATCATATAAATTCCTCGTATTAGAAGTCAACCTCAGAATCTTGTCGACTTCATCCAAAATATCCCGACAAAAAGTTCGCGTTTCAACTCTATTATTTTTGTTATTCGCAATATAATCCATCTGAGGTTCCATCCGATCTTTCAATTTCTTCAAAGAAGCCTCAACTCTAGATAAGTGTCGAACAACTCTATCCTGCTGTACATCTTCTTTTTTCTTTTTATTAATTTTTTCTTTTTCTGTTTCAGGTACAATCATCCCAGGTCCAGTCATAGGAGGTCCCATCACACCACCAGCAGCGGTACCAAAGGATGTTCCAGCCACCGTTTCAGCATAGGTATCCCCCGAGACGTCAACAGGCGCACCAGTCGAGGTCCGGGCATCAACATCACTAGTCAAATTCCTTGATACCAGCGTAAGCTTTTTAACCACCGGACGTAACTCAGCCATAGGCGTAGTTTGGAACGGAGGAGTTGCCAAACTTCTCAATCTACCGGCCCATATCTCATCGTCAGTCTTCTTAGGCTTCCAGCTACTGGAAGATCTCCCACTAGAGTGGGATCCTCTGCGCTCTACTTCTTCCATTTCCTCTTGCAAGGATTTACCACTAACTTGACTCGCCGTATCCTCAACTTCCGTTCGCCTAGGAACGTAAGGAGATTCAGGGT
>CM052212.1:21085512-21116734 GCA_028454225.1 Lasioglossum leucozonium
GGTACTATCGAATTTTTTCAAGGTCATAAAAGTCAAGCTCTCCTTAAGACTAGTGTTACAGTGTAATAACTTATTAAAATTCAAATTTTACAAAAGAAATCATTGTCGAAACTTTCTTCTAACAATGATTCTTATCTTATGTGTGCTAAAACATATGCCGTAGGCAAAAGTTGTCACGTACAAGCACTACCACATTCGTCGAGCTCGAGACTTTTCAGATTCGCCGAATCCCATGGACAGATTTTGTCGCCGAAATTGTTTCGCATTATACATTTTCAGTACAACCTGAATATATTTGTTCCGGCTGCACCGTTAGACTCGGCCTCGTCATCAAAAGTAGTTTAAATGGGTGATCAAATTCAAATACCCCGAGCGACTACCGTTGACGATAGCGAAAATAAAAAATAATAAACATATAATCCCGTGAACGAGGCAGAAGCGTTTTGTACAGTGTACATACCGAGCACACGCAGAGAAGCGACACGCGAAAATGAAATCGATCAGTTTTGTACGGAGTAAGAACCCGTGCTCCAATTGTACAATATTAAACTAGTCGACCCAGTGGTTTGTGTATAAATTACCCCTAGTTTCTCGATTTATCCGGATCACTTCCTTCCTCACTTGGATCGGCCAAAAAATAAATATTTGGAGTGTTCGCACGAAATCGAAGGCGTCGCAAACAATATTATTATCCGATTTATGCCGTGTTTGGTCTTATTTTGATCGGGAAAACATTTACAATCAATAAGTGATGATATAATTATGATAACGTTAATAATAAATTATATTGGTTTTTGTTTGGTCATTTCGGTCATAAGATGGCATCACCGAAAATGACCAATATCGAACGAGATCTCGATATTACTCATAGGTGTACAACTCAACCAATCACGATTAGCGAACGATGGCGTAAAGTGCTCCCATTCGCTGCGCTCCAGTACACCAAGTGTGCGCGGCCAATCACCGCCGACCACCGAGGCGACATAGGTGTCGCGTCGAGCGATCGATGTCGCAATCGCCATCGACTTCGCGATCGTTATCGATCATTCATGGTTCTTTTTCGAAACTCTCTCTCTCAACGTAACCGCTGTCTCGTACACACGTATTCACGTTTCTGCCTCATTTTCGTTGACCTCATCTCAGCTGTTTTCTTCCCCATCATCTGACTCATCCTTCAGTAAGTGTTGGACTCATCACTCATCAATCATTGTAATCATTATGCTCAATGCTTTATGAAGTAATATCAGTTTCGAAATCAATACATTTTGTACGTGTATTCACCAAGTGGCGTTGGCCATTGTGGATGTAAAAATGTCTCATCTCCTAATTGCTCAACTCTAGTAGCACAGCTCATTCTCATGCTCGAGCTCATGTTATGTTGAAATTGTTCTACTCATGTTTAATTACACTTGATCGCTCATTTTTCACTCATTTCTGGAAAATACTCATCTTGCGGTCAACAACCCCATATACACTTTGAAAACTTATCTGTGACCGCATGCCTACTCATTATTGCTCATCACTCATCAGAATTGACTACAACCAATCTTATCCACGGCAGCTATCGCGTTTGACAACATCTCAAACAGTTTCAGTTAGTAAATGCCAATACGCTATGCGTTACAATGTTGCCTCTGACGCTGCATTACGACCACATCAAACGTCATGTGCCTCCTGGAGACAACAATGTAAGCGTTTTACCATCACTTAATAATAGCAATAAAATGTTTGTTGCAATTCAAAATTTTGCCATGGAAACATTATCAATCGATTGTAAATGGTTTTCTGATGAAAACAAGTCTAAACACGCCACAAATTGGACGATTGGACTGCACGCAACAAAGTTAGACAATTGCAGTATTGAAACGTTTCCTTCGAAGTTCATCAACGATCTTTATTTGTGGGTTTCGACCAAAGTTGGACGAAATTTCCATCTATATAAAAATTTCCAATAACGAAGGAAAGACAAAAAAATTTTATTTGTTATTCGAAGGTTCGAATAAAAAAAGTATCTTTATTGGACGAGCATTGAATAAATAATTTTGTTTGACGAGAATTTATACGACGAATAAAGATAATTGTTTTTATTCGAAGCGGATTTATTCGTACTTGGAATAATTATTTCATGTTCTATCTGTATCTTTTATTCGAAGACTTCGAATATCTTTTCGAATAACTTTTGCCAGCTCGAATAAACGGTGACGAGGCCGGACAAGCGCCGAACTTGAAAGAGCAGCGACCGACCAACAGCATACATTGTAAGCGCCTGGAGTATCGAGCATTATTGACAATTTAAATATTCATATTTTGTTCAGAATTTATAGTGAAAGGTTAATGTTTAATTAAAAGTGTGATGTCGCCAATCAAAACCATCGCCAGTTTAGTTGTAATCTCACGGATGCGTAGCTAAAAATAAAATATCGCGACCAGAAAATTAGATGGTCCCGAGAGTAGGGAAAAACAGGTAAAATGGGCCAATAAACGGGTGATACCCACTTGGACGCCGACCGATTGGACGCATTCCTTTTGGACGCCGCGCCGATTGGACGCGTTCCTTTTGGACGCCTGGCTGACCATCAATTGAAATAACACGTAATGATAGTATTCATGTTTTCCCTGATCTAACCTAGCCCAATTATTGATTACCTTTAATTTTTGGAATACCTCTGCTCCTTGATCTAACCGAGACCAACTATTATTCCGCAGTCCAAAAGGTACGCGTCCAAACGGCCCGGCGTCCAAAAGGGACGCGTCCAATCGGTCGGAGACCAAGTGGTACACCCCCCCCCCCCCCCCCCCAATAAACCAGGGGAAACCGCTCCGAAGGGCCAGAATCCCTTAAACGAGGACAGCGAAGGGCAACGGACTCAATGACAACTCTTCAGCCCTCTTCAAGGACTTCGAGTCATAAATCTCGGTCCCAAAACAATGGGCCTTGTTTTGGGAAACTTGACAGTTTCCGACACAAGCGCGCGCCAATCAGCATCGAGGACAGCGCGAGCCAATCCGCGAAGCGACTTCGCCTGGGGACACGAAGAACACTCTCCAAGGTCCGCACTCCCGAGCGGATATGCCCCTCTCCGGGCCCAAAATGGAGATAGAATAAAAACTCTTCCAAAAAAGAATAAAAGTCAAGATTGAGTTAACCTCCTAACAATGCACGTCATTATTTTCTTTCATACCTGATTCGGATGCTGGTTAGCGGATGTAGGATTCGAGATGGTTTGGTGGGCCGAGTGGCTCTGTATTGACTAACCACTTCGTAATAAAAGCTTTTGAGTACAATTCACGAATACCTTTATTAAGTCTATATCGTCGACAGGCACTTTACTAGCGAGTATCGCGTAAACTATGTATACGAGTCGGTCGCGAACTCGTGTAAATTAGTCAGATGTTCAGCAAAGAACAGGCTTTGTATCGGATCTATTGCGAGATGTAACGGTGGTAGCGGAGGTTTAACTCGAACTGAACAGCGCCGACGGTTATCACCTTCGCGCTAACGTATACGCGGGTCAAAACCGTTGCGAGGGAGCTAAGAGCGTTTGCTGGCTCATTTGAACCGGAGGGGGGGGGGGGAGTTTTGACAGCTAATAACGGTTTATGACTGCATAGGGAAGGTACGTTGTTGAAAATTCTACCGGTCCGGGTGGTGGGGCCAAACAAGATAGTAAACACATTCGCCTTGTTAGATGAAGGATCCACGATTACACTAGTTGACCAAAAGATATTACGTGGCATTGGTATAAAGAGGACGTGTGGAGACATAAAATTAAAGGGTATACACTCGCGAGAGATATTGGTAACAAATAGCGAGAAAATTGATTTCGTCATACAAGGAGAAAGTAATTTACATAGGATTAATCAAGCTGTCGCGATACGAAATCTATCCCTCCCAGTTCAGTCGCTCTCGGAAGATATCGTACGATACGCCCAAAGTATCGAAAATATAGAGATCAAATCATATACAGATGCGCGGCCCGGGATTCTTATAGGTCAGGATAATTGGCGTTTAATTGTAAGTCTTGGGTTACGTGCGTTAAAGAACACTGAATTGCCACTCTCTCGTTGCCTATTGGGATGGACGTTGTACGGATAACCGCGACAATATGCAGGAAGAATGGTATCATACGTATAAGTTATGCAACAGACATCTTTCAGATTTTCAGTTAGAAAGACAGACATGGACCAAGACGAAAACCTCGATCAGTTAATTCGAAATTATTTTGAGATAGATAGTCTGGGCATAAGGGAAGCAGGAAAAGGGAACGGTAACGTTAACCGTGTGTGGCACCTCAGCGCCAAGATGTTTCTCCCGCTCATCACCGTGGTACTACCGGCGTTTCAAGGAGGAAACAAATTTTACGTCCGCGACCACTCTTTTCTATTTGTTTTCCTTAAGAGCGGTCTTTTTTTCTACCTTTTATTTATTGATTTAATGCTGTTATGTATTAATGTTCTTTTGTTTATATTAATGTTATTATGTTTTTCTGATTTCTCGTTCATTCAATTTCTGATCTTCATAAAATCAACATCTTTTTAGTTATATAATATAATAAAGTTTATTTTATTTAAAATGCAATATTAGAACACGTTATTTTCTAAACTGTTGAACCCGACGTAATTAGTTTCATAAAGTGAACGAGATTACGCAGAGACAGGTGATCCGTCGACTAGTCGTGTTGTGCCGCAAGTCGAAGACAAGCAATGAAGAGATTCATTTGAAAGCAGCTTCTCAGATCCGGAAATTTGTGACTCTCTGACGATACCACGAGTTGGTGCTGTAACTAGTGTTTGAGATCTTTAATGTTTTATTTTCTTTCATTACATATAATTACATTGTATATAGTTATTCGCCTCTAAATGTACATTATTGTCTTATTTTATACTACATTTTAAAATTGGACTAATAAATCGACGCTAACTGTTCGCTATTTACGTTGCGCGTCCGACGGTTTCCCGCCTCGCCCCCCAGAACCCGCGGTTGCCACGGGTTGACCGAGTAGCTCGAGCACCGCGGGGGGCAAGGGGCGAGCGAGAGGTGTCGCGCACAACGGGTAATACTAAGTCGAGCAGTTCACGTGTGAATACCGACAACAATTGAGCATCTCTTTCGATCCCCTTGTTTCGTCGTCTTCAACCAGCTTTCTTCTAACCGATCGGAGATTTTACCAATCGTGGTCAAATCCGAAAGTTTATAAACAACTAGTTGTCGCCTTCCCCTTTCTGGAAAACGAATCCGGAGCTCTGGTTCTTCCAAGTAGAAGCGGCATTCGGAATACATCATATACGTTCGGACGATTCCAAATACAACCTCGTACTCTCGAAATTAGATGAAGACTCGCTTCAGAAGGTGGCCGATATAGTTAAATCACCACCCAACTCAGGGAAGTATGATAATATCAAGGGTGCTATTATGCGCCGTTTCGTATACTCAACAGATCGTCAATTACATAAATTGCTCACACAACTTGAACTAGGTGATAAAAAACCTTCGCAGCTACTTCGTCGTATGAAGGCTTTAGCAGGAGATCGTGTTTCTAATGAGTTACTATGAGTGAAGTGATTGGATTTGTTACCAGGAAATGTCCAACGCCCCTTAAGAATTTTCAAGGCGGCCGATCTTGAGGGACTTTCCATCGCTGCTGATGAACCCCTTAGGAGCTCATTGTCTGTCGCTTCCATTTCTGCGTTAGAGCCTTGTGTGCGCATACGCTCATCATCTCCCGCACGTCAGAACCAATCTCTTTTCATGTCCTCTTTCGGTCGTAATGAAAATATGACGATCCTCAACTCTATCAGCACTTCGTTAACACAAATTGTGGATCTCAGTCGACAAATTTTGGACAAAGTTTCTCTCTAGTCAAAATGGAGCTCAAGTCAACGTTGAAATGATCGCAGACGTAGTCCGGCAGTCCCGGGGGACCTTCCCCAGGGAGTGGAAAAAAGCGCGCCTGGTCCTCCTCCGAAAGGAGGGAAAACCCGCAGAGTCTCCCTCGGCGTACCGGCCGGTTTGTTTGCTCGACGAGGCGGGTAAGCTGTTCGAAAGAATAATAGTTGCCCGCCTCCTCGGGCACCTGTCGCGGGGTGGTCCCGACCTCAGCGACAGCCAGTACGGATTCCGGAGGGGGCGCTCCACAATTGACGCATTGGAGCGTCTGCGCCTCCTCCGAGAAGGGGCTGTCGCCCGGGGTAGGGTGTTGATCGCTGTGTCGTTGGACATATCCAACGCGTTCAACTCCCTGCCCTGGAAGGAGATAGCGGGGGCGTTGGAATATTTCCGTGTGCCCCCYCTATCTCCGGGAGGTGGTTATGGACTACCTCCGCGGCAGAGAGGTGATGTATACCGGCCGGTGCGGGATTGAGCATGCGAGGGAGATGCACCGCGGGGTTCCGCAGGGGTCGGTCCTCGGACCGCTCCTGTGGAACCTGGCGTATGACGTGGTGCTGCGGGTTGTGCTCCCCCCCGATACGGGTGTCATCTGCTATGCGGATTCGCGTCGCGAATACCTTCGTCGAAGTTGGGCCCTCGATGAAATATCTGGGCCTGACCATCGACAGCCGCTGGCGTTTCGAGGATCACTTCGACCTTATGGCCCCCCGGCTAGAGAGGACGGCAGCCGCTCTCGGGCGGCTGTTGCCCAATATCGGGGGGCCGGAGTTACGGATCCGCCGCCTCTATACGGAGGTGGTACGATCTATTGCCCTATATGGGGCCCCCCGTGTGGCACCGCTCGCTCGAGGCCAGTCGGCGCAGCATCGCACATCTCGAAAGAGTGCGGCGCCGGCTGGCCATACGGGGTTACCGTACCATCTCCACGGAGGTGGCGGGCCTCCTCGCCGTGATTCCACCCCTTCATTTGGTGGCGACGGTGCGGGCGACCATGTACCAAATCGCCTGCTCCGTTCGCCGCTCTCCGGGGGTGGATCTGACGGACGGGGAGGCATTAGAGGTCGAGGTGCGGAAACGCCAGGCCCGGACGGACACTTTTGCCCGATGGAGGCGGCAGATGAGAGCCGCCTCCACGGGACGTCCAATCGTCCGGGCCCTCCTGCCCATTTTCGATTTATGGTGCAGGAGGCGGGGAAGGTTGACCTTCCGCCTCACGCAGGTGCTCTCCGGCCATGGTTGCTTCGGAGAGTACCTGCACAGAGTGGGGCGGGAGCCGACTACGCAGTGTCACCACTGCGGCGAGGATGTGGACGTGGCGCGGCACACTCTTGAGGAGTGCCCAGCATGGGCAGGGCCGCGCCGTGTCCTTAGAGCCGCGGTGGAAGGGTGGGACGTGGTCGGCTACATGACCGCGAGCGAGGGGTTGTGGAAGGCGGTGGCCTTCTTCTGTGAGGTGGTGATGTCGCAGAAGGAGGCCGCCGAGAGAGCCCGGGAGAAGGACCCGGGCTCGGCGAGGAGAGTGTGGGTGCGGGGACGGCCCTCGCGCCGACGTGTGCCCCCACGAGGGGTAGGGGGCGGAGGATGATAGGGGCCGGGGCGCAAGTTGACCCCGGCCCCGGAGGGGAGTTTGCTCCCCTCGGGACGGGCCGGCACCCCAGAAATAAGAAATAAGATTCGGATATGGGGTGCCGGTCGGTCCCCCCTTGACAGGGGTGATCGGGGGGGGGTGGGGTGGGGAGTGGCGGGGCGTGCCGGAACACGCCTCCGACGACCCTCCCTTACCGTGTGCGGCGACCTCCTGCCCTGACCGGTGTGGGCCCCCTCTCCGGAGGGGTCACCCGGAGGACGCGCCGGGGGGGCCAGGGTGGACCGAGCTGGGGCTCGGGAAGCCCGTTCCGGCGGCCCTCAGGGATGGGGACATCTGGCGGGTCCCATACCGCCCGGTGTCCGACTAGTGTAGATCAGTGGGGGAGGTTAACCCCTCCCCCCGGGTTCTATTGTAAGCGAGGGGGTTGCCTTTTTTTTTACGGGAGGAGGTATGGGACAAAATGCATTTACGCACTACCCCCCGACCAGAAGGGCCGGGGGAGTGTGGGACTCGACCGGTGTGGGCTCGATGGCTAAGCGAGGGGGTTGCCTGTTGAATACTCGCGTGATCCGGGCACCCCCTCCATAGCTTAGGGATGGGTGTGAGGTTTTAGTGGGTAAACCACCGGGCTGGCCGGCGCCGTCGTCGTGGTATGCGTAACGCATTTCCTCACATAAAAAAAAAAAAAGCGTTCCGCGGCCACCCCCAGGCTAACCTCCCACTCCGCCATGTGTTGGACCATAAGGTCCTGAGCTTGGCGGCAGTTGTTGAGGTTGGCCTGGAGCACCAACCAGGAGGACTCAGGGGCCATTATTGATTGCCCATAGATCCTCCTGCCTCAGCCGCCTGTGGTGGGGGAGGGGGCAGTGGGGAGAACGGTGTCCCCACGTCCGCCACAGGCAGCTTCAGCACCATCTCTATGGAGGGGGAGGGAGTGGGGGGTTGCTCCTTGCCGATCCCCTCACTACTCCCCTGTGACCCAGAGGACGGCCCCGCACCGGGCGCCTTGGGTTTCATCTTCTTTGGAGGCGGGGAGCACGCGTTGCTCCTCGCCTTGTGAGCCGCCGGCCTCCCCACCGCGGCACACACGCCGCAATGCGACTGGCAGTCCACCGCCCGGTGGCCGGGATCGCCGCACCGGTAGCAATGACTGGAGCGGTCGACCTCCGCAGTGCACCGCTGTCTCACAGTCCCAAGGGCGAGGCAACGGAAACACTGCACGGGCCTCCCGGCCAACACCACAACACGGGCGGTGGACCACCCCACCCGGACCGAGCCGGCGCACAGTGGTCGGAAATCGCTAAAACGTGGCCAAAATGTCAAAAATGAATTTTCGGTTAGGCGTATGGCCTTTGCCTTACTGGATACTCAGGTAATGACTCTATAGGAAACCCAAAGTAAAAAGGTATTATCATGTATACCTGCCAAATGGGAGGAGTATAAATGTCGCGTTCATTCATCACGCAGTTTTCGTGCAGTGAACTACGGTCCCAAAAAACAAGTGTGACGATTACAATTTTAAGAGAAGTGAATTTTTTTTGTGTGTGCAATGGATGCTGTTCCTGGAAGTAAGTACTGTTCATAATAATAATATTGGGTTTATATTACTCAGTGTTTACTATTTATAAAGACGAAGATAAATTTTGATGCGCTGATTTTAGAAATGTATACTAAAAGTTGTATATTCCACAATATTCCACTGCGATTTTTGTGTATGCTTGTAGTAGACACTATGTAGCTTAAATTATTTTGAAAAGTAGCTGCCCGAATTTGCCCCTTTTGTTATGCGATCCATTTTTGTGACGCAAAGGTAGTCACGGTATTAGTTACAAGCATGTTTTCTCGATAAATTGTATAAACATTGAATTATAATAAATTGAATAAACATTGTATGGTTCCACTTATAGAATTTGTTTATACATGTTTTGAACACCACAAACCATATTTTTTTATTGTTTTTAAAAAATAAAAAAAAATTTTCGAATGATTAATGCATCATTTTTATTTACTTTCAGGTTCTTCTGATAATGAAATACGTTTCTCCAGAAAAGAAATTTACCATATGGTTAAAATTACCTGAATGATGGATTAAGTATTATTTTCACATACCCGACGGCTACATATTACGAATCCGCCATTTTGGTTTTTGTAGTTTTTATATCAGATTCATATTCGAGGGCACAAGAAATATAGGAATACTAATTTTCGAGAGAATCCAATAATTTTTTGTGTTACACATCCGCCATATTGAATCCGCCATTTTGTTTTTTGTAACTTTGACACCTGATACATAATCAGCGATCCGAAAAACTTCAGAGTATCAATTTTGAACTAATTTGGAATACTCCTTCCTATTTTGGCCACGTTTTGGCAATTTCCGACCACTGTGCGGCGCGGCGATGGCCGCCGTCGCCGGGCAATGTACCCATATGGTGCCGAGTCCCCCAGGGGGAGTTTTTAACTCCCCTATCCGGACGGACTCGAGGATACAGCCCCCGACGCGTGCCACCACCGCCGCCACCTCCTGAGGAGTGACGGACACCTGGAGGCCGGTCAGGCGGAACTCCGCCTTCCTTGACCGACCTCGAGATATTAACGCCCATCGCCTGTAGGACGGCGGTCATTCGGGCGGCCAATTCGTCCGCCTTCTTCCCCCCTTTCCCCGGCGGCCTGATTCTTCAGGTCGTGAAGGCACTGTCATTGTTACCGCTGCCGTCCGGGGAGGGGCCGCCACACGAGGAAGCGCACGCTTGGCACCCTCGGCCTTATTCTTGTTGGCTGTGGGCGGGGGGGGGGGGTTACACGCCCCGCGGCTTTCCGGCCCTCCTTTCTCCCCACGACCTGTGACCATGGGACCTCGTTGGAGGTGCCCACGGCCGGGACTGGGGAAGGGCACGATGAGTTGCGGCCGAAAGTGGAGCCGAATGGGGGGACATGGCTGGAACTACTACGTCGTCCCCGACCCTTCCCCTCCTCTTCTTCTTCTTTTTCTTTCTCCTTTCCCGCGCCTCCGACGTCCCAACCGCCGACGAATCGGCGACCATGGTTGGGCCCAGTGGAACCGCCCTCAGGGGGTTGGAGAGTCGGGTGGAGGAGGAGGAGGAAGGATCAGCCGGCTTCCTCCTGCCGGCCCCCCTGACTGGTGGCGGGAGTGCGTCGGGGGCGGCGACGCCGCGCCTCTCCATAGTCCCCGCATAACTCGGGACGGGCGGGGCCCGCTGACCCAGCCGGGACTCCTTCTTCATTGCAGCGAATTTCGCATCAATGGGGCCAGGTCAGCAGGGCTCCGCCCCCCTCCGTCAGCCCCCCGGTTCCGGAGGCGATCATCGCCTCTCGCGCCGCCGACTGGCGTTCCGCTGCCCGCGGGGGTTATGCCGGCGGCATGTCCGAGAGGCATCCTGCTTCCTCTTCACCGCTAGTAGCCCCCACCCCGCACGGCCTCCACCGACTCCTTTAAGCTCTGCAACTGCCGTTGCAGGGCGGCGTTCTCTTCGCGCAGGGCGCGGTTCTCCGCCTGCGCCCCGTCGCATAGGGCAGCACGCAGAACACGGTCCTCGCTGTGCTCCGCGTCCCACCGGGCCGCAGGCGGGTCCCCCTCCGGCTGCAGGGCGGCAGGGCCAAGGAGGCGGAAATACTCTCCTCTCCAATTCCCTCACGGCTGCCACCATGTCGCGGGCCGCCTCCCGCAGGGAATGGACCGCAGTCCCCTTAAGCTTGCCGGCCTTTTTGGCCGTCTCCTGAACTCCCCTAGCCAGCTCGACGGCCCTCGCGGCGATCTGGCCGCGGAGTTTCCCGCGCAGCTACAACTGCCTTTCTCCCACCGAAACCGCGGGGTCGCTCGACTTTTTTTTTATTGTGGGGAAATGCGTTACGCATACCTCGGCTCCCGAGGGGGGGGGCCGAGTTTATGTGGGACTACCACCGGGGTGGGGGGGCGCCGACGGTGCATCCATCCCCAGTGGCTACCCACTAAAATCCCACACCCACCTAAACTAAATGGGAAGTGCCTGGATCACGCGAGTACTCAACAGGATACTCCCCAGCTATTATGCAACCCAGGGGGAGGGTTTAGCCTCCTCCATTCCCTAATGTAAAAGACCCCGGGCGGAGGGACCTGCCTTGGGCCGTCGAATTGGGCTTTCCGAGCCCCCGCTTGGTCCACCCACGGCCGGTGCCGGACTACGTCTTTTTTTTTTTTTTTTTTTTTATGTGAGGAAATGCGTTACGCATACCCCGACCCCCCTGGGGGGGGAGCCGGGGTTATGTGGGACTCCCACCGGCCTGGCAGAGCGCGGAGCGCCCGCCAGCCCGGTGGTTTACGCACTAAAACCTCCCACCCATCCCTAAGCTATGGAGGGAGTGCCCGGATCACGCGAGTATTCAACAGGCAACCCCCTCGCTTACAATAGAACCCGGGGAGAGAGGTTAACCTCCCCCACTGACCTACACTAGTCGGACACCGGGCGGTATGGGACCCGCCAGATGTCCCCATCCCCGAGGGCCGCCGGAACGGGCTTCCCGAGCCCCAGCTCGGTCCACCCTGGCCCCCCCCGGCGGCCTCCTGCCCCGCCCGGAGCGGGTGACCCCTCTGGAGAGGGGGCCCACACCGGCCAGGGGAGGAGGCCGCCGCACACGGTAAGGGAGGGTCGTCGGAGGCGTGCTCCGCCCCGCCCCTCCCCGCCCCACCCCCCGTGATCACTCCTGTCAAGGGGGGAACGACCGGCACCCCATATCCGAATCTTATTTCTTATTTCTGGGGTGCCGGCCCGTCCCGAGGGGAGCAAACTCCCCTCCGGGGCCGGGGTCAACTTGCGCCCCGGCCCCTATCATCCTCCGCCCCCTCTCGTGGGGGCACAGGTCGACGCGGGGGAAGCCCCCGCGCCGTCCCGATCTCCGCCCCCCTCACGGGGGCACTCGACGACGCAGGGGGGAACACCCCCGCGTCGCTGCCCTCTCCGCCCCCCCTCGTGGGGGCACACGTCGACGCGGGGGACGCCCCCGCGCCACCTCCCCCTCCGCCCTCCGTCCTGGGGTCCCAGCATGGCGCGGGGTGAAAAACCCCCGCGCCGCCCCATCAGGCATCAACCCCCACTGGGGGGGCTGAGGCCGTCGCGAGGGCCGTCCCCGCGCCCACACTCTCCTCGCCGAGCCCGGGTCCTTCTCCCGGGCTCTCTCGGCGGCCTCCTTCTGCGACATCACCTCCTCACAGAAGGAGGCCACCGCCTTCCACGACCCCTCGCTCGCGGTCATGTAGCCGACCACGGCCGCGAGCGAGAGGTCCCACCCCTCCACCGCGGCTCTAAGGACACGGCGCGGCCCTGCCCATGCTGGGCACTCCTCAAGAGTGTGCCGCGCCGCGTCCACATCCTCGCCGCAGTGGTGACACTGCGTAGTCGGCTCCCGCCCCACTCTGTGCAGGTACTCTCCGAAGCAACCATGGCCGGAGAGCACCTGCGTGAGGCGGAAGGTCAACCTTCCCCGCCTCCTGCACCATAAATCGAAAATGGGCAGGAGGGCCCGGACGATTGGACGTCCCGTGGAGGCGGCTCTCATCTGCCGCCTCCATCGGGCAAAAGTGTCCGTCCGGGCCTGGCGTTTCCGCACCTCGACCTCTAATGCCTCCCCGTCCGTCAGATCCACCCCCGGAGAGCGGCGAACGGAGCAGGCGATTTGGTACATGGTCGCCCGCACCGTCGCCACCAAATGAAGGGGTGGAATCACGGCGAGGAGGCCCGCCACCTCCGTGGAGATGGTACGGTAACCCCGTATGGCCAGCCGGCGCCGCACTCTTTCGAGATGTGCGATGCTGCGCCGACTGGCCGGGTGGCCGCGGAACCCTACGATGCCCCCAGCCAGCCGCACTGGTTTAGGAAGTTGGAGGGCTCCGTGGCGATAGTCAGCGGCCGCGACAAGGAGCCCCCCTCCCCTACATCGGGGTCGACGGGACAGGGGGGTAGTTTTAGTTAAATGGAGAAGGTATTTGGTCGCTGGGTGCTACTCTTCACCGAATAGTGGCTCCGATGAACTCAAGGGGACAACATGTCGCGGGGTGTCTCCCCGCGGTGTCTGTTGCTCGGAAAGCGGGCGGAGAGTGGGGGTACCGGGGGGTGAGCTGATCCCGGTCCGGAAAGTTAGCTTCCCCCCCCCCCCCGGGATGGGTCGATGTCCCCGAGGTAATTCGGTGCGGGGGGCGCGGGCTCGTCGCACAGTGGGTAAAATCGACGTTCTAGCTGTTCACGGGCTAAAAACTCAAAGTCCTCATATCGATTTTTAACGAATGCACAATGTTTCTTAAGTGTCTATTACATTCGAAAACGATAATATTAATTAAAGCTATTAAAAACTCTCGTTACAATAAACGTTCAAAGATCAAACTTTTTCAGATACGATTTATCACCGAAAAAATTCCTTGTCTTCATAATGATGTCCTGGAAAACCTACTGAAGATTAAGTGACCAATTTTTTTTTATATGAAGAATGTATATCTATGTTGAGAACGCACCAGGAACTAAACATCATTGTTCATAATTTATTATAAAAAAAAATATTTAATCAAGTAAGGAAAATTGTCGAAGTTTTTCACCTTTGACAAGGGATAAATTGTCATGTCCGGGGATGTCCATGTTCTGACAAAGTGGAACATTTTCGGCAAGATCTCCTCTAAAAGATCGTGCAAAATTTAGATCCGTTATAATCCATTATCCGAAGTTATGATAGTTTAAAGCGTCGCGTGACACGCGCACAGTGGTGAGTTGGATCGAAATCGTGGCCAAAATAGGAAGGAGTACTACAATTTAGTTCAAAATTGATACTATGGGATTTTTCGGGTCACTGATTATGAATTTGATGTCAAAAGTACAAAAACAAAATGGCGGATTCAATATGGCGGATGCCATATGCTTTACTTTCTGTTGACTTTTTCATTTTCTGTTCACTTTTTTACCTGTAATATTAATGTATTTTCTTGAACATTTGAATACAGATAGTGTGTATCCAATTATGAAATACTAATTAACTGAAATTTAGAGATTTTTACGTCCTAATATTATTATAGCTTAATTTTTCTCTATTTTCTGTAAATTACAGTTTTTCAACCATACTTATTATTGTTACTTTATTAAATGTCATAAAATTCATTCATTCTTTCAAACACACTCTTGTTTGAAAGCCTGGACACCCAGTTTTCAAATATTATTCATTATTCACACGAGTTTTCAGACATTTCCGGTGATGTGACAAAAAAATGTTTACTACGAAAAGTAATCAGTACACAGTCTTTTACAAATATCAATACAAAAAATTTCAAAAAAAATTTTTTTTCAATTAAAAATTGTGGTCACCTTCATTATTTATTTATAACTATATATTTTTTATTCAATAATGTTATAGCTGACGGCAAGACGAATCCAACGATCTATTTAATGTGGTCTTTATGTATTGAAATAATGGTGAAATAGGCGTGAACAGCTAGAACGTCGATTTTACCCACTGTGCGTCGCCCCTATTGAGTTCCGAGCTCTGGGTTGCGTAGGATGGGTGAGGTGGGGAGGGTCGGGGCGTGACGGATCGCGTCTCCGACGACCCTCCCTTACCGGTGGCGGCGTCTTCCGGGTGGCCCGAAGGCCCCCGCCCCGGCCATGGCACGGAGACGCCGGGGGGCCGCGGGTGGACCGAGCGGGGGCACGGGAAGCCCAATTCGACGGCCCCAGGGATGGGGACACCGGGCGGGTCCCTTCACCGGGGTCTTATAGCGTAGGTAGAGGGGGAGGGTCTCCCCCCTGGGAGCCGAGGTATGCGTGATCCATTTCCCCACAAAAAACGGTCTACGTAGATCTATTAAATGGCCTTTCATAATTGCAGGAGTGGCCTCCGCCATCATTGGAGCTGATCTACTAGCTTATTATGGTCTGGTAGACGTCAGACGTTGTCGCATCATAGGTAACATCGCACTGGCCTGTATATATTCTGTCTCATTAGTGGAGAGTGGAATTCCACCAGATTTTGCCCCCCGTGAAAGAATCTCAAAATTGATTACAAAGTATAGTGACCTGACCGTTTTCAACATTGCAACCGCTCAATTAAAAAATCCGTTGGTACATCATCGCATTCACAGTAAAGGACTTCCAGTGTTCGAACGTCCTCACAGGCTTTTCGGAGAGTTGCTGGCGGCTGCTAAAACAGAATACGATATGCTACTTGATGGAGGCATTATTAGGCCATCGTCCAGTCAATAGGCCAGTCCTCTGTATATGGTGAAGAAATCTAACGGGACGTGGCGTCCCACGGGAGACTATCGTCGTGTAAACGCAATTACCATTCCAGGTTACCATAAGGGTAAAATAGGAATACTAGTAATCGTTTTTTTTACAAATATCTCGAAAACTAAAAGCGAACCCCTATATTGGAAAAGGAAAAAATTGTTCAAAATGTCGAAATCTATAACATATTTAAATTTCATCAAAATCGTAGAGTAGTTACTGAGATACGGTACTGAGTATCTTTAATTGCTAGGATTTCTTTTTACCCCTGATCTAACCCAGACCATCTATTGACTACCATTAAATGATAGTATTCATGTTCTCTCTGATCTAATCCAGACCAACTATTATGTCGCATTCTACATCCGCAGTCTGATGGTCTCGTCGAAAGGCTGATACGGACTCTGCTACAGTACCTCTCGTTGTTTGTAGCGGATCATCAGTGAGATTGGGATGACTGGATTCCGCTATTCCTGTTGTCTTACAGGTCATCTAAACACGAAACCACGAAGCACACTCCGTCGCTGGTACTCACAGGAAGGGAACTTCGCCTCCCTATGGATCTACGAAGGGGGCTTGCGCCCAATACAGAATTAGAGGAGGATGAGTTTATCCGGCAAACGCAAACCAGGTTGGCGCAGACGCATGAGTTCATTGGTCAAAGGCTGAAGATTACCAGTGATAGGATGAAAGCCTGGTATGATGTATACACCAATTCGATTACGTTTACCACAGGCGAGAAAGTATGGTTGTATCAACCACGAAAAGCTAAGGGGAAGTGCCCGAAGCTGCAGTCGTTGTTGGAAGGCCCCTACGTGGAGCGAGATCACCTGAACGACATCATTTACCGGATTGCTCGTTCTCCGAAGTCGAAACCGAAGGTCGTTCATGTAAATCGTTTAGCCCGCTATAACGCTTTGCATGGAAATATGTGACCGTTTCTCGCCCAAGAAGAGGTAGTTTCATCGGAAGAAGGTAAGGGTGAAAATCCGTGTCGGCACCTCGATCACTTTCCTTTTGTGGAAGATACAGTCTTAGGAATTCGGGGGAGGAAGTGGTTTCCTCGCGAGGATACGTCCTCAGGAGGGTACTCCCTTTCCCAACTGGTCCACAAAGAGTGGCGTACCGGTCCCCATATTACCGTGGATGGATTTCTGCGCTAATTGGAGGTGCATCCTGGGAAGGGCTCGGTGGTCGCCTAGGGGGAAAGACCCGGGAAGACGTCAAGAAAGAAGCGCTTAAGGCTCAAGAGTCAAGAGGAAAGGGCGAGTGACGAATCCGTGGTCCAAGGGAGTACCGGCGTTCTTCTCAAGGTTTTGGTTTTTCTATGGGACGAAGGACGAATGTCAGAACGGTTGCTGTCTGAAAAGGCCACCTGAGTAAAAGTAGGATTGAAATTTACCTACATTTCGTATGTGTCAGGACGACCATTTGTTGTCCCACAACCCTTACGGAAATAAAAGAGTGCCAGAGGGGTTGTCACGAAAGCTGTTGACGAGCTGACAGTTGAGAGTTGCGATCGAACTGTCATACGAAGAAGATCGTCTATAAAACGGCGGTATAGCATCACTAATTATAATTTGTTGTATTGTCTTGTTGTGAATTCTGTTCACTAAACGGGAGAGCGCGGTGCCGCGACGTGTGACGCGCCCGTCTACGTGGAGTGCCTCCGAATGACGCAACAATATGTTCGACCATATATGTAATTACGTACTATAGAAATTTGAATCGATGAACAATACCATCATCTGCAGACTCCCGAAATCAATGATTTTAAAACATATAGCGCCAAATGGCACAAATCTAAACGGCACGGTGTCCAAAAGGAACGCGTCTAATCGGCCGGCGTCCAAAAGGAACGCGTCCAATCAGTCGGCGTCCAAGTGGGACACCCCCGTCATTGAAGACCTTCTCCAAGACTGTCATGGTTGGTCAATCTTCACCACAAAAGGCAGATCATCAGATTCCCGTTGCGTCTGAGGACATTTCCAAAACGGCCATTACCACTCCTTTTGGCATGTTCGAATAGTTGGGCATCCCCTTTAGCCTACGGAATGCAGCACAAACCTTTCAGCGCTTCATGGATTCACTATTCCGTAACATGCCATTTGCCCGTTGTTATCTTCATGATCTTTTCCTAATGCCCAGGTCAATTGAAGAACACATACGTCACCTTTGATTCGTATTTGAGGTGTTACGAGAGGCCAAACTATTGTCACGTCCGGTGGTCCACCCAATAGTAATAATTAACGATTTCAATCTATCATTTTTATAAGTATTATCAAACCGCTGATTGTCAAATCCTCAAACGATGTATTGGGTTGCGAGCGATAGAATAAGAAGAAAGATGAGATACATTTCGCAGCTAACTTATAGGGTTACCAACTCATGTTATTTTTATTTTGTTTCAAACAAAACTCCGCTGTAGGTTCGGAGAAGCTTTATCTATCAAGTCGAGGCGCTAATTTTCATATAAATTATAAAACCTAAGATTATTATTGTATGAATCGTTTGTAAGATGAACTCTTCGGTGGAAAGTGTGAGGAATGGTTCCAAAAGATCGATAATTAAATAAACTGCGATGGATCGGATCGTCGCAGTGGAAGCGTTAACGTAGACACAATAAATAAATACATAGAGGATGAAGAAGGGACCAATGAGTAATGTTTATTGTTGATAAGAGGATTGGCGAACGAAAGATGATCCAGCCGGGGAGTTGGGTTGAAATCGTATAACGCACATCCTGTCTAATTGCCGATAGAGAATTAATAGGAAAAGCGATTAGAGCGAACTGAAGACGACAATGGAACAAAGGATCGAACAATCTATAAAGGAAGGCAGCCCTTCATCAAAAGTCAGTCATCATCAAGTCTCAATTCGGTTCAGTTCTTAGTCAGTTCTAGTAGTCATCATTAAACAGTCGTCAGTAGCCAATTGTCATCGGTTCGGTTTCTAATAGTTCGATCATCAGTTGATTGTTGTGTGTGTGTGCGTGTGTGTTTAAAGAATTTTGTGTGAATTCAAAATTGGATTACGGTGAAATACAAAAAAAAACAACGCCGCACCACCGCCTTACATCGTCGGGACAAGGTTTCTGGAGCAACTTCCCAACCGACCATTGGAGGATACCACCACCACCAGCTCTACCGAAATACCAATAGCAAATCATCTCAACGGCAAAATTAAGGCTTTATTTGTAATTCTTAATTAACAATAGTGTATCCGAAATCTGTTCAAAAATATATTTGTTCAAATTAAAAAGCAAAAGTTTAACAACTATCTTAAAACCGATTTCAAACTATCCAAAGGTCCTCAATTGCCCGAACCGTAGCCGGTGTATGCAGGTAGGTTCAAAACCGCGTTCTATTTCTTAATTTAATCATTATTATATAAAAGTGTCCACTTCGGACACACTTCGTAACACTATCAATCAATCAGTGTTTTTGCTCAATCTGAGGTTACATATCTGGGCTATTCCGTTTCCAAAGAAGGTTATCGTCCTCCTCCTGCTAAGTTTTCTTGGGATGATAAATTATTATAGAAGCTGTATTCCAGGTTCCGCATGCATTCAGGCACCATTCAATGATCTTCTCAAAGGAACGACCAAATGGTCCAAGAAACTGTTAGTTTGGACATTAGATGCAAATCAAGCATTCCTGAAATGTAAAAAGAGCATTGTTAAGGCGGTTAGTCCTGCCATTCTGAGTCATGATGCACCACTCTCGCTTACTACAAACACCTCTAATACAGCCATGCAGGTCTTGAATAATGGGAAAAGAGTGTTCAGAAGCCTGTAGGTTTCGTTTCCTTTCGTTTACTTTAGACGAATTCTAGAGGGTAGTTCTTTTACCGTGAAGACGGATCATAAACCACTAATTTTTGCAGAGTTTCAGAGATCAGATAAAGCATCTCCAAGACAACAAAGACAGTTACAGTATATATTGCCGTTCAATATGAAAATTATTCACATTAAAGGCGAAGAGAATGTTGTTGCTGACGCTCTATCTCGCACATGCGCCATTGCTATGCCGACATTTTTAAATGGTATCACCATCAGTGAAGTTCAGTCCACTGATAACGAACTTCTTCATCTACAGGACAATCCAGTACTGAATCTTAGACAGCTGACCTGGGATGGTCAAGAAATTTTCTGCGAGGTATCTACCGGTACTTTAAGACCTTACTTACCAGTAGCACTCAGACGTATTGCCTCGATGTCATACATGGTCTCTCACATCCAAGTGGAAAAGCAACAAGCCGCATGATTGTGCAAAAATTCTTCTGGCCAGGATTAAAAAAAGATGGGCTCGCTCTCCAATGGGATCGCACGTGTGAAGCATGTCAGCGTGCTAAGGTCAATCGTCATAATCGAGCTGCCCTTGGAAACTTTTCCACCCCAGACGGACGATTCGACCATGTTCATATAGATACCGTCAAGCTGCCACTAGTGCGTGAAATTCAATATTGTCTCACCATCGTTGACCGTTACACCCGTTGGCCTGTAGCAGTACCCATCAAAGATATAGAAGCTGAAACGGTTGCCAGGGTTTTTTTTATCCCCACTAACAATCTCAACAGATCAAGGAAAATAGTTTGAATCAGCCCTTTTCTCTGCACTAGCTCATTTACTCGGTTCAAAACATATTCATACCACTCCATATCACCTACAATCCAATGGCATGGTGAAAAGGTTTGCGACGGAGCAACGGTCGTCACTTAACGCGCGCCAATCAGCGAGCCGCAGCGCCGACCGAACGTTTCGCCGAGCGGGGTCTCTCGTTATGGTCCGTGCGAGTCCATAAGGACCCCGCCGAAACACGCCAGAACCGGAGTTGGCCTGGAGAAGCTCTCGGAGGTTCTTCTCCGAGCTCCGGACTTCTCGCAGCCGCGTGTGAACACGTATTTCGGGCTCTTCCGTATACGTGCGAATACGCCGGTGTTGGAGGAGCAAGCATTTCGGGTTCTTCCGTGTGTGAGCGATCCCCATACCGCGAGCCAGTCTCGAGGTGGCAGTCCAGCGTCGACCGTGCTCTCGCGCACTTCGGCGTTGCGCGTCTCCAGCTCTCCCCACCTGCCGCGAAGACTGGTACCCCCACCCAGGTTCCCTAAATCCTGATCCACCGACTCGCGACCGACCGTCGCGCTTTGGCGAGTCAATCCTCGTCCGATCGCAGCCGCGTTAGGAGCTCGTTTCGGGTTCTTCCGTGCGAGTGACTACGCCGGTGTCGAGGGAATACGTTTCGGGTTCTTCCGTACGTACGAACTCGCACCGCGACCGAGCCGAGGGCGGCGGACCGAGCGTGCCGCGAGGTCGGGGTACAGGAGGGCGAATCCCGCACCGCGAGCCCAAGCCGTAACGACCAAGCGTCTCCGCCGTACCGTTGGCGACCGAAAATCGCCCCGCGTCTCCGCCGTTCCACGATACCGAACCGTCCACGAATGTACTGCGTTAGGAATAAGTTAGGTTAATTTACGACGCGTTTCTGCCGCTCCGCGATACCGAATCGCTCCGCGTCCGTACCTTAGGCTTAAGTTCAAATACGAAGGAAATACTGTAAACCGGTATCACGTCGTCTACCAAACGTCTGTCCACAGCCGCCGGTTCCAGCAGGAGCCTCCAGCCGGGACCCCGAGCCGGTAAAAGCCGGACCCACTGGGAATCCAGTGGTTAATAAACGATAGTTAGTTTTCCTGCCACATCGTTGTCACGTTATTTTACCCTTCCTGCCCTCTCGCGAACCCTGGTGCAGCTCGAGCATTCAGGAGAGGGCACCCGTGAGTGACGTCTCCGTCACAGGTTTCACCGATCTCTCGAAGCTGCCTTGATGTGCATTCCTGAGACTCCGTGGCCTGACATTCTCCCAAAAGTATTGCTTAGTTTACTAAATACTTTCAAAGAGGATTTACAGGCATCACCAGCTGAAATGCTTTTTGGAAGCAATCTTCGAATCCCTGATGAATTCTTTGTATAAGGAGATGTTTCCAGTGAACCTCCTCTTTTTGTCTCTAGGCTACGAGGGCTCATGAGAAAAATTAAACCTGTATCTGCATCCTGTCACTGTAATGTTCGTCCCTTTTGTAGCTATTATCAGTGTATTTGTATTTTCGTGTATTGTTAATTGTGTTTGCGTCCCTCTCGAATAAAAGAATTGATCGTTAAAAATCCTATTCTTACAGTATTAGAAAGGGCTTTGGTAAATATTTAATATCGTATCCGTAGTGTTTTATTGACGGTTGTGAACGTGAACTTTTGTTTTGGACTTTGGTTTGAATATTGATTTTGTGCGCGTTTGAATATTGGCGACTCGCGATGGCAGAAAATAGAAGGAATTTGGCAAACCTAACCATCGTCGAGCTGAAGGAGCTGCTCAGGTCGAGAGATATGATTGTATCAGGCTCGAAAGCCGAATTATTTGCCCGCTTGATCAGCGCTGACCCGACCAGTGAAAGACTTCATTCAATAGCGTCATGAAACAGCAGTGTGTCAAGACAACTAGGTCTTCGGATCAGGGACATCTCTCGCGGAGAGAGAGATGGAGATTCTTCGCCAAAAACGCGGTCTTTTGTAACGCGAGTTGGACATGATGAGATGAGAGAGAGAGAATTAGCGACGCCTCCGCGATTCACGGGAAGCAGTGTCACCGTCCGCCCAATGCAAGCATCAGAACGATCGCCGAGTTACTGTGTGAATTTACGGGCGCGGAAAACACATACAAGTTATGGAGACAGCAAGTAGAGCGACTCGGGAGTATGTACAGTTTGGACGATTACGCGACGGTCACAATAATTACTTTGCACCTATAAGATAAGGCTTTGAAATGGTTCAATTCAAAACTAAGCCTATTAGAATTGTCTGCGTCACTCTTGCTGGAAGAGATTCGGAAAATTAGTGGTGAGAAGAGAATTCGAAAACAGTACGTGGCAAAGGAATGAGTGATTTTCAGACTACTTCCATGACAAAGTCACGTTGGCGAACAAAATTACGGTGGATCCGGAAGAATTGGTGGATTTGGTGATCGACGGAGTTCCGGATGCACAATTGAGAGCAGGCACGCATGCAGCGTTTAGAGACGGCAGACAACCTTCTCGAAACATTGCGGAAGCTAAGGAACAGAAACGGCCGGTTCCAGGGAGGTTGGCGACTATGAGGGACACCGGCGGTCACGAACGTACCTCCAGGGACTCCGCGCAGGAAAAGGTCGTGCGGTGTTTCAACTGCAACGAATCGAGGTATTGGAAGAAGGACTGCACGAAACCAAGGCGGGAATGGGATTCCTATTTCAGATGCGGGGAAAAGTCACACCGGGCGAAGGATTGTCCGCAGCAGACATCACCAGCGCAGCCACGACGGTAGCATCTGGCCCCTACCTCCACGACGACTTCGACTACGCAACCGGGGACGACAACGCATTTGGTTCAACCCCATAGTCCAGAAACCCCGTTCAGCATATCGATTACTTGCACAGCCCAGGACAACGGCGGAGCGACAACCTGCGTTTCAACCGTAGCAATTATCGACTCAGGTTCGCCCGTTGGTTTGATCAGGAGAGATGCGTTACCGTCTGTTTTTTATTTCGAGCGACCGGTAAATAATACATTTTACGGCGTAAATTATTCATCAGGTAATGTCGTTGGGGCATTTACAAACGAAATTTGTGTAAATGGCGCGCGTGTTCCTATTACATTTTTTGTCGTACCGGATACAACTATGTCACACTTTGCGTTATTAGGCAGGGATTTTATTCGGTCGCCAGCGATAGACATAAAGTTGGGAAGTTCCGTGGAAATCAAAGTAAAGGAAAGTGAGTTTGAAGACCCGGACACGGAAAATTTTATTCAACAAATTTTAAAAATTGATTATGACGAAAACTCGATTTCCGCGAGCCATCAATTAAACGTTGATCCAGAAATAGATATTAGCGTAGAGAGGACACTCGAAGAAATTTATTTTTGCAAAGATGTTCAGGTTGACGACAACGAACAGCGTCCGAATACTGTCGAAGCAGTTATTTCATTAAAAATCGAGCATCCGATTTGTTTTCGGCCGCGTCGACTAGCTTTCGTAAATAAGGAAAAAGTACGTATAATCCTCGACGATTTATTAAGAGAGAGCACCATTAGGCCCAGTAATTCTCCTTATGCTAGCCCAATTATTTTGGTCAGGAAAAAGAACGGAGAAACTCGCTTATGTGTCGATTATCGGAAATTAAACAAACATACAATCAGAGACAATTTTCCGGTACCATTAATAGACGATTATTTAGACCAACTTAGAGACAAAAAATATTTTACGAAATTAGATCTTAAAGACGGATTCCACGACGTGAAAGTCACCGAAACCTCGGTAAGATATACATTGTTCATTACACCCTTATGTCAATACGAGTACTTCAAAATGCTATTTGGACTAATCGGCCCGGCGTCCAAAAGGAAAGCGTCCAATCGGCCCGGCGTCCAAAAGGAACGCGTCCAATCGGCCCGGCGTCCAAAAGGAACGCGTCCAATCGGCCCGGCGTCCAAAAGGAACGCGTCCAATCGGCCTGGCGTCCAAAAGGAACGCGTCCAAGTGGGTATCACTCTATAAGGCGCCGCGGCCAGGACCAAACTCTCTAGTCTCCAGCTTCTCGTCCGGGTCGCATCCCGGGCACACCGTCCGACCGAGCCATCATTGTAAGTATTTCTCGATCAATCGGAAATTCTCACTCTTGGTATCCGTAGGCTGGCCAAGCCAACGCCGACATCCTCCGGGTAGCATCCTGGAAACCATCTTAGTGCGCCACTGAGACACCCGGTCGCATCAGTGGGTACGATCGTCGTGGAGAGCCGCGCTTTCCTCGTCGCCGTAGAACCGTCACGGGAGGTCTCGCCGTCGATGTGTCATCGACCGCGTAGATACCGAACCCCGACCCGTGACTGGGGGATCAGAGCCTCGGCCCTGATCGACTGAATTACCGTGACTCCGCCGCGCACCAGGTCCATACAGCATCCGCGTCGCGAAATTATATTTCCGTGACGACATTCCCGAGATTTGAGTATTCGGCAGCTCAAATTTGTCATGTTTGACTGATTATAACTCCATAACTGTCCATTATTGAACTTTGTGCCCATTACATCTTCTGTTCAGTAGATCATAAGCTACAACATATAAAAAATCGAATTGATTTAACCGGGATAGATTTTCCATATGATTTTTGCGGGGTCCTTTAAGGGCCCGTTTGAGATTAAGAAGGTATTAGACAAGGACAGGTATGTCACAACAGATGTAGAGGGACACCAAGTGTCACGTGTGCCATTTACTGGAGTTGTTGGTCCCGATCAAATGAAATTTTGGATCTGATCGGGAAGCGAAAAGGAGAACGATACCCAGTAGAAAATAAGTTTAAATTGTATTATTGGGGTAAACTGTTTCTTGGAAACCCGAGAAATTTCGATCATTATACAACCAATCTTGTTCATTTCGACGATAAAACATGCACATCAAAGTCGCGGACCGCGGAAACCACTTGTTGAATAGTTATGAACATGTAAAGTCGATTAATTCGATACTAATTTTCACTGTTTCACCTGAGAAAGTGACAGATTCTGGGCGTCGCCATATAGGTTAGGAGGGAGCTCTCCCGTGTAGTGACTCAGTGGCGACGCTAAATGGTAGCACTACCACGGTACTGTGGCGATTGTCGATAATGAAGATTTCTTATTTATCAACATTGTACATTTTCTAGTTTACCGACATCATCGTATTGATCATTGTAAATATTAATGCATTTATTAATTGTTCATATCAACGATTTTCGTTTGTAAATAACAGATTTATGGTAGAAGGACGAGATTTTATCATTAAAACAGACCATAAACCATTAATTTTTGCATTTAAACAGATATCATCGAAAGCCTCTCCACGACAACTTTGACATTTAGATTATATAGGACAATTTACTACGAAATTAATTCATGTTAAAGGTGATGAAAATGTAGTTGCAGATGCTTTCTCAAGATCTGAAGCAATTGACATGCCTGTTGTAGTAACCACGGAAGAATTAGCGGAAGCACAGCAAACAGATGAGGAATTGAAAAAGATCATTTTTGAAGGAAAATCAGCACTGCAATTGCAAAAATTGAGAATAGGTAATACGAATCATGTATTATATTGTAATATCATAAAGGATAATATTCGACCCTATGTTCCAAAAATTTTAAGAACAAAAATTTTGAATATTGTACATAATTTATCACATCCTGGAAGTAGATCTATGAAAAAGACATTGTCACAAAGGTTTATATGGCCAAATATGGCAAAAGATTCTGCAGATTGGATGAGAACTTGTTTATTTTGTCAAAAGAGCAAAGTTCATCGCCATCATAAAAATACACCGGAAGATATTCCTGTTCCTAAAGAAAGATTTAATCATGTACATATAGATCTTATTGGTCCGCTGCCGAAGATTAATGGATATCGTTATTGTTTGACTATGATTGATCGTTTTTCTCCTTGGCCTGAAGCAGTATCAATTAAAGAAATTACTGCAGATGAAATAGCAACAACATTTTTCAACACGTGGATTTCAAGATTTGGTGCACCATTATCTGTAACTACAGATAGAGGAAGTCAATTTAAATCACAAATTTTCAATTCTCTATCGAAAATAGTTGGATTCAAGAGGATAAGGACGACTTCTTATCATCCTGCTTCAAACGGAATTATAGAAAGATGGCATCGATCGTTTAAAACAGCGATTTGTTGTCATGGAAAAGAAGATTGGAAAGAAATTATACCGATCGTTCTGTTAGGCTTACAAACAGCTTATAAGGAAAATATTGGCTCATCAGCTTTAGAAATGTTATATGGACAAACTCTAAGGTTACCTGGTGAAATATTTTTGGAAGAAAAAACTCCAATTGTATTTCCAATATTAGAAATAAGGTATTTATTCATAAAGATTTGAATTCATGTACGCATGTATTTTTGAAGCCGGCGTATTTAGAAAATTCCATTGAAGATGAAGATCTAGAGGAAACTACAAATAGTCCGTCATTTTCCAATCAGGGATTGATAAGATCTTATCCAGGACTAAAAGAAAAAAAGAAAATAAGATTTAAAATATACAAAAAATATCGTTTACACTCGGAGGGGACTAATGTGGCGACTGTCGATAATGAAGGTTTCTTATTTATCAACATTGTACATTTTCTAGTTTACCGACATCATCGTATTGACCACAGACTTAGGACACAGACGAGGTATAAGAGTAGACCAATCACCCAATGTATTTTTCTGTCTCATGTTCCCGGGGCTCTAGAGTAGGGCTGGCTACCCGCACCGATGCGAGCTTAGTGGCACCAATGTGAGCCGCTCGCACAGAAGTGAACGGCTCGCACGAAACAAACAGTTCGTATGAAGGGATCGACTCGAAATAAATTCAAGCGTAATATGACGGCGTGCGAGTTATACCAGGATGATCTGCACATTGATATTATCAAACATTTTAGTATATTGAGAATGCAAAATGTTTGGGATGTTTTATTATACATATATTTTGATTGTAAAATGGATATAATGTTGAGTTGAATTGAATATAGATTCAGAATTTGTATAATACAATAACAATTTTTTGCAATAACAAAAATTTGAGTCTACTGTCTCATCTGTAAGAATAGTTATGGAGGAAAATCGAAAAACCAGTAATTGACCCATTTTCTGCATTTATTGGCAATTAAAAATTCTGAAAAAAATCTGACACTTTTCGGATATTAAGTCACATATTAGTTATCATTTTGAGACTTTTCTGTTGCAAACTCTGGTTGTAAAAAATAAAAAATACTAAATAAAATCGAAAAAATAAATATTTCATATAGAAATCGAAAAAGCACAATCACAGATTTAATTTAGTAATGAGATATTATCGTAAGTTTCATACTCAATTTTTTTTTTCAAATTCCTGAGTGTGGTGCGCCTAGTTGAAAAAAATTACAAACCACTTAATATGTATTAAACATTCCTACGTTCCGAGAAACATTTTCCAGACTTTATTACTCTCGTAGTGCAAACTATTAAAATAACATAAATCTACGTTCTCTACTAATACGTTATTAAAGCATTGTAAAAACATATTTTAGGTATGTTTAAACTATTTTGAAATAACTTTTGGGAACACATTTTTGGAATACGTTCGGCCAGTAGGGCCATCTGTCATTTAAGGACGCTTGCACCGGTGCGAGCTGAATGCACCGCTGCGAGCAAAATGCACCAGTGCGATCGGCTCGCACAGAAGCGAACGGCTCGCGCTGAAGCGAACAGTTCGCATGAACGGATAACTTTTTAAAATTAAAGATGGTTTAGATTAGATATATTTTTGCGATATCTCTAATTGTGTGATATCCTTTAATATGTAAAAGACCTGTGCATCGCCGGGTCTGTTACTAACAGCTCGGGCCCGAACAACGACAAAGAACGCGTACCGAACCGACCGCTCCCCACCAACCTGCCGGACCTCCAAACTCGCGAACAGAACCGAGCACACCGCACCGAGCCCCGTATCATCGAATACATTTGGCGGGAACCGGATGCGAAAATACGGCAAAACGAATGCGCCCCGACGCCGGAATTTCCGCGTAATACCGCCCCGCGCTACCACCCCGCACCACCAACCGTGGGCTATATAAGGCGCTGCTGTGGAGACCGAACTCTCTCTTGTCTCCAGCCTCTCATCACGAACGAGCCATCACTAGTAAGTATAACCCCGTTTGCCCGAAACGCTTCACGTTTGGTCTCCGCAGGTTGATGCGCCACCTTCCTTCCCGTCCGGCGAGGACATAGTCTCAGGGCGACTGAGACACCCGGGCGCTCCGGAGTACGAACGCCGTGGAGGGCGGCGAGCTCTCCTCGATGCCGTAGAACCGTCACGGGAGGCCCCGTAGTCGATGGCGAATCGATTCCACGGGGACCGAAAATCCCAACCCGTAACAGGGAAATCACGGCTTCGGCCCTGATTGACAATATACCGTGAATCCGCCGCGCACCAGGTCCGGCATGTCACCCGCGTCGCGAACTCTCCGCGTACGCGAACGCGACCGCGACAAGTCCGACATCCTCGCGACCGAGACGATAATCTCCGCGACCGTATAACCACCGCGACGACAATCTCCGCGACCGCGACAAAAGCACATTGCGTATTCCCGTACGCGGCACACCCGTGAAAATCATCTCGCACACGGTTCACCCGCGAATCGTCCACGCCGTCCCGCGTACACCGCGAAACCCCGCGTCCGCGAGCAGCGAGCCCGGCATAAAAGCACATCCATGTGTCAATTATTTTAACCTCGAATCCATCCTGCACCGTCCGATTCTCCTCGCCGTCAACCCTGGTCCGACGAGCACATTCTGGCACGGGGAGACACCGCCGCGAGAACCGAGCGACCGACGAACCGGAACCGTTACAAATATAGGTGCAATATCTCAAAATATTTTTTAAATACTTAAATATTAGTTCTAAAAATATTCTATAAAAGTAACATTGATTATTACATAGTTAGAAATAAATGGTAAGTTATAGTTTTGAAACCTTTATTTTATAAATCTCAGCCTACGATATCGTCTCAGAGACATTGTAAGTCGGCCGAACCAAATGTCACCAAAATGTCACAGGAACGTTTTATGGCTGATCGGGATAAAAACGACTTAGTACACTCAATTCCTTCACCGCAAGACAATAACTAAGACATTTCTACTAGAAATTTTCTTACTGTTATTAGCATTATCTATTTCCGTGTTATTATTATAATTACTGTTAATATAACCATTTGTCATTATATCAAACACAACATGAAATATAGAACAATTCATTTGTGATTGTATACATACATAATTCATATTATTTTGCCCAATTTTTGTGTTCATGAATTAGTGATGTTGTTTTCTTTTTCAAATGATAATTTACTTTGTATGCTCCATGTGCAATCTTTATGAGATAAAATGTTTAAGATCCTAACATGAAAACTCAAGGTTTATTGTATTATTTTTGCTGATTTCTTAGGACTGTTCGCTTCAGCACGAGCCGTTCGCTTCTGTGCGAGCCGCTCGCTTCTGTGCGAGCCGATCGCACTGGTGCATTCGGCTCGCAGCGGTGCATTCAGCTCGCACCGGTGCAAGCGTCCTTAAATGACAGATGGCCCTACTGGCCGAACGTATTCCAAAAATGTGTTCCCAAAAGTTATTTCAAAATAGTTTAAACATACCTAAAATATGTTTTTACAATGCTTTAATAACGTATTAGTAGAGAACGTAGATAATGTTATTTTAATAGTTTGCACTACGAGAGTAATAAAGTCTGGAAAATGTTTCTCGGAACGTAGGAATGTTTAATACATATTAAGTGGTTTGTAATTTTTTTCAACTAGGCGCACCACACTCAGGAATTTGAAAAAAAAATTGAGTATGAAACTTACGATAATATCTCATTACTAAATTAAATCTGTGATTGTGCTTTTTCGATTTCTATATGAATGAAATCTTCATTTTTTCGATTTTGTTTCGTGTTTTTTATTTTTTACAACCAGAGTTTGCAACGAAAAGATCTGAAAATGTTAACTAATATGTGACTTAATATCCGAAAAGTGTCAGAATTTTTAATTATTAATAAATGCGGAAAATAGCTCAAAAATTGGTTTTTCAATTTTCCTCCATAACTACCCTTACAGATGAGAAAGGAGACTGAAACTTTTGTTATTGCATTATTGTTATTGCAAACAATTGTTATTGCATTATACAAATTCTGAATCTACATTACTCAACATTATATCCATTTTACAATCAAAATATATAATAAAACGACCCAAACATTTTGCATTCTCAATATACTAAAATGTTTGATAATATTAATGTGCCGATTATCCCGGTATAACTCGCACGCCGTCATATTACGCTTGAATTTATTTCAAGTCAATCCCTTCATGCGAACTGTTTGTTTCGTGCGAGCCGTTCACTTCTGTGCGAGCGGCTCACATTGGTGCCACTAAGCTCGCAATGATGCGAGCCGTTCACTTCTGTGCGAGCAGCTTGCATTGGTGCCACTAAGCTCGCATTGGTGCGAGTACTCGACTCGACTCGAAATGCGAGTCTCGACTCGACTCGACTCGAACTCAGCTCGCATATGCTTGTCTGCAGGCCTACTCTAGAGCCCTGTACCATTCCGTGTCACATCCTACCGTATCGACTAAAACTAATATTGTGGAACTTATATTTTCAAACGGCGCTGTTACTAAGAGAATTTGATATCGACACATCGGGAATTCTACAAATGTATGAAACAAAAGTATGTTTTGTTACGCGAGTGCATCAAAGAAGACGTGGGAAGGTTATGTTCAGGTAAATTATATATATACATATATATTATTTGATATTGCATACGTTTAGTAAATATCGCATTTACTTTTATAGAAAGCTAGTGTTTCTTAATTTATTTGCTTACTTTCTATCTAATCGCTTTGCTA
>CM052212.1:21117234-21153214 GCA_028454225.1 Lasioglossum leucozonium
CATAGTGGTCTAGAGGATTACCTTGTGTATTCCCTCGCACTATGTGACGATCATAAACTCAGGCACCTAGTCCTGGTGGTTCGGCGGCTTAGGGAGACCTTTTGTCTTCCCTTGCACGTGGGCAGCTCAGCGGCCACGACCACCCCTCTACCTGCACGCGCCCACCGTTAAGAGTTGGCTCGCATTATTATTCTAATAACAACAACCTTCTCTCTCGAACCAGCCTTGCCGTTTTTATGCCAATTTCTTAGGAAATTATAATATTTCTACAATTTACAATATTTATTACAATAAACTCGCAAAACTCCAATATCGCCACCTACTCGCTACAAACCACGAAACGCTCTTAATTCTATCCGCAACATCAAAGATGGAACGCAGTGGAGAGGAGGTGTGTATCGGCCACCTGGATCACAACAACAGACACAGCACTACAGAGGTCGCGGCAGACGAGGATTTGGTCAACACGAAAGAGGTTATGTTCAGCGAGGACGAGGTTATGATCAGAGAAGACGAGGCAGAGGCTGGCAGCCACACTATGATGGGGCCAATCAACATGGCGCGAGTTACTCCTACAACGAGGGCCACGATATCCAGGGGACTGGATCTTTTTTTACACAAGTAGAACACGATAATAATGGTATAAATAATGTGGTAGTATATACTAGCGATACGCGAAAAATAGATTGGATATTAGATAGTGGATGCTCAGACCACATAATAAACGATGACTCTTATTTTTCTGAATGCGAAAATTTGAAAAACCCGATAAATGTAAAAATTGGAGATGGTCGAATTTTGGAAGGCACAAAAGTTGGAAGAATTTTAACTTACTTTATGGTAAATAAAATGAAAATGAAAATAACGATATCCAATGTATTTTACGTAAAAGAAATGGATATGTTCGGTACGGAAAATTCACGAACAACGCACAGATACGATTTACTATACGCGAGCACGTTATTTCCCGATTCGCCGAATTCTGCTCGCCAACTTAATTTTGAGCAGATAATTCAAAATGTTATCCAGAACAGTAAGTTTAGTGAGGAATCGCGTTTCGTCCCGGATCCGCTAGAGGACTCGTCAGTAAGGCTGCGCTAGCGGAACCTGCCTTAAACGCGACGGATCTTGACTGATGCGATCCGTTTTAGTTCTTTGCTAATCCTGATGGATAGATGCAGAGAATGTATGAACGACAATTTTTAGCACCGAGGACTGGAGAGTATCAAGGCTCGAGTCAGACTCATCCCTTGAATTCGACTTCCAGCTCCCAGGCCAGTCTTGTGAGGATCCTCTCTCGAGAGGGCGGTCCTTCCGTTGGGCATTGGCGATGTATCACCGATGGTCATGTGAAAACTGTGCTGATTGGTTCCTGCTGATCACTTCAGTCCCCAATCAACACTCTCGAAGCTGTTGAGGCCCCCTTCTATCCTAGAGAAGGAGTGGGTTGTTACCTGAGTCTGTTTAGTGACGACTCTCGGAAATTTGAAACCGAACTTATCGGCCAGAAAGGATCCTTCGCAGGGACGAGGTTTATGGCGTGTCGTAAATTAAAGGCACTACGAAGAAAATAACATTTGGCGATGTCCCAAGTGGTCGCCAGATGTTGTCATGGTTTAGTTAATCCTCGAAAAAACTATGCAGTCACGAATTTGCCATAAAACAATTCCGAGCGGAAAACCCCACGTGCAACAGTTCCTTCTGAACGGAACATGCTCCCCCTCGTTGATCGATTCAATCGATCAATATTGAATTTGATTATAGTTGTTGGCTTACTTGGATTTATTTCAATGCCTTGACTTCGTACAGCTAGGCACTGTCTATGTTGGGAAGAGGTGCTAACTTGGTGACGTTTCGCTTGTAAACGCCGTTGTTGGTTCGGACGGTAACTGCTCTTATGATTCCGTCTGCTCCTGCATGTGTCTGCTGAACCCGACCCTAGTGCCAGCACAGAGGTGGGAGGTTTTCACCTTTTAGTACTACAATAGTTCCTTCATCGATGTTGTGGGACTTCGTGGTCCATTTGTGGCGGAGGTTGAGCTGGTGAATGTACTCCTTATACCAACGGGCCCAAAAATTTTGTTTGACCTTTTGAACATGTTGCCACATGGATAAACGATTTGATGAAGTCCTGCTGAAATCAGTCTCGGCAGGGCACGTTAAAGAACTACCAATCAGGAAATGGCCAGGCGTAAGAACGGAGAGATCGTTAGGGTCGGATGAAAGCGGCGTGAGAGGACGATTGTTCAAAATTGCTTCTATTTCAATAATGAAAGTGTTGAATTGTTCATGGGTGAACAATTCTTCGCCTACGACCCGTTTGACGTGGTGTTTGAAGGCCTTGACGGCCGCTTCCCACAGTCCACCGAAATGAAGGGACAGTGCTGGCATGAAATGCCACGAGATTTCCTTGGACGCGAGAAATTTTTGCAGTTTGTCGTCTTTCGAAATGTTATGATAATGTTCAGTCAATTCGTTATTCGCTCCCACGAAATTCGTACCATTATCGGAATAAATGTTTTTACAAATACCTCGCCGAGCGACAAATCGTTTAAGTGCCGCAATGAAGGCTTCGGTAGTCAGGTCGCTCACTACTTCTAAGTGGACGGCCTTTGTCGCAAAACAAATGAATACCGCCACGTAAACCTTAATACGGGCCCGATTCCTGAACCGTCGTTCCTTTACAAAGAATGGACCGCAATAATCCACTCCGCTGCTAATGAACGGTCGACCCTCGGTGACGCGTGCCGCAGGTAGATCGCCCATAATATATTCGACTGTAGGTGGATTGAATCGGAAACATCGGACGCATTGTCGTATTATTTGACGCGTGGCATTTTTCCCGTCAATTGGCCAATACAGTTGTCGTACATCATACAAGGTGGCTGTAATACCGGAGTGATGATTCCTATGATGTGAATCTCGAATTATCAGTTTGGTGATATGATGGCCCCGTGGTAGAAGTATCGGATGTTTTTGTTCGAACGGTAAGGTGGAGTTATGTAATCGCCCTCCCACATGCAATATCCCTTTGTCATCGAGGAACGGGCATAATGGCTGCAATTTGCTGTTGTTTGATAACTTGCCGGCGCTTATTTCCTGTATGTCGGGTTTGAATGTGGTTTTTTGAAGCAAATGAATGATTCGCAGATTTGCTTCGAGTAGTTCATTGACCGTTAAAGGTCCTGCGACGCGATATTTTGGTCGAAAACGCAGGCAATAAGCAATGACACGCCTGAGTTTTTGAATGCAGGAATATCGTGTTAGAATCGCATCAGTTAAATTTATCCGACCGACCAGACACGTTACCGTTCGCAATTCCGGTGGGTCCTTACATATGGAGAATTTCGCGGTTGGCCATGCTGATTGTTCCTGGGCGAGCCATTCCGGCCCATACCGCCATAAGCTGTTGTTAATAAATTCAGCTGAAGTGATTCCTCGTGAAATGAGATCAGCCGGGTTCTCTGCGGATCGAATATATCGCCATGATTGAACGTCTGTTTTACGTTGAATATCGGCCACGCGGTTCGCGACAAAGGTTTTCAGTGTAGATGGTTGCTTGTTCAACCAGCTCAAGACGATGGTTGAGTCGGTCAAGAACAGTATCTGCTCAATATTATTTCGTAGTGCATCTTGTACTGTACGAACCAATGTAGCTAGGAGTGCGGCACCGTATAACTCTAAACGTGCAAGAGTCAACTGACTCAAGGGCGCGACGCGGGATTTCGCGCAAAGTAAATGCGTGTCAATGCTCCCGACATGATCTATTGTCCGCACGTACAAACAAGCACCGTAAGCCCTTTCGCTCGCGTCGCAAAAACCGTGTAATTCGGTTCGTTTTGCGTCCTTGAGTCTCACGTGGCGGTTGAATTCGATGTTGTTCAATAATCCTAAACCACATTTAAAGTTAACCCATTCTGTATGGACGTTGGCTGGGAGTGATTCGTCCCACGTGATCTTTAATGCCCAGAGTCGTTGCATTAAGATTTTGGCGACAATGGTGATAGGCCCGAGCAACCCTAGCGGATCATATATTTTAGCAATCGTTGACAAGATATTCCGCTTGGTAACCTCGGTCGACCATGTGGGTTGGACAGAATAGCGAATACTGTCATGTCGCGCATCCCATGATACCCCTAGTGTTTTCATTGCTGTTGCATCGCCTAGGATCTTCGGGTGAATCTGCTCTTCGCTCAACCCTGAGAGGAGTTTGGGTTCGTTGGATGCCCATTGTCGTATATTTACACCACCTTTTTTTAGCAAAGATATGAATTGATGATGGATGATTTTCGCTTCATCGATCGAATCGGCGCCGGTCAAAAGGTCATCGACGTATAAATCCCTTTTGAGCAGTGCTGCTGCTTGAGGAAATTCGGATTGCTCATCGTACGCAAGTTGGTGGAGGCATCGAACGGCTAAATATGGCGCTGGAGCAAGCCCGAAAGTGATAGTGTTCAATTCAAAGGTAGCAATATTTCCTTGCGGATCGCGCCACAGGATTCGTTGATAAGCGCGGTCCTCAGATCGTACAAGAAATTGGCGATACATCTTTTCAATATCTCCAGTAATAACATAAGCATGCATCCTAAATCGCAATAAAAGTGACAGAATATCATCTTGTAAGGTGGGGCCGATTCTAAGCGTGTCGTTTAACGACAAATTTGTGTTTGTTTTTGCAGATCCGTCGAAAACTACGCGGACCTTGGTTGTAGAACTTGATGGTTTGACAACGGCATGATGCGGCAGGTAGAACCCCGGCGTGTGGACGGTTCCTACCTGCGCCATATGCCCGAGCGCACAGTATTCTTCTAACACCCTTGCGTATTGCTGTTTCAACTCTGGGTCGCGTTCCAATTTTCGCTCAAGCGCCAAAAAACGGTTCAATGCGCGTGAGCGTGATTCCCCTAATTGCCCTTTCTTATCGTTAAACGGCAACGCTACAATGTATCGCCCAGACTCGGCACGCTCTATGGTGGCGGCAAAATGCTCTTCACACGCCTGGTCTTCGGATGAACGAAATTGTTTTGTTGCTCCTTCCTCGACTTCCCAAAATTTTTGCAAATCAAATTGCAAGTTTGTGATGAAGGTTTTATGATTCGATTGAAAAGTTGCGGAGATGCCGCCTCCTATAATCCATCCGAGCTGTGTCTTTTGTAAAATGAGATCGATGTTGCGTTCTTTAGATAAATTAATTTGTCCGATACTGAGACAAGAGAGTGCTGGTCCGGTTCCGAGAAGCATGTCAATTTTTCCAGGACGATGGAATTCTGGATCTGCTAATCGGATATTCGCCGGAATGTGAAGATTGGATCTGTCTATTTGACTATCAGGTAATAATCCAGCAATTCGTGGTATGGTGCAAAAAGTCAAGGTACGTTGATAATTTGTCAGTCTTGATTTTATTGTCGCGGTCACAAGACTGTTTGTCTTGGTATTAAGTTGATCCAGCGCTTCAATAACTGCGGTTTGTCGGGTTGTCGGTAATTGCAATTGTTTCGAGAGTTCATCAGTTATGAGATTCGCGCTAGAGCAGGTATCGATTAACGTGCGACATAACACCGGGTTTTGGTCGCGATCGAGTACATAAATTTTTGCGGTTGTTAGCAAGCCGTTCGTCAAACCATCTGAAATGAAAGTTTTGAAACGTGGTGGCTGAATGATCGAGGTAGTTCGCGCTAGTCATGCTTCCTTATTGGATTCCTTTGACTTTATGTGTGGTGCGATTGCAAGCAATTCGGGCAGACCTTAGCCGCGCGGACGGCTACCCACCGTTCTTCTATTGACATATTCAAAAACTTGGGGCATCCGAATACCTGGTGCGATGTCGAATCACATATTTTGCATGTTAGCGTGGAGGTTGTTGTTACGAATGCGCGTTTCTTTGGAGCTGGTGCAAATGAATTTCCCTTGGAAGTTGATTCCCAAGCCCGTTTCGGTGTTCGCGTCCGGAAATTCGCTGATGTTCGTTGACTTTCTGGCGCCGCGTGTCTGAATTGTCTATTGCTTGTCTCTGTTACGTGTGGTTTTCGCTGATGCGACGCGTTGCGGAGATGTTTGAAAATCTCGGTAATGTTGGGCATTCGCGTATCGGTCAACGTTTGCTCCCATGCCTTGCGCGTATCACAACTCATGCGATCTATAGAGATGCTTGTTAAGAGATCATTCGCAATGTCCTCCCAGGACCGGCCGAGCGATTGTAGTGAACGGATGTGCGACTGCATATGATTTATCAAATCATTGATTGAATCTGCTGAATCATCTGGCATTGCGGCCGTATTTAACAAAAGCGAAGTGTGTCGTAGAACAAGAGCGCGATTGTTATCATAAGTCTCTATTAATTGAGCCCACGCGGCCTTGTAATTTTCTTCACTTATGGTGAATGACTCGATAGAAGATTCGGCCTTTCCTGAGAGAGATAACCGTAGGTAATTGAAACGTTGAATATCGGTAAGCCCCGGGTGTCCGTGAATCAAACTTAGGAAGGCATCCTTGAAAGTCAACCATTTTTCTAGACGGCCGTCGAAACGCGGAAGGTTGATTTTTGGCAATTGCACACCGATACTGCTGTTAGACGTTGATGGAGCGGGTGAGTCGGTTACAATTCTAGAGGTTTGAACTTGCGTGGACGGAGCAGCCTCTAATAATTGAATGGCATTTGCAATTGCGTCGTCGAATGAAATAGTCACGGCTTCGCGTTCGGCCTCAATCTCGTCGAAATCTTCATGTTGCCCTAGTTCGTCCTGGGCATCGTTAAATATGTCAAACTGCTTTTTTAGACGATCTAAGCGTTCGCAAAGTTTCGTCCGCTCGGTCGTCGAATCATGATACTCTTCTAAATATTTCGCGAAGATGGTTATTTGCGATTTGAAAACGCGCCGTTTGTGTTTCAAAGTACGGATCCGTTGACTTGTCTCGTTCGCGCTAGCCATTTTTTCGGAGGATGTAAATATAGGTTCGCGAATTGAAGTTCCTGATCGGTAAATTCAAATAACGTGCCTACCTTGTACTGATGTGGATGACTGCTGTTTTCGACTGTATCCCCGTGCAGACTGCTGTTGTTGTGGTGCTACTGCTCGGATGCTGTCAATCTCGGGTAGGATGCTGCTTCCACTGGCTTCTTAGCAATGACTGCTGCGTGTGCGATTAAGGCTCGCTGATTCCTCTGATGTTCTTGAGTAGACTGCTGGATGCTGCAGCCAACTGTTCAGTCGCTTATTCACGAACTGCACCCACTAGGTCACAATCCGGCTCGAAGGACCAAATATGTTCGGTACGGAAAATTCACGAACAACGCAAAGATACGATTTACTAGACGCGAGCACGTTATTTCCCGATTCGCCGAATTCTGCTCGCCAACTTAATTTTGAGCAGATAATTGAAAATGTTATTCAGAACAGTAAGTTTATTGAGGAATCGCGTTTCGTCCCGGATCCGCTAGAGGACTCGTCAGTAAGGCTGCGCTAGCGGAACCTGCCTTAAACGCGACGGATCTTGACTGATGCGATCCGTTTTAGTTCTTTGCTAATCCTGATGGATAGATGCAGAGAATGTATGAACGACAATTTTTAGCATCGAGGACTGGAGAGTATCAAGGCTCGAGTCAGACTCATCCCTTGAATTCGACTTCCAGCTCCTAGGCCAGTCTTGTGAGGATCCTCTCTCAAGAGGGCGGTCCTTCCGTTGGGCATTGGTGATGTATCACCGATGCGGAACTTGCATTCGAAATAAAATGCACAACTTGCCTTTCCAAAATAACCGCAGCAAAGCAAATGAAATCTTAGAATTGGTGCATACCGATTTAAATGGACCTCATAATAATACCGGGTACGATGGGTCCAAATATTTCTTGACTTTTATAGACGACTACAGTAAATGCGCATTAATCTATACATTGAAGTCAAAAAGCGAAGTCCACAAATGTTTCTTTGATTATATAAATAAAGTTGAAAATTTTACTAGCAAGAAAATAAAGAGACTAAGTTGTGATAATGGCAAGGAATACATGAATAAAGATATGTATAGTTTATTAAGCGAAAAGGGGATTTTCGTAGAACCTTGTCCACCTCCCAGGTAGCACCGTACGTCCATGGGACGTCCGTTTTAGGTACCGTTTACGTCCATACGTCCTATGTCCGTTTTGTATGTCCCACGGACGTCCCTGACACCTAAATTTCGGACGTCCCACGGACGTCCGTTTTTTACGTCCTAAGGACATCCGTGGGACCAAAATTTCGGATTTCCCAGGGACGTCGTTTTTTTCGTTTTAAGGACATCCGTAGGACCTAAATTTCGGACGTCCCAGGGACATTAGTTTTTTCCGTCCTAAGGACATCCGTAGGACTTCAATTTCGGACTTAGAACTTCAATTTTATATCTCGTCGGAGTACTCAGTTTTTACGCGTGAGACATATATTAATACATATATATATATTCGAATTTCCTCATATATTTCGAATACCTTAATGATATATATATATATATATATATATTATAATAGTTAAGAGCTAGAGAGCGGATCTTTATACAAAATAAAAAATTTGTACTTGAGTTGCATCAAATAACAGAAGTAAAATAGGCATTTGTTTTCTTAATTAATATGTTTAATAGGTTAAAAATAATATAACAATATATAGTATTTTTTTTTCTTAAATTTAAAAATGCCCAGTGGCTCAAGTGATGAGGCTCGCGGTTACGACTCTTGTGATCCCGGGTTCGAATCCCCCGGCACCTTTGAGGTTTTTTCTCAAGTGATATAAAAAAACGTGACACACCGGGATGGTTCAGAATCAACTATAATAAACTGTAGGTCCAATACGATGAATATTATTTAATAAAAAATAAAATAAATAAAAAAAATAAATGGGAGGTGGAAAATGCTGGAGCATTGTTAATGGAATTATAACCCTGAAGGGAATAATTAACAATAACGTAACCTACAGTATTATCAAATTTTCATAATTTTTTATTTACTGAAAAATTCCACATACGTCCCAGGGAGGTCCCAGATAGGTCCGCACGGGACGTCCTATGTACGTCACACTTTGTAACACGGACATCATTCGGACATTTCTGGGACGTATATCGGACGTATATCGGACATATCTCGGACATACGGACATGATTCGGACGTCCCTGGGACATACGAAGGTCCGACTACGGACGTATTTAGGACATCCGTCGGACATCCGAGTGCTACCTGGGCTTATGCTCATGAATTGAATGGGACAGCTGAGCGCTACAACAGAACTATTATGATCTCCGCTAGATGTTTGCTATCTGATTCAAAACTGAATATTATATATTGGCCAGAAATAGTAAAAGCCTCAGCATACTTAAAAAATAGAATCATTACAAATACTGATAAAAATAAAATTCCGTTCGAAATATTCTTTAGAAAGAAACCAAACATTAGCAATTTAAAATTGTACGGAAGTAAAGTTTTCATAAGAGTACCTGAAGTTAAAAGATATTCGAAATGGGACAGGAAAGCGGACATTGGCGTACTTGTGGTTTATGAGAACGTTGGATACAGAGTTTTAGTCAATAATAAAATTATACTCACAAGACACGTAGATTTTGTTGATGAAAATGAGAATTTAGTAGGATTCAAAGGTGAGAAAGAGACTGATAATGAATCGGAAGAAGATTCTGACGGAAGCTCTGAGTCAAACGAAAATTACAAGAGTATGATAAAAAACGATAGGATTGAAAAGGTAGAAACAATAAAAAATAAAAATTTGAGTAATAAATCTGAAGGAAAAATTGATGATGTAGACAATGAACTGAGAAGGTCGGAACGCAACACAAAGAAGCCAGACAGCTACGGTCAAACAAGTTCCTATTATATTTACGTAAACTTTGTAAGTGCAGATAGTCCTAGTACTTATGAAGAGGCTGTGAAAAGTGATGTTTCTGTTTTATGGAAAGAGGCAATGGATCGAGAAATGAATTATTTAAATAAAAATGAAACTTGGCATTTAGTAGAGAAACCAAAAAAGGAGAAAATATTAGATTTAAAATGGGTATTCACGAATAAATCTGATAATCGCAAGAAAGCAAGATTAGTTGTTCGAGATTTCCAACAGAAAGAAATACTGGAAGACGCATATTCTCCAGTAGCAAAAATCCAAACATTAAAGTTACTGTTATCTTATTGTTGTCAATACAGCTTAATGATTATACAAATGGATGTAGAAACAGCATTCCTGAACGGAAAGATAAAATCAGAGGTATTCGTGAAACAACCTGTAGGTTATGACGATAAGAGTGGAAGAGTGGATTTCGACAGTTACATGACAAAATTAGGATTTCAAAGAAGTGAGAGTGACTATTGTCTGTACATAAAACGTGAGAGTGATAACGTAGTATACTTAATTCTATTTGTGGATGACCTATTGATCTGTAGAAAGAACAAAACATTAATCAATGAAGTCAAAAACAAACTGTCAAATAGATTTGCAATGAAAGACTTAGGTGAAGTAAAGACCTACTTAGGAATTAATATTGAATACAATCGTAAGAAATGTGAAATGAAACTAGATCAAAGTAGTTATATAGAGTCATTAGCGAGGCAATATAATATTGAAAATAGTAAACTATATCATACACCGATGGAACAAAACCTAAGTTTGGGACCAGCACAGTCAGCCTCAAACAACATAAAGTATAGAAATCAAATAGGAGCTTTATTGTATATCAGCACTGGAACCAGATTGGACATTAGTTATAGCGTAAATTATTTAAGTCGTTTCCAAAATAATTATGATGAGACCCATTACAAATATGCCTTAAGAATTCTTAAATACTTGTTTCTGACCAAAGGATCAAAATTGATTTACAGAAGAAATTTGAATGCTGAAGCAGAGTTGGGCAAATTTTATTTCGAATAACGAATAAGGAATAACGAATAAAGTCCCTGGATTTATTCGAGAATAACGAATAAGGATATCATTCGCCGAGAATTATTCGTAGCTTGCGAATAACGAATAAATCGTTATTCGTTAGTCACGAATAAATCCCGGGACTTTCATTCGTTATTCGTTATTCTAAATGACGAGAATAAATGCTGCGAATAAGCGCAGCCGCTAGCCGGCACCGACAGCGGCAGCCTTTATGGTTACGGGTAGGAACCCGACACTCGAGTGACTCGAGGCCGAGGCCCGAAACTTCTCGAGACGAGATCTCGGTTGACGATTGATGACATATACAATAGATAACTAACAGTGATTCTTTTAACACAGGCAGTACAATACCATCGATATTTTTTTTATGAGTAAAAAATATTCCATATGGATTTCTTGTAATAGCTGAGCTATTCTCTCGTAACTATGGGTACCTAAATAAATATTAATACAATGTTGTTAATAATTCTATAGTTTCTAACGTAATGTACATTATTACACAATTATATAATTATTACCTCGAAATTTTCGGCGACTTAAATTTCTTCTGTTTATGACGCTTAATCCGTAATTTGTAATGTAATCAGTTTGTAAAAATATTAATAATTATTTATGTATTTGAAAATAATTTTTGTAATAGGAAACAACCTGCAATCTTCAGATGATCAAAAATTTCTCGAAAATAAGAATCATCGACTCTTTAGACTGCACTCACACATATATTCATACACATACACGTCGCTGGTGCGTGCCGCGTGCGATGTCGATGACGCGATGTCATTCGACACCATTATTCGCTGGGCTATTCGAATAAATTTTTATTCGCTGGGCTATTCGAATAAATTTTTATTCGCTGGACTATTCGAATAAATTTTTATTCGCTGGGATTTTCGAATAAATTTTTATTCGCTGAGTTATTCGAATAAAAATTCATTCGAATAAAAATTTATTCGAATAAAAATTTATTTGAATAAAAATTTATTCGAATAACCCAGCGAATAAAAATTTATTCGCAATTTTTATTCGCTGGTTATTCGAATGAAATTTCATTCGAATAACGCCCAACTCTGTGCTGAAGTAATAGACTGTTTTGTCGATGCTGACTGGGCTGGGGATAAAGTAGACAGAAGATCCACTACTGGATACATAATAAGACTTTTCGGAAATGTAATATTCTGGAAATCAAAAAAACAAGGTAGTGTGACAAAATCGTCAACAGCCGCCGAGTACGTAGCTTTATCAGAAGCAGTTAGTGAAATTAAATTTATAAGAAAATTGTTGAAAGATTTTAGAGTAAATATCGAGACACAACGAAAATTTACGAAGATAACTCTGGTGCTATGGAAAAACAAAGAACTCTAAGTATATTGAAGTTCATTACCACTTTGTGAATGAATGTTACAAGGGCAAAGAAATTGATATTATAAAAATAGACTCAGAGAATAACATAGCTGACATTTTAACGAAGGCTCTGGGGAGAAACAAGTTTGAAAATTTTAGATTACTATTGAATTTAACAAAAGAATATTAAGCTCTGTGCTCAGAATAATAAGTAAGAAAAGGGATCTTTAGTTCAAAATTGAAAAATGTATAATCTATGTAAATACAGCAAGATAGAGCAAACCAAAACGATATGAACATGCAGCGCAAAAAAATTGAGGAGGTGTATTAAAATATATCGCAATTTGATGCGCTGCACGAGACGGACTGCGCGCTGGACAGAGTGGATACGCGCACAGCTTAGGCAAGCTAGCCATGTTGTATTCGGTATGAGAAAGACGATGTGTGTTTGCCGCGTGTATCGAAGTATGTTTGTTTAATCCAAAGTATTATATAATAAATATTATTATAATATATATATACAATGAAGAAGAAGTGTCTATATAAATCTATTTCGGCGATCCCGCACCACAATTATTAACAATTCCTTCAGAGCTCGTTTACAACAATGTATCGACGCAGACGGCCATCATTTCGAACATTTATAAAATACAGGTATTCTGCTTCCATATTTTAGTTTTATACGTTTTTTCTGTCCTTGACCTTGAATGACCTTGGACTAATTATAGTCACTGAATTCCTAATGAAAGGGACTATCATTGTAGGTGTTTAAAAAAGGGTGGTTCCATTTAAAAAAGTCAAGGTGACCTTGAAATCTCCAAAAAAATGACATAAAAACAAAATTTTTTTTTGATGACCAAGTTTAAAAGTTTTTACAAATATCTCGTAAACTAAAGTCGCAAGCCAAAAAGTCTAAAGGGAAATGTTGTTCAGAATCATGGTCTTGAGAACATATCCAAAGCTCATTGAAATCGGGGACATAATCGAGAAACTCTTGTTTGTTGCGACATCGCGGCGCGCGGCGTACAGACAACGCTCGACTCCCGGCGCGCCGGTCTAGATCGCGCTCTGATTGGTCCGTGTTTTTCGTTAATATCTCCTAAACAAAGCCGCAAACGCCATTTTTGTAAAGGAAAATGTCGCTTCAAATGACCCAAGGAACCTCCCATTTCCCGCTTACGCAGAAGTTTTGGGACACCCTGTATATATATATTTTTGCTAGAAATGCATGAAAACCGCCGTCTACTGATTTCATACCTCATTATTTGTGCTGTGATACAAGTGTCACTGGAATTTTTATTAGTGCATAGCTATGTGGTGACAAGTGTAAATAGTGATCGCGAGTGTGCAAAATTATTTATCATAACAACAGTGAAATTGAAGGTCCGGATCATTGACCTCACCCTGCATCCCTTGGGCCTTACATTATCGGATACCTGCTATTAACCACCAGCTGTGCGGTTCGTTGACCTGACCGGTACAACCCTTGGCTTTCGACACTGCCGCATACCTGAGGCCAGCTGTACAGTTCGTCACCGAGTGGCCTACTCTTCCAAGCAGCAAGTGGATTAACGGCTAAATAAGTGAGTTTTTACAATACGTAATTCTAAATTGCCTACTCTTTCGTTTGTTCATTTCTTCTTCGCGGTGATCCGCTAACGCTCCAGCGAGGGGATCCTCCTGACGCGCCGTACCAACTTTGCCAACACGCGTCTAGGTTGCGCTCTGATTGGTCAGTATTTTTCGTTAATAACTCCTAAACGAAGCCCCGGCGGGCATTTTTGCAAAGGAAAATGTTGCTTCAAATCACCCCAGGAACCCCCCATTTCCCGGAAGAACGATAGTTTTGGGACACCCTGTATAACGGTGTAAGGGAAAATAAATTTCAAGGTCATTTTTATGAGATTTCAAGGTTATTGATTGTTAGGAAATACATCGATGTATTGGCTTGATCGTGGCAGCGACACCTGCCGGAAGTTAGTTGTCACTATGTGTTCCATGCGAAGCGATCGCGGCAATAGACTGTTCATATAATTATACGTCATATTTATCCAAATATATATTTATATTGTGTGTGTGTGCTCAAGTGCGTGAACAATTCATTTATATTCCAACCCACTAACAATCTGACAGGTTATGGGCCCAGACTGCGCATAAATGAAAAACGGAAGAATTCACGCGAACTAACCTAAAAAAAAAAACGTGGTCCTCGATCAAGGAAAAATGGCAGCACTACACGGCGCGCAAAACATCGATAAATTGTACGACGAAAATTATGAATCATGGAAACTCCAAATGAGAAGCGTACTCATCTGCAATGAGCTATGGTCATATGCAAACGGTGACGAAACCAAGACGGAAGAAAACCGAGCCGCATGGAACAAGAAGGATCAGAAAGCATTAGCTATGATAATGTTAAGTATGACACGTGGTCAACTAAACCACATAAAGAAGACCGAAACATCGCACGAGGCGTGGACAGAATTAGAAAGAATATACGAATCGAAAGGACCAGTTCGAAAAGCCACGCTATACAAACAATTGTATCGTATGAAAAAAGATTCTGAGACAACGATGGCCGCTTATTTAAACGAATTCACATCAAAAGCCGAACAATTGGCAGAGGCTGGTATAAACATTCCGGAAGATTTGTTATCAATCATGCTGCTGGGATCATTGCCGGAAGAATACGAAAATTTTACGGTGGCGATCGAGTCACGCGACGAAATTCCAAATGTGAATAACCTCAAAACGAAGTTGATTGAAGAAGAAGCGCGACAAAAGGAAAGAGATGGCAGATCAGACAAAGAAAAGAAGAAAGACGTCAACAGCGAAGCACTATATACGAAAACATCGAAGTTTACAAAACCAAGAACAAACAATTTCAAGAATACTACGCAAAAACCGCAATCGAGTGCTAGTTTTAGTGGAAAGTGCTACGAGTGCGGAAAAATCGGACATCGCGGAAAAGATTGTTACATACGAAAAACGTATGGTGTTTAGATAGTGCAGCTACGTGTCATATGACGAATGAAAGACAAAAGTTCCGTACGATAAATGAAACTGAACAATCGAACGTATTTACAGCCTCCGATCAAGGCATAATATCACATGGTGTCGGTGAAATCAAATTAAACGTAAAACTAAGTGATAAAAATACAAATCAGATAAAACTAATGAACGCGATATTTGTGCCGGAACTTAGGTATAATTTAATTTCAGTCGCGCAAATCACTAAAAACGGTTTTAAAGTGATTTTTGACAAAAACCGGGCAATAGTTAAGCGCAGAAACGGGTCTGCAGCGATGATAGCGGAGGAAAGAGGCGATTTGTACATAATAGACGTTGTAGAAAATCGTGTTTTTCAAACGAGCGTAAACAACAGTGAAAATGGCGGAAGGTGGCACGAACGTTTGGGTCATTTGAATTTCACTGATTTAAAAAAACTTTATACGAATAATATGGTAGCCGGTATGAATTTAAAATGTAAAAGTGTATATGATGAATGCGTAGTGTGTGCGAAAGCGAAAATCAAACAATTGCCGTACAAAAACTCTGTAAGTCGTGAAAAAGAGAGGCTCGGCCTCATACATTCGGACATTTGCGGTCCAATGGATACAGAATCCCTCGGCGGCGCGAAATATTTTGTAACTTTTATCGACGATTATTCGCGTTATACCGAAGTAGCAATATTGCGTCAACGATCGGACGTATTAACAGCTTTTAAAAATTTCAAAAAGCGCGTTGAAAAAGAAACCGGGTGTGTAGTAAAAAGATTAAGAACGGATAACGCAAAGGAATATATTTCGACAGATTTTTCAAGGTTCTTGGAAGACGAGGGCATTGCAAGGCAGCTTACCGTCGCGTATACCCCTCAGCAAAACGGCGTGGCTGAGCGCGCGAATCGCACGTTAGTAGAGATGGCGCGATGTCTCATGCTTCAAGCAGATTTGCCAAAGTCATTGTGGGCGGAGGCAATAAACACAGCTGCGTTCTTACGAAATAGATGCCCAACAAAATCGCTACAGAACAAAACTCCGTACGAAGCGTGGTTTGAAAAAAAACCTTATATAGGATTTCTGCGAACTATAGGGAGTAGAGCAATAGCGTTGAATAAAATTACAGGTCTAAAGAAACTTGATCCGAAAGGTCAAGAATATGTTCTCGTTGGTTACTCGCAGGAATCAAAAGCCTATCGTTTATAGCTCCGAAATACAAGAAAAGTCATCAAAGCGAGGGATGTTAAATTCTTTGAAAATATCGATTGCGAAAATGTAAAGGCTTATTTTCCAGATTTCCATCCAGAAGAAGATGAAACCGAGGAAGTAAATAAAAACGAAGACGAAGAGATTGAAAACCAACAAAATCAAGACACAGAAAACGACGAAAGACATCGAGAAGACAATTATGAAAATAAACGTGGTCGCGGTAGACCAAGGATTGACCGAACAGGAAGCGTGGGACGACCGAGAAAAATTTACGCAACCCGAAGCACCACCATCGAAGACGAAACAGATGGCGACAGGGAAATTCCAGACGAACCGACAACTATAGACGGAGTATTCGGACGTAACGATACACAATTATGACTGGAAGCGATGAAAAGTGAAATGGATGTATTACGAAGAAATGGAACGTGGTCGTTGGTCCCCCGACCAGAAAATAAAAAAGTATTATCCAACAGATGGGTTTTTAAAATAAAAAGAAACGGAAAAGGAGAAATAGAAAAATATAAAGCACGTTTAGTGGCAAGAGGGCATACCCAAAAGGTGGGAATCGATTATGAAGAGATATTTGCTCCTGTTTCACGCAACGAAATTATACGAACGCTTCTAGCCGTAGCCGTTGAAGAAGAAATGCATGTACATCACGTAGATGTAATATCGGCATATGTGCAAGGAAACTTGCACGACGAAATCTACATGGAACAACCATCATTGTTCAACGAAGAAAATAGCGAAAAAGTGTGTAGATTACATAAACCAATATACGGGTTAAAACAATCAGGACGCGAATGGTACAGACGGTTAGACGAGTATGTAACACAGCAAGGTGGATATAGAAACGAGGCTGACCCATGCCTGTACACGTTCGGCAAGCACGAAAAACGCGTTATAATGACTGTATATGTGGACGATATGGTGATAGCCTCAAAGGACATAAAAGAATTAAATATTGTGAAACGAAAGTTGCAGTCGGAATTCGAGATTCAAGACCTGGGACAAATTACCGACATTTTGGGAATACGTGTTGAAAGAGAGGGAAAAACGGGCAGTCTCAAATTGTCTCAACAAAAATATGTGCAAGAACTGTTGGAAAAATTTAATATGAATCTAGCAAAACCGGTATCTACACCGATCGAATCGAATACAAAAGTCACGAAAGAATTAGGACCGAAGAATGAAGAGGAAAGACAACGAATGAAAAATTGCCCATATAGAGAGCTCGTAGGCAGTTTAGTCTATCTGGCAAACGCAACGAGGCCGGATATAATATACGCTGCAAACGTACTAAGCAGGTTTTGTTCCGATCCAGGTGAAGGTCACTGGATGTTAGCGAAAAGGGTTTTACGATACCTTAAAGGAACAATGGACTATGGCATAAAATATGAGAAAACGGGGTCCAAATTAAACGCCTACTCGGATTCGGATTGGGGCGGAGACGTAGAGGATCGGCGATCATATTCTGGCAGTGTACTGACACTGGCCGGAGGAGCGATCAGCTGGAAGTCGCAGAAACAACATACGACCGCATTGTCAACGATGGAGGCGGAATATGTTGCCCTCGCACAAGTGTCGAAAGAAGTCGTATATATAAAAAGACTATTAAGTCATATGCGCTGTGATAACATTATAGAAAATCCCGTGAGCGTATTCTGTGATAATCAAAGCGCGATAGAGCTTGCAAAAAATGCTGTATTTCACAAAAGAAGCAAGCATATCTATATAAAATACCACTATACGCGACAATTAGTGGAGAAAGGCGAAATCAAAATTGCTTATGTAAGAACCGAGTCAATGCTTGCGGACGTATTTACCAAAGCGCTACCAAAGGTAAAACACGACAGAGCGGTAAAAATGTTAAAATTAGAATAACACGTGTATTTTTTTATTGGGTAAATCTAGCCAATATCGATAGAGAGGGTGTTAGGAAATACATCGATGTATTGGCTTGATCGTGGCAGCGACACCTGCCGGAAGTTAGTTGTTACTATGTGTTCCATGCGAAGCGATCGCGGCAATAAACTGTTCATATAATTATACGTTATATTTATCCAAATATATATTTATATTGTGTGTGTGTGTGCTCAAGTGCGTGAACAATTCATTTATATTCCAACCCACTAACAATCTGACATTGATGTTTTTTTAAATAGAATGATATATTTTCGTTAACGTAATGTTGTTGCTGACAAAATAACGAATTCATGCATGTAACACAATATGACCTTCAAATAACCTTCAACCCAGAAAAATGGTATAAATAAAATTCAACGTGTAAGATTCATTTCATGTACTTCTGTTACGCCAAATGTTCAAAAATGTTCCCTTTGTACGTTTTTTATTTTCGACACAACCAGTTTCACGGAATTTATTTATCAAATTGGAGTAAACGGAAACTGATGGACAATTACGATTAGGAAATCGGTCCTTGTACAACTGCACGGCTTCTCTTAAACACTGTCGACTTTCTGCATAAATGAAAATCATATCAATCTTATCTTCCTTCGAGTAACGCATTGTGAAACGTTCATCGATAAACTGATCGAGAAATCTTAGAAACTATGGAAATCTGATAGCAAGAAGGTTTTCTGAGTAATTAGTAGTGGATAAACACGATTTTGTACGAACATATAGGTGAAGATATATCATAATTGTCCTCCTGTCAATACCGAGTCTGTTATTATGTTGTGTATTGCGATACATTTGAATGTATAGCAGCTCAAGGGATGTATTTTTGAACATTTGGCGTAACAGAAATACATCAAATGAATCTTACACGTTGAATTTTATTTATACCATTTTTCTGGGTTGAAGGTCATTTGAAGGTCATATTGTGTTACATGCATGAATTTGTTATTTTGTCAGCTACATCATTACGTTAACGAAAATGTATCATTCCATTTAAAAAAACATCGATAACCTTGAAATCTCATAAAAATGACCTTGAAATTTATTTTCCCTTACACCGTTATATGTGGCCCTTCAAACAGTGTAACTTTGTCCTACGAAGTTTTTTTGTACAACGAAAAGTAACGGAGATATTTAGGTGTCCTGCTTTATCGAATTCACCCCGTATACATAAATTTAGTCACTCTAGAACTCCCATGTGAAATCTGCATTTTTTCGATTTTTTTGAGGTTTTTGAATTTTTACAAACAAGATTTTCAATTTAAAAATGTGAAACGAATTGCAGACTATGTATTTAGGTGCTCGACATATGTCAGATTTTTCTCGGAATTTCTAAACATCATTAAATATGGAACATAGAAAAAAAACTGATTTTTCGATTTTACCCCATAACTACCCTCCCGATCCTGATATAGGGTTGAAACTTTGCACTGTATCTTTTTTCGTGATGCCCTATCGAACGGCCCATCAGCCATATAATTCAACTCAAGGGCACTTTTCACCATCTTATCAGGCTATACCTTTTAAGCATATTGTAATGTTATTTTTAATGCAACAAAATCATTAAGGAATGAAATCAATTTTCATTTCACTCCTGCTTCCCACAATCAATACCGAACACTTTTATTTTGCGTAAAAATCCGCAGTCTAATAATAATATTCTAATATAATTAACGTGATGTCTAATGCATTCTAGGAAAAAGGATTTAATTTAATTAATAAACCTTTTATGTTTAATTTAATAATGTAGGCAATTATAAACTAATTTAATTTCATGTATCTATAAAGATATGGACATACTCGTAGAACAAAAAAATACTTTCCAAGAAAATAGGAATATATGACGTTGTAAATGTTTTCTATTGAGTAATATTGTGGGAGTTTTTCAATATTTATTATATACGTATGTACTGTAACAAACGTGTTCTAATTAAAATTTGTTACCTAAACCAATTCCAAGTGATTTGACATTTACAAATTCGTAGAAGTTATCTAAACGTGAAATTGTTACACAGAATGTTAATGTGTGACTTGTCTTTTGAGGCCAGACACAGGAAATCAAGAACTGCGAACTGACATTCACAATTCGAGGAATGGCGTGCGCAAAACTTCACCATATATGTGTACTGATCGTTGATCAATAAGTCCCCAGGGCAGTAACGTATTTAACGTCAAGGTCCCACTTTCGAAATAAAATTAAGTACATTCAATATAAAATACTGCATTCAATTTAGCTATTAAAAATATGTAACTCTAAGCTTCTTATGTAATGCTACATCATCGTTTTAAAAATTCTAATAATTCACTATTGATCTTATTAAGTTTACTATAGCTTATATGTATTTAATTAAGTAAACGACTATTTATATAAATTAATTTTAATCTAATAGAGATTTTTACATCAGTTTGCAAATGAGGAATATACATTTTGAAAGAAGAAACAAAATTTTTATAGAAGCACGTGTACAGCAAATACGTGGTTTCCTCCGAAAACTAATTGCCAAATGTGTTTTAAGAAATTTATGACAGTTCATTAACATCGAGATAAGTTTCTTTCTTCGTTTTATTACAAATGCTAGGTGTCAATAAGTTGCTACGGCGCTGCTAAAGGATATTTCATCGCTTGCATTGCACATGTGCAGAACGATTCCTTGTAGCCCTCTACTCTACATGAAGCCATCGGTGTACCAAGATCAAATAGAACCCGTAGACATCGTCTTTATTTTTTTTTACATACTTTTTTTATTGTCTTACATTTTGCTACACAATTTATTTGGTTCCCTTGTAACTTCAAATAAATCCGTTATATTTAAATAGTTTCTTTAATGTTTCATACTATTTGAAAAGAAAAGGAATTTCACTTCTCATCAATCATTATATTTAGTATGGTTCATTAATTTAAATTACATCTAATAATTTTTCTGTTTATGTCGGAGATTCATTTAAAATTTTTTTCGTCTATCTGCTTCTATTGTCTGTTTTTCCACGTATCATTCCACTAATCGTAATCATTGTTTGGAAATTTTTATGCTGCTTTCTAAATTAAATTCAATTTGTTACTGCTCTTTGAATTAACAATTATTATTGTTTCAATAGTAGATATTATTTCAAACATAAAGACAATGATAAAAGCTACACTGGTTACAACTTTAATAAATTATGAAAATAATCTCTATCCAGCACAAGTTAATTCTAAAGCCATTAATGAAATCAAATTAAAATTCGTAAGTATTACATAAAATTATGAAAATAAAAATAAGACAAATTCAATGAATCTGTACAATATGATATTATTGTTACTATAAGCACATACTTATTATCAATAGTAGTATACAAATGTTTCTTGCTTGTGGTATTCCTCCAGTCGAGTAAATGCAACTTAAAGTATCACAATAAATCTTGTAAGAATTGATAGAGACTATTTGCAGAGTATTTGTTTTGCGTAACAGGTAAGAACGAGTAACTGAATTGTACTCAAACGTTTTAATATATTTGCCCTCATGTTACTGGATATACATATATAGTACTTAATATCGATAAAATGTAATTGTTATGAAAAATAATATATAATAATATAATAATAATAATATCTTTAATCCTTAAATGGTACAGTGTTTGCTCAGATTATGAAGTATCATATTACGACCTTTCTAAAATTCTCTACACATTTTTTCAGATACTTTTAAGTTTATAATTTTAAATTACACAATCCAAATGTTCTAAGGAAATTAAAGAAACTTGATATTTGCAATTATCACACAATACAGTAGCGAAAGTTAGTGTACTGAAATTTTGTTGGAGTCATGAGAGACTCCTGTATACCAATTAAGGGTTAATAGAGGAATAGTTACGACTCATATGAATGGCTGATGCTGATTAAGAAATGAGCCGGCTTTGTGGTAATATTTCCATTGACCAAAGAAAAATCAACTAACATTCTCGGTATGTATCTATATATGTACGTAGTCTCTGGGTCGTTAGAAGGGTGGTCGAGTTGAGGAAACGGGAAAGCTGGGGGCTTCGAAGGGGTGCCGACCGACTCCGATCTTCCTCCGAAGGTGCACGGTAGCATTCGACGAACGTATACGAGAACGTCCGAAGCTAGGCCGAGTAGATGACGTTCCACAACGTGACGACGATATGGCTGCTGAGTTCGATTTTCGCGAAAGGAAAGCACAGTGTTACCGTCGGTCGGTTTAAATCGTCGCCTGTCCTCGAACAAGAACGAAAAAAGACAGTGTCAATAAAGTGTTGTGTCAACCAGTTCGAAAAATGAGCAGGCAATTTGCGCGCGTGATTTATTTTTACCCCTTCCCTCCCTTTGCTCTTGCTCTTACTCCCGCCCTCGTTCTCGCTCTCGCTCTTTCATACTCCATTTTATTCACTCTCCCCATTTTGTGACTCACTCGTGTTTCGTTTGGCCTGCAACCGAACACAACATCGCGTCGCGTCGCGCAATACGACGATTCGACTATTATTTGTTTACATTTTCTGTTATCCCTCCCTCTTGTCAGATGCATTTCCACTGTGTCCATACTCTGTAAAGAAATAATAATAACGATGACAGTGTAATTGGTAAACACGACGTTTAAACAGAGGCAAGGGTGCTAAGATGGTCCGCACAAAGTTACCGACATGCATAATTGTCAACAGACAGAGAGGTCGGGCTCGTAGATCCTGAGATCTATGAGGAATCTCGGAAGAGGGGCGTGGTACGCAATAGAAAATAGAATACTGCGCGTCAAGTTTCAGCTTAACTGAATTTTCCTCCTCCGTTTCGCGATCCCCGTCTACGCCCCCGTTCCGTCTCCTTTCTTGCTCGGCCGTTCCTCGTGAATCTGTAGCCGCCTCTTCTGTTCGCGTTGTGGTATCTCTGTGTTCGTCGCCATGGAAATTCTGATCGGCGTAGAAGCGATAGCGGTGTCGTCAAGGTGGTTGGTGCTGATGGCTGTGCTGGTACTGGTAGTGGTGCTGGTGGCGGTACCGCTGCCAATGGTGTAGCGCGGGTGTGCGCGCGCGGTGCTGTTTCGACAGCATACAGTGCGGACGGTAGCTTTAAACTCCGCGGAAGAAGGGCCGTGAGCTCGACCGTGCTCCGATGGCCTGATATACACTACGAAACGCGTATATGAAGCTATACTGCCCTGACTCGTCGAGTGAGTAGTAGTTTACGTTAACACATACCGATACAGTCAATTTACAGTTTCGAACGGTTCTCAAACGACCGATTCGAATTTCGTTTCTGCTTTCTCCTATGTCCTATACCCTCTTCTACACTGTGACTGCTGTCTCATTCGTTAACCCACTTCGCATACCATCACGTAAACGCTAGCAACGTTCCTTCGTCCTTGTCCGAGTGAATCCTGTGAATATCAGTGTCTGCTCTGTGTCAAGGATAGCCTACTGGATTGTTTTTCTTTCGCAACCCTTGCGAGTTGCTTATTCGGTTGGTCGATTCTCAACCGAATGGACGATCAGATCGAGGGAATGACGATGTGTCATTATATTCTATAATACGATTGGTTTCCGATGGTTTCGCGGTCCGGTGTCATATCGAAAATATCGAGGTGATAGAAAATCGTAACGTGTACGTGTACGTGTGCGTGGAAAGGCTGCAATGAATATCGAACACGTATTCCAGACAACTAATGACAACTTCAAGAATGCAAACCGAGTCATATTCGTAATTTCTTGCAGTGTGCTATCAAATTTTCTCGCGGAGAAATTCAAAATGGTGAAGAAATTGGATCGTTGCTATGATTCATTCCCTTTTTAATTGGTCAATTTCATCAATTCATCGAGGAACAAATTACAACAGAAAACTTTTTATGCATGTGTATGTATTCCGTACGTCTAGACATCATAATTTATTTTTCATAATATTCCTGTAAGATTTCCGGTAAAACGTAGGTAAATATTAAGATAGAGATTTTGCTGATCCGTATGATAAAAGTACAGATAACTTATTGTTACTCTCCGTCTACATTATATTCAGCATAGCTATTGCTATAGTAACGATTCAACGAAAGTCGAACGATGCGAATGCACTTTCCTGTTATCGAACTGCGCCCATCCGTAACTCTTGGCAATTGTGTTTTTTTCATGGAAGTCAGCTGTGTTTACAAAGTTGTTCAACCGAATATGTGGAATAAAGTGTGTTAATTAAGCCAAAGTATTGCTTCCTTCAGTAAGTGCAACAGTGATCGTCAGAAATTATTAGTTCTACTGAAAAACATTTTTTTGTTTTCTTTCTTTCTTTTTGTTTTGTTATCAATTTAAACCGTTTCGTGTTTGCTTCGTGATTAGTTCGATATGTTTTCGTTGAATGTCGGACAAAGTGCAATTGTAAAAATATATCGTGGCCTAGTTGTCCGCCCCACGGTTGCAGTACATCGAGCATTCTTCAATATTATATGAAGTATCTTTGTTTTCAAGTTTCTTAACTGTTCTGAAACGATATTTTATAGGTATCCTTGTATTGAACGCTAGGTGTACGGAACATTAAAACTGACGTGATTACATTACATTACTTTACTTTACATTATAAATAAGTACATTACTTTAATTTATAAAAATAACAAGAATGCGTCTATCCAAGTTTTTAGCCATTTTTTCTAATATATACACAAAGAAATAAGTTTGTTGAATTCTTCATGAATCTTTACAATCTCGATAATCTCAAACTGAAAATATTAGAACTCGTCATTTTGACATGTCCCGCAAACCTAGTCCTAATGCTGTACTCCATATTGTACAAGATTTACAAATTCAAATTTCTCAACCAGTCATAGTGATTTTCATTTGATTTAATATGAGATTGTGAAAAGTAAATATGTATCACGTAAAGCCGATACTACAAACTCGATTTGACTCGATCCGAAATGCTCAATCACGCGTAAGATTTACAATTAGAAATTTTATGCGTTCACATCTCTTAATACTGCGTAGTAGTAATTTTAAACGACACTTTTATTTTTCTGCGTGAATGGAAAATTTTATTGTTATTAGTTACTCATTGATCTTTTGTTTGTCCTTGTTGTAATCTAACGCAACGAAAGAGCGTAGAAACATGTTATAAAGTTGGTCCATTTCCATTTATTTACCAAAGAGCTGCTACCCCACATTTAGAAAACTAAGGATTCGACACTGATTCTGGATAAGATAAAAATACTGTTCCATTAATTCACATCTTGTTAACCGTTCTTACGTTTCTTAGTTCAATTGATTACGATAACATTACTGAAACTCACATAATCGTAATTTCAAATCATTTTCCCGTGGTTTCATAATTCAATATATTTTTAACTACATGCTGAATATATTATCAGAACTTTGATTTATCGTCACATGTGTTTTTTAAGTACTGAGTACTAAGTTTCTTGAATCTTCAATCTTCAATCTTCATCTTGAGTAGTGGATTTTGGACAGATTTAGACTTAAACCTAAATTTATTTACTGTTATTTAGTAATACAGAAAATATTTATTATTACTTCTCAGCATATGTAACTCCTGTATTCATTATCATAATTTACTTTTTGCTATTTATTTTCTGTTATTATTATTGTTATGTATTACCAGAATAAATTTACAATTGATCAGTAGTTGGCTTTGTAGAATACTTTCTTTTTGCAACGAAAGTATTCTGATTTGGACAGATTTATTGAAACTTTCAGTAATATTCTTTAAATAAACATAATTTTTATACAGTCTCGCCAATCTCAATGATACCATAAAAATATAAATAATCATTTCTCAAAATCATCGGAACATATTTATTTTTTCTGATTAAATATTTTGAAAGAAAGTGTAACAACTTAAAAGAATATCAATTAGATTGGCAGTGTAATAAATGTATATTGATCAATACTCCCTATTCGAGTAGTATTTGTTTTATTGTCTTAATGAATTTGCTTATGCAGTCTCTCGAAAACTAATTAAGACAAGTGTGTACTATACATATAGGTCATTATATTGATGAATGAAATCATTGAAATAAACGATTTAGTGAGAAATCCAGAACTTGATTTAACAAATGGAGTTTGAATTCTGTATCTTTCAAATTAATGATATAAAAAAATTTAGTTTTTTCGTGTCAATAGTTACTCAAGTGGCAACAATTTGTTTACACTTTGGCAGGGGCACACATATACTTGTATATATATGTGGTACATTACAGTCCAGGATATCACAAACAACTTCGACTAACTCTAGTTTAAAACAATTAGACAGTGTGAAACAGATCATAGAACAATCTTAATTGTTTTAATATACATTTTATGTACCAAGATAGTGAAATCGTGCTTCCTGTATAAAATACAGGGTGTACCAAAAAATTGTACCTCCTTGAAAGGGATGATTCCTCAGATCATTTGAAGTCATTTTTTCCTTTACGAAAATCATCTTCGTTAAATGCCTTTGTTAAATGGAACCTGTCGCCGAGCTAGAATCCGCCCGCTGTAGCCGTGCTCTGAGTGGCACGAGTTTTTCGTTAATAACTCCTTCACAAAGCCGCGGAGGACATTTTCGAAAAGGAAGAAGTTACTTTACATGATCTCCAAAATCACCTCTTCAAAGAAAGTACAAAATTTTTGAGAAATTCAGTATATGTATCGAAGACGTATATACATATATGTATATTACATTTTCGAAAAATAAATTTAACCTCGCCTTTCATTATCTTTTTCTAAAAGAATGTAAGGTAGTTACTTACAAAAGGGTACTCCCTCTCCGATTTCAATCTTTGAAATATGTTGTCAGGAATATGACTCTGAACAACTTGTACATATATGTATGTTACCGTCGCTCGGTCTTAATTTTTGAGATAATTACAAAAAACTACGGATACCCACTTCAGCGAATTCTCCATTTTTAAATGATCCAACTCGTACTTTAAGCCGGGGAGGGGTTCAACCCCCCTTCGTCTCCATCCAAAGAACCTATCCCATACCTAATCAAAATTCAATAAAACCAGCGGAATTCGCAGTACGAGATCTAACAGTTTTGTACAGCGTGTCACAAAATTATATGTCGCGGACACTATAGCGCGATTCTACACCCCGATTTAGTTGAAAATGACATAAGTAACCCACCGCAAAACCATAGGGCGCAACTCAACCGTTCTCTTCAAAAATGATGTTCAAGTTCACATCATTTTTGAAACACCTCTGTTCATAATATTCTTTTACATCAGCTATAAGCTTACTCGTTGTGTAGAAAATGATCAGAAACATGATACTGATATTTCCCGAACTATAAAATGAAAGAATATCGTGAACAGAGGTGTTTCAAAAATTATATTTGAGTTGCGATCTACGATTCCTTTCACAAAGTTGGTCCCGACGACCAGTAGAACACGATTAAACAAAAATTTTTGGTTTTTTTTAACCTTGTTTTTCATGTTGAAGGTCAATCTAGCGGGTTTTCCTTGTGTCATGTTTTATTAAATCGGGGGTGTAGAATCGCGCTAGGGTGTCTGCGACATATGTATAATTTTGTGACATCCTTGTACAAATATCTCGGAAAATAAGGTCAGGCAGCGATAACACGTATACATAGAGAAATGATGTCCAGAATTACACTCCGGATAATACAATACAGAGTGTCCCATATAATTGTCGCCATGATTTTTCGGGAACTTGTGGTAGGTAGATAACACAATGTTCGGGACAAAATTAATTAGTTTTTAGTGAAATACAATAGAAATAACTCAAAAAAGAAATTTTTCATGAAAAGTGAACTATATATTTTTTAGTATATAATATTATAGCTTATGGCAAGACGAGTTCAACGGCCTAGTATACTATGCCTTTGACACGAACTTAACATAAAGTCTTAGCAGTGAGGCAGACTTGTGTCGTTGATATTTCTTTCGGGAGATCAATATTTTTACCAATATCAACAACTCAAGCCTGCCTTACTATTAAGATCTTACTGTTAATGTCATGTCCAGGTTATAGTATAGGCCGTTGAACTCACATTATTATGTATTAAAAAATACGCAGTTATTTAAAGAAATGAAAGTGATCTTTATTTTTCTTGAACAAACTTCCCATTTGAATTTTTTTCTATTGCATTTTGTAGCCGAATAAACGAATTAAGAATATTATTCCGAAAGGCACCGGTGGCTCATCAATATAAAATTTGGAGCATCTTATGAAGGATGTGGAAGGACCCCAAATATAAAATTTTAACTTCGGGAATTCACCCGTCTAAAAAATATATATGCTTTAGGGGAAGCCGCTTAAACACCGTAATCGTTTGCTTCGGACGTGTCATCGTATTGTTTCACGAATTTGTTTAAATAGAAAGTCGTTTACTGTTTTGATGGAGGGGCTGCCGCAAACTAACCCAAAACTAACCCAGTCAAATTCCGATTAGTCTTTCAGCCAAAACTTAGCCTAATCCAACTTACACATAATTTAATCTAATGGGACCTTACCTCTGTTTTCTCTCCTTTGAGTATTGATGATGTCTCTGAATCTCTGACTCCGCGGTACGCTATTCGGATTGATCGAATCATCTCTACAAAAAGGTGAAACTCTTTCTTTTTAACTTCTCTTCGCCACAAATATTTGCAGAGGTGGTAATCAAGATTGCATCCCCCGACTCCTCCTCTTTGGAGTGATTCTTCCTCATGGAGTGATTAACGCATAAATGGTTAAATCCTTCGTCCTTTAGGCAGTCATATGCTCTCCAACAATCAGAATATATTATTGTTCTTGGTGCATATGTTTCTTGATAATACATATTTCTAAGCGACGTTCTTTTCTTTCCATATCCAGAGTTCCGAAAATCCATCGGCCTTCGATTACGTAACCTCTTTTGTGTTTTCGACGGCTGAAATATATTTCATCAATTTCAACAATTTTTCCAGGTCCACCAATCGAATTATTATTTTTGACAACTCTATCCATTGTTAGCATGCAAACTTCTCTACAACAAGAGTACACATCAGCAATCGACTCTACCGAAATATTAGCTCCACTGATTGTAAGATCTTTTATTTCATTGCACGCATCCTCATATCTAAATTCATATGCGAAATAATAAGTGTTAGAATATCTTCCATTTAAATGTTGTGATATTTGAATCATGTTTTTTCTGCCATAGTTCGATCTACGGAGTGTTTATAACATATCGTATCGTTTACCGATACATGTACTAGCAACTAGCACCTATGCATGCTCGAGAACTCTGTACCAATTTCATTTGGTGTTTTCCATCTTTCGGGCATTTTCGCCGGGATGGTAATAGCTCAATATTTGGACACCAAACGATACACCTCTCTCGTGCACTAATACCTCTGAAACAATTCTTTCTATATTCCACTTTGCTTCAAGAGGATCATTTGGGACTGATAAAGCCATTAGAACAATCGAGTTAACAGTAACACATAGGATGGAATAAATAGTAATTCACGCACTACGATACGACTCGAACTTTTTTTTTTTGTTGAGGGAGAGGGGAAATGCATTTACGCACTAACCCTCCCGGCCGAGATGCCGGGGGGAATATCCTATTTAACAGCCACTACCCACTAAAACCCTTCTCCCAGGACGCAAGATGCTCCCTTTCCCTTACCTGCGTGACATGAGATCCTATCGACCAGGGCCCCGCTTAACGCATATCTCCCGGCCGATACACCCCCATGACCAAAACTACGCATGTTCTTGGCTATAACGATACGACTCGAACTGTCTCACATTTTCCTAAGCATCGTGTTTCCAACAGAAGAAACATAAATACATCGCACTACACTATCATTAATAATACGCACATGCATACATTGTTGCTGAATATAGCATCCAAGGCATTGAAAACCTATTATGACGGATTTATAATTGAGAATCTGTATCTTCTAAACACATAAATTGCCGAAGCGAAAATTGTATATCTGAAGTCCTTCTCTATCTCTCATAATACCCACCAAGTTTCATCTTTATCGGCCACCTGTGCATTTCGGAAGTACAGCCTTAATTAATTTTATTATAACCATTTTTTATCCGTCTACCGGAAGTTCATGAGAAATCGTGACGACAATTACGTGGGAGACCCTGTATCATCAAAATCGGTGAGGAGCCCCTTTTCTAGATTACTACTAAATTGTAAAAATTATTTAATTAAAAAGTCAAAACGTTACTGAAATTTCAAAGATTGTTATAGGAGGCGCGAGATAGAGTATAATTTATTAAGAGACCCTGCAAATTATGGAAAGAAAAAAGTTATGGAAGACCACTAACATTATCAAAACGGGATAAAAGGGCTACTATTCGTGTTGGTTCGGACTCAACATTGACATCACATGAAATTGCTCAAATAGCAGGCATCAGTGCAAATATCCAAAGTGTTCGTCGTGTTCTTCAGACGTGTAAGTTTATTCAAAGATTGAAAGCATCATAAGGAGCAACGATTAACATTTGTAAAAGAACATATTCACTGGAAAAAGAAATGGAAACGTACTTTATTTGCGGACAAAAAGAAGTTCAATATGAATGATCCAGATGAATTTTCATTTCATTACCACAACTTAAGAAAAGAAAGAATTGTGAAAAAACGAAGACAAATGGGTGGGGGCGATGTGATGATCTGGGTCGGAATTGAATACAAAGGTAAAACAGATTTATAGTTTCTTGAAGGAAAAATGAATAGCAACAAATTAACGGACATTCACAACGAATTACCAAAGGTAAATTTATTTTTTAACATGACAATGCTGCCATTCACCAAACTAAAGTTGTAGAACAACTTTTTCAAAGAGAAAATGTATCAGTTATGCCATGGCCAGTACGCTCCCCGGTCTTGAATATTATTGAAAATTGTTGGGGAGAACTCGCACGAGCTGTATATAAGAATGGAAAACAGTAAGATAATATTCAACAATTAAAAGAAGCTATTAAGGTAAAATAGGATAATTTGTCGCAAGATACAATTAAAAAGCTATAAATCGGATACTTGAAATAGTAGAAAATAAAGGCGGATACACCGATTATTAATTTGCTGTTAATTACTATTTAACTTTCTTTTTTGTGGAAATATATACATGATTATAAATTTTGTAAATGTGTAAAATCATTTCGCACTCAGCATTTGTATCTTTCTTTTGCTTGCTCAAAAAGCTAGCGAAGGCAACCTTATTTATAAACAAGTTTCGTCTCTTTGCGTCAATTATGATATTATGTGTTACATACAAAAATTGTAAGTGATCTTCGAGAAATTAAAGATAGTAAGAATGTGCTATCATTTCATCCTGGAGTGTAATTACCGAATGAAATTATTATAGGTACTTAACAACCACTGACATAAATTATGCAACTTATTTAAGAAACATACTTATAAAATTTATATAGCAATAGAAATATTGCAGGTGACAAAGTTAGGTGAAATGCATATTTGTAGAGCGTATCGTAATACATGTATTTACCATAATTTTAGATGTCAATTCAGTACACTAAAGTCTTTGATTTAGAATACAGCAGTAAAAATGATTGTCCGATAATATTTTATAAAGGGTCGCTGATAAATTCAAATAGCATTTAATAACTTTGAATATTGAAAATAAGTGTTAATGAATGCACACTGGTAGTTTTGAATAAAACTTTACTATATTTCACGGCGCGGAAAGAAGCTTTTTACAAGACGAAGTCTTAGCTTTGACTGACTCGGAAAGGATAAATCGTTGGAACCCCAAAAGGAAACCAGGACCCCCTCGTATCTCCACTGTTTAGATTAGGCCCCAGAGTCCGGCTCTTGAAACAAAGTACCAAATAGCATACTTCGAAATCTCTGTTTAGAAACGATCATTTCATCGATATTTCGTAATCTCTGTTTAGAAATATGATTCTGAGATCGTTGATTTATTTTTGACAACGATCAATAAGTTCATTGTGCTGGTAACTTATTGATAATCCAACACACATAATTCTATACAATACTAAACCTAATTACGAAATTAAACTCTGTAATAAAATAAATTGTAAAGAGATTCCTTTCTAGTCGTTTTCTGAGAAATTACAAATGGTCCAACATTTGTTGCCAAGGATTAGGGAAACCCAGAAAACCTAATCAGACCATATCAAACCTTATATGTACTATTAAAACTATAATACATATATTCATTATAATCTTATCTCTCTAATTCTCTTTCCTTTCTTTTTATATAAATCTTTATTTACTCTAAGCCCATCTGTGTTCTAAATTCCATAAATTCAGGTGCTGACAATGAATTTGTCAAGACGTCAGCTACTAGATTTTCTGTAGAAATAAATTTTAATTTAATAACATTTTTCTCAATTTGCTCCCTGGAAAAATGATACTTAATATCTATATGTTTCGATCTCTTGTGATTACCTGGATTATTTTCTATTCTTATACAGCCATTGTTACCTTCAAATATTACTATCGGCTTTGAAATATTCATACTTATGTTAACCGCTAAAGATTTTAACCACAAGGCTTCAGTAGAAGAAGCTGCTACAGATGCTTGTCTTTTTGTTGACCAACAAATTGTGCATCGTCCAAATAATTTGAAGAAATATTTCGTTGTACACTTTCTGTTATTTTCATCATGACCTCTCCAATCAGAGTCGGCATATCCACGTATTATTTAATAATTTTCTCTTACATATGTTAATTTAATATTAATTGAACCTTTAGGATATCTTAATACTCGCTTTAAATTCTGCCAAAGTTCTTTATTATTTTTATTCGTGTATCGACTCAATATATTTATTGTTGTACTTAAAACGGGCCATATACGTAACATTACGTACATTAGACAACCGATCAAATTACCGCATGGTTTTTCTAATTTTTCTTCGGAATTTAAAGCTTGATAATCTGACTTGCTTGGCAAAGGTGCACTGACGGGGTTATATTCATTCATATTAAATTTAATTAAAACAGTTTTAATACAGACACTTTGATATAAGGTTATTTTCTTTTTGTGACGTTCAATTTTTATTCCTAAAAAGAAACTAATATCATTTAAATCCATCCTTTTAAATTTATTCATTAAATAACCTTTGAATTTGGTTATTGTTTCCAAGTTTGTAGTAGCAATCACAAGTTCGTCCACATATAGTACCACATATATATTTTGCAATACATTTCCTTTATCTAATTGTAAGATATAAATACAACGTTCGACTGATGAATTTCGGAAACCCTTTTCTACAAGACTTCTGTCAAATACTTCAAACTAATATCTTGCTGCCTGCTTTTAACCATATATGGCCTTATTCAATTTGCAAACTTGGTTGCTTTCTCACACAATTCATTGAGGAACTTCCATATAAATCTTCTCCTTTAATTCGCCATTTAAAAATACTGTCTTTACATCCATATCATGTATCAATAAATTAAACTGATTGGCAAAAGGAGCTATAAATCTAAAACTAGCCATTCTTACAACTGATGCAAATGTTTTATTATAGTCAGTTAAATATTCCTGACTGAATCCACGTGCAAGAATACACGCCTTGTATTTCGACGGATTTCCGTGTTCATCGCTCTTAATAGTAAATATCCATTTACAGTCAACTATATTTATACCTTTAGGTATCTGAGCTAATGTCCACGTTTTGTTTAACAGCTTATTGCTGTTTCCAATTAACAATATCATCCCTACTTTCAATCTCTTAAAATGAACTTGGCCTGTGATTTACAAAATATTGTGCACACATGATATCATTTTGTGTGTCACATTCATTGTACGAAATATGAAATCGTTGCTTAATCCTGTCATTCCTTCTAGGTTCGATTTTCTCAAATTTATTTGAGTTTTCATTTAATTTTTCTCCCAAGTTTACTTCTGCCCTCGACTCGAATACATCTGATTTATCATTATCAGATTTATAAATTAATTCATTTATTTCCACTGATTTTGACCTTATGTCAGATGCATCAGTTTTACTACAGATGTTTCTATCAATCCTTTCCATCAACCCTCTCAGGACTTCCTAACCCGTTCCTGGTCGAGTTTCTAAGTAATTCGTTGCATCTACCATTGCGTCTCTAGCTACAACGTATTTTTCATTATCCACATCCCTTATAACCATTCGGTTCATAGCCAAGTAAAATTCCTTTCCATGACCTTTCGTCAAATTTGGTTTTTCTGACTTTATTATGAACATAAACAGTTGAACTAAAAAATTTTAAATACCTTAATTTAGGCCTTGTAGTGTCACAATTCGAATGGAGTTTTATTTCCTTTTAAAGCTTTAGTCGGAGTCAAATGAATTATGCAGGGTGAATTCGATAAAACAGGACACCTAAATATCTCCGTTACTTTTCGTTGTATAAAAAAACTTCGTAAGACAAACTTACACTGTTTGAAGGGCCACATATAACAGAGTAAGGGAAAAAAATTTTCAAGGTCATTTTTTTGAGATTTCAAGGTTATCGACATTTTTTTTAATGGAATGATATATTTTCGTTAACGTAATGTTGTAGCTGACAAAATAACCTTCAAATGACCTTCAACCCAGAAAAATGGTATAAATAAAATTCAACGTGTAAGATTCATTTCATGTATTTCTGTTACGCCAATTGTTCAAAAATATTCCCTTGAGCTGCTATACATTCATTCAGCCGTGAAGTTACAGAACGTACTGTTGTGTAATTCATTTCTGAGGAAATCGACGCACAAGCCTGGACGATTCTTTCTTTCATGTCGTCTATAGTCGTTGGTGGTTCACTATAAACATCGTCTTTCAGTTTTCCCCATAGATAAAAATCAAGGGGTGTAAAGTCTGGTGAGCGAACTGGCCATAATACGGGTCCGTTACGTCCAATCCAACGATTTGGAAACTTGTTATTTAAGAATTGTGTTACGACACGGGAAGAATGGGCCGGACATCCGTCATATTGATACCACATATTTTCACGAATGTTCAAGGGTGTATTTTCCAGGAGAATTGGTAAGGATTCTCGTAAAAATGTAATGTATTTTTCTGCATTTAATGTTCCGGTAATAAAGTGAGGCCCAATTATTTGGTTATCTAAAATTCCGCACCAAACATTGACGGACCATGTTCTTTGTTTGTCGACTGTCCATAACCACCGCGGATTTTCAGACGATCAATAATGCAGGTTTTTTAAATTTATTTGCTCGTGATTTGTAAACGAAGCTTCATCGGTAAATAATACTTGATTAAAAAATGCTCTATCGTTTATCAATTGTCTCAATCCCCACTGGCAAAAGTTTACACGATTTGCAAAGTCTCTACCATGAAGTTCTTGATGAATTGATAGGTGAAAGGGGTGAAATTTGTGTTCCTGGAGTATTTCCAGACTTTCTCCATTAATGAAAATCATATCAATCTTATCTTCCTTTGAGAAACGCACTGTGAAACGTTCATCGATAAACTGATCGAGAAATCTTAGAAACTGTGGAAATCTGATAGCAAGAAGGTCTTCTGAGTAATTAGTAGTGGATAAACACGATTCTGTACGAACATATAGGTGAAGATATATCATAATTGTCCTCCTGTCAATACCGAGTCTGTTATTATGTTGTGTATTGCGATACATTTGAATGTATAGCAGCTCAAGGGATGTATTTTTGAACATTTGGCGTAACAGAAATACATCAAATGAATCTTACACGT